>JAVJIF010002113.1:0-360000 GCA_038442645.1 Agave tequilana | reverse complement strand
AAGACTTCCCGAGACCAAGATACCTAGCTACTTGATAATTAAATTAGTTACTTTATTATTTTTGTCAACTATTTTAACTATCTTTCTCGTGAATACCAAGGTTTTCCGAGACCAAGATACCTAGCTACTGAATAATTAAATTAGTTATTTTATTTTTTTGTCAACTGTTCTAACTATCTTTCGCGTAAATACCAAGGCTTCCTGAGACCAAGATACATAGCTACTTGATAATTAAATTAGTTGTTTTATTATTATTTTTTTGAAGCTTCAAAGTATTACCACTTTGTTGGCTATGATGTTTCGAAGTATTACCACGTCGTCGCTTTTAAGCACATGTAGCCACTTCTTTCGCGTAAATACCAAGGCTTCCTGAGACCAAGATACCTAGCTACTTGATAATTAAATTAGTTGCTTTATTATTTTTTGGTCAACAGTTCTAACTATCTTTCGCGTAAATACTAAGGCTTCCCGAGACCAAGATACCTACCTACTTGATAATTAAATTAGTTGCTTTATTATTTTTTGGTCAACTGTTTTAACTATCTTTCGCGTAAATACCAAGGCTTCCCGACACCAAGATACCTAGCTACTTGATAATTAAATTAGTTGCTTTATTATTTTTGGTCAACTGTTCTAACTATCTTTCGCGTAAATACCAAGGCTTCCTGAGACCAAGATACATAGCTACTTGATAATTAAATTAGTTGTTTTATTATTATTTTTTTGAAGCTTCAAAGTATTACTACTTTGTTGGCAATGATGTTTCGAAGTATTACCACGTCGTCGCTTTTAAGCACATGTAGCCACTTCTTTCGCGTAAATACCAAGGCTTCCTGAGACCAAGATACCTAGCTACTTGATAATTAAATTAGTTGTTTTATTATTTTTTGGTCAACTGTTCTAACTATCTTTTCGCGTAAATACCAAGGCTTCCCGACACCAAGATACCTAGCTACTTGATAATTAAATTAGTTGCTTTATTATTTTTTGGTCAACTGTTCTAATTATCTTTCGCGTAAATACCAAGGCTTCCCGAGACCAAGATACCTAGCTACTTGATAATTAAATTAGTTATTTTTTCATTTTTTGTCAACTGTTCTAATTATCTTTCGCGTAAATACCAAGGCTTCCCGAGACCAAGATATTTAACTACTTGATAATTAAATTAGTTGTTTTATCATTTTTCGTCGGCTATTATAACTATCTTTCGCGTAAATACCAAGGCTTCCTGAGACCATGATACCTAGCTACTTGATAACTAAATTAGTTGCTTTATTATTTTTTGGTCAACTGTTCTATCTTTCGCGTAAATACCAAGGCTTCCTGAGACCAAGATACCTAGCTACTTGATAATTAAATTAGTTGCTTTATTATTTTTTGGTCAACTGTTCTAACTATCTTTCGCGTAAATACCAAGGCTTCCCGACACCAAGATACCTAGCTGCTTGATAATTAAATTAGTTGCTTTATTATTTTTGGTCAACTGTTCTAATTATCTTTCGCGTAAATACCAAGGCTTCCCGAGACCAAGATACCTAGCTACTTGATAATTAAATTAGTTGTTTTTTCATTTTTTGTCAACTGTTCTAATTATCTTTCGCGTAAATACCAAGGCTTCCCGAGACCAAGATACCTAGCTACTTGATAATTAAATTAGTTGCTTTATTATTTTTTGGTCAACTGTTCTAACTATCTTTCGCGTAAATACCAAGGCTTCCCGACACCAAGATACCTAGCTACTTGATAATTAAATTAGTTGCTTTTTTATTTTTGGTCAACTGTTCTAATTATCTTTCGCGTAAATACCAAGGCTTCCCGAGACCAAGATACCTAGCTACTTGATAATTAAATTAGTTATTTTTTCATTTTTTGTCAACTGTTCTAATTATCTTTCGCGTAAATACCAAGGCTTCCCGAGACCAAGATATCTAGCTACTTGATAATTAAATTAGTTGTTTTATCATTTTTCGTCGGCTATTATAACTATCTTTCGCGTAAATACCAAGGCTTCCTGAGACCATGATACCTAGCTACTTGATAACTAAATTAGTTGCTTTATTATTTTTTGGTCAACTGTTCTATCTTTCGCGTAAATACCAAGGCTTCCTCAGACCAAGATACCTAGCTACTTGATAATTAAATTAGTTGCTTTATTATTTTTTGGTCAACTGTTCTAACTATCTTTCGCGTAAATACCAAGGCTTCCCGACACCAAGATACCTAGCTACTTGATAATTAAATTAGTTGCTTTATTATTTTTGGTCAACTGTTCTAATTATCTTTCGCGTAAATACCAAGGCTTCCCGAGACCAAGATAACTAGCTACTTGATAATTAAATTAGTTGTTTTTCATTTTTTGTCAACTGTTCTAATTATCTTTCGCGTAAATATCAAGGCTTCCCGAGACCAAGATATCTAGCTACTTGATAATTAAATTAGTTGTTTTTTCATTTTTCGTCAGCTATTATAACTATTTTTCGCGTAAATACCAAGGCTTCCCGAGACCAAGATATCTAGCTACTTGATAATTAAATTAGTGTTTTATTATTATTATTCTGAAGTTTCAAAGTATTACCACTTCATTGGCTATGATGTTTCAAATTATTACTTTGTCGCTTTTAATCACATGTAACCACTTTTTTTCTCAACTTGTCCAGCTATCTTTCGCGTAAATACCAAGACTTCCCGAGACCAAGATATCTAGCTACTTGATAATTAAATTAGTTGTTTTATTATTATTTTTCTGAAACTTCAAAGTATTACCACTTCATTGGCTATGATGTTTCAAATTATTACCACTTTGTCGCTTTTACTCACATGTAACCATTTTTTTCTCAACTTGTCTATCTTTCGTGTAAATACCAAGGTTTTCCGAGACCAAGAAATCTAGCTACTTGATAATTAAATTAGTTGTTGTATTATTATTTTTCTAAAGTTTCAAAGTATGATGTTTCAAATTATTACCATTTTGTCGCTTTTAATCACATGTAACCACTTCTTTTTTTCTCAACTTGTCTAACTACCTTTCGCGCAAATACCAAGGCTTCCCGAGACCAAGATAATTAAGATTTGTTGTTTTGTGTGTGTTTTTTAGAAGCATTTTAGGTTATCTTCGTCATCCCAAGCTTTAAACTATTGTGTATGTGAGATACATAATCAATTAAATAAATTCTAGATGGCCAATTTTAGGATTTTTTTTTTTCTCTACTCTAAGCATTAAAGATTCTCTCATCTTGATTTTGTCAATGAGTTCAAACTTATAGTCACTTAATTACTTAAAACTAGTTAACTTAACTGCAAAAAATTTAGTTAGTAAAAGAAAAAAAATCTAGAAAGAGAAAAAGAAAAAGAAAATCTAGAAAGAAAAGGAAAAGGTTTTAAAACCTATGAGGTGAAGGATACCCAGAAAGAAAAGGAAAAAGAAGTCCTATAAAGAATGAAAAATCTAGAAAAATCCTATAAAGAATGAAAAACCTAGAAAAAGATCCCCCATACCTAAACCATGCCATGTCCTAATGCAAACACAAGGATGCTAAATCAATGTCATGCAAATAAACCAAACCCCATGCAAATCAATTGTGCACAAAAAATATTGGTCGACTATTACCCTATAATGTTTCAGTTTTCTTTTGACTTTTTAAGTGCAGGCATTTGTCAAAGATTACCAATTTGTTTCCAAGATGGCTGAATTTGAGAAACTATGATCAATTTGGTGAGAAAAGTTATGGTTGTGGCTGATGATTGCTTTTACAAGGTACATGCACTTAGTATGGCTACTTACATAAAAATCTCTCCAGCAATTTACTGAACACATTGTTGTTACTTGTTGCTAAATTACTTTTTAATATTTGAAAGTCATGTTAGTGGCTTTTAGTTGTGCAAACTACTAGGAAGTAATGTTATGAGAGGGTCAATAGTTGATATGGACATGATATCAATTTGGTCAGAAGGGAAGGCAAATTAATTGTTCACGATGTTAGCTTAATTTACTACAGAAGTGCATACTGTTGAAATAATATATACCTAATAACCATCAAATGAAAAAAAGACCTATCATTTAAAAAGAGAAAGTTCACCTGCTATTTTGTGATCTAAGTAAAAGACATTCACTTTGAGAGGAATTATGCCCATTATGGAATAAAACAGTTTTGGTTTCTTTATGAATACAGAGGTAATTAACTAAGACCTCCAATTCTTTCACATCTTAGAATACAAATACCATAATGAAAATAAGATGACATGAATAATAATAACAATACAATAATTTCTACTTAGATCACAGTGTATTGAGCAGGAAGAATCAACCATTGTACAACACTAAAATGCACAGCAGGAGTTTTCCAATTCAGCTCTACGGGTTCCGAAAAGAATAATAAAATATCAAGTGCTACTTTCATGAATCAAGACATGCATAGACATAGTCAAGGAAGAAGGAAGCGAGGTTATACTGCTTAACAGAAAATAAAGATCTTTTTAAGTTGCTTCCATTCTATCAACGGGCTATTGCCTTCCAGCCTTGATTCCAAGTGAGATCAAAATAAAATATTTTCAAAGTGTCATAATAGCACAAGATCTAGCAACAAAACTGTATATCATAAAAAATAAGAGGTATTTAAACAATCCAGTCCTAAAATTGGCTTAGTACATATCCTAACCATGTAAATAGTTACAAATTTGATCAAGAAAATAAAAATCATAATTAGAAACATCCTAATTGGGAGATCGAAACATATGCAGCAGATGAAATGTAAGATACAAGAATGGCTTATCCCTGGCATTTAGAGCAACTTGGTATTCCCCTGAGCACCCTACCACCAACCCCCACAACACAACAAAGGACTAAAGGATTGATTCTCTGTAAACACCCCATCCTACCCCCCACCAAGTCGTGCATGCACACAAACTATATTACCTCATCTATTTCCATAAAATGTAAATGCTCCCTATTCTAAATTTTCAGAATAATTTGATTTTCTATCAAGTGCCCAAAATAGGTGGCCAATATGGGTGCCTAGTAACTTTGTCTATGTTTGCAAGTCTAATAGTTTGTTAGGTATAGAAAGTGCACTAGTTACTTGAAAATCTCTAATGCTTCTACTTTGCTTGAAACTCCTCCACTCTCTCCCTTAAATAATGGAGATAATTGTTCTCTTTATGTGTTGTTTAAGGTGCATGTACCTGTTGTGGCTAACTATAAAAAAACTTTCCAGCCATCTACAGAACACCTTGTTTTTTACTTATTGCTAAATTGCTTCTTAAGATTTGAACCCTGTGTCATATCATAGAAAGTCAGATTAGTGTGTTTAGTTGTGCACACTACTTAGAAGTAATGTTATGAGCGTGTTAATAATTGATATTGGTCATGATATTAGCTTAATTTTACTGCAAAGGTGCATACTGCTGAAACATCATATACCTATTAACACATCAAAGTGAAACAAAAGATCTAAGGAGTAAGGATCATTTAAAATGGAAAGTTCACCTATATTTTTTGTGATCTAAGTAGAAATCATTCACTTCTACCATATCATGGGAGGGATTATGCCCATCATGGAATTAAACAGTTAAGGTTCCTTTATGAATATACCTAGATAATAACTAAGAGATCCAATTCTTTCACATCCTAGAATATAAATGCCATAACAAAGACAATAATAACAACACAATGATGAAGGTAGGAGAGTTCAATTCTAAAAAATTTCCTAAAGGTACCCTGATTCTACAAGGCATTAATATGTACTAGAAATAACAAAGTATATTCTCATTAATGACATCAGAAATAGGATTAAGCAATCAATTTGTATAGCTACCAAACACCTGGCCAGGGGTAAGCAATCTATGGATGTGCTCCCTTTTGCCAATCTTTCCCTTTACTATTATTACAAGCACCATCATTTAACACTGGATCCTAGCGATTGACATATAAAACATTCACATGCAATTTAATTACAGAATATAACAATAAAATCACAGAAAAGCTTTTAAGCATATTTTAACATATAACAGACTATTGTTGATGATTTCTTTCCTCTAACAAAATGGGAATACAAAAAAAGGCAACTTAAAATCAAAACCCCAAGTAGTATCTTTATCAATGTTAAAGTGATGAAATAATGTCAGGTTATTATTAACTAAAGACAGAATTTGAATCAGGAAGGATATCATTAACGAAACATAAATGTGATGCACAGACTTTCTTAATCATCCATTGGAGAAATAGAATTGACTATTAACACAGGTCATAACAGAAACTAAACTTGTCACTGAATTGCAATAAATCCCCCATGAATTTTGTTCTTTTGCAGACGCTGCTACCAAAAACACCTCGGTTGCTGGGTTGGAACAGAAAAAAATGATACCCGGGTCAAATTCGGGAACCAAGCATTTGCGTAAATGTTAAACAATTAAAGAACTAAAAAAGTAAACTTGTTTTTTCTCCCCGAGAATCAAGAACGCGAGAATTGTAGAAGAAAACAACCCAATGTGAACAGAAAAGAAAAGAAAGATGAAATTGTCAATCTTTACTTATTTAAACAAGGATTATTACCTTAATTAGCAATTGGGTCGGTGGAATCATCAAGCACTTGGATAATGATCTGATCGCAGAGGGAAAAAAATGATACCCGGGTCAAATTCGGGAACCAAGCATTCACGTAAATGTTAAACCAATTAAAGAACTAAAAATTTAAATTTGTTTTTTCTCCCCGAGAATCAAGAACGCGTTAATTTTAGAAGAAAACAACCCAATGTGAAAAGAAAAGAAAAGAAAGATGAAATTGTCAATCTTTACTTATTTAAACTAGGATTATTACCTTAATTAGCAATTAGGTCCGTGGAATCATCAAGCACTTGGATAAAGATTTGAACGCAGAGGACAGATGCACCTGTTAACATTAACCGGCCCCAAAAAGGAACAGTCAACAAACAAAAACGAACTCAGAAGAAGAAGAAGAAGAAGAAAAAGGGAGAAGAAAAAAGAGAAAAATACCCTTTTCCCGCTGTAAATAGGGATTTGGACAATGGATAATTAGGGAACTTTCCATCTCCAGATCGTAGGTGATCTTCGACGCCTTGATTTTCTTGCATCCAGATCGTGAGGACCACCTTGATTTTCTTCGACGCCTTGATCTTCGACGCCTTTGGTTCGGGTTTGAGATTGGGCTTCGAGAGAGCAAGAGAAAGAGGCAAGGGGAGGGGCTTTAGGGTTTTCGTTTTTGGTTTGAGAGAGAGAGAAAGAGAGACAGGTTTAAAAGGGTATTTATTATCGAGGGGGTTAATGTAACAGCTAATCTCTCCCCAGTTCAGTCTTGGACAGATCTCAAACAAGAGTCGGTGAGCGTCTAAAAAAGTATTTATTAATGAGACATTAATCTAACGGTTAGTCTCTCCCCAGATCTCGGCCAGATTTCAAACCAGAGTCGGTGCAAGTCCTAACGGGTATTTTTTTGACTTTCTTTTTACATATTTTTGTATATGGCCTTGTATTTTTTGATTTGTTTGCAAACCGTCTCTCTTTTCAATAGTTGTTCAAGACTAATTAATTTATGCTAAATTTTAACAAATCAAATCATGATTAAATAATTTTTATGGTTTATAACATAAAAACTGAGCTCTGTTCTATCAATATTAGTCCAATTTTATTAATACTTCTTTAATTAAACCATTTTATTTTTTAATTAATTAGTACAATTATTTGAGATTGATAACTTAGTTATTTTATATGTTATAAAATTAGGTAAGCCATGATTCAATTTCTTTAAAAAAATTACTCAAATTTTGTTGACTTTTTAGGACATATTTGCATATGTAAGAAAAACAAAATGTTGGGTATGGAATACTAGTGGCTTGACCCACTGGTAACACCCCTCTTTCTCAAGGGGAAGGTCTCAAGTTTAATTCCCACAATTGTCGAATAGAGGATTTAACTTGGATAATTAGTGTTGTGTGTATTTGCAAAGACTTGAGGGTGGCCTCCAGCTTCTTTCTATAAAAAAAAAAGTTGGGTATGAAAATATACATAGAGCAAAATCAAATATGTTACTCCCTTAGAAAACAATAGGGCATTCTAAATCCACTTGTTTTTTTAAGCAAAGGACTCAACTAGATCTTAAACTTGAAAAGTCATGAGCTAACCACCCCTTTTTTATTACCACTTGAGTTTTGAATTGGACTCTCCCATCCACACATATTATCAATGAGTCAGGTCTTAGTGATATAGTTGATTTGACTTATTAGTTAGGTAGTTCTTTTTGTGGCTACTAAATAACGAGGAAAAAATTCAAAATCGTCTAAGATTTTGAATGCTCGAAATAATCTAGTTCCTCCAACATAGTAGATGGCTAAAATGAATAATCAATATTGCATTTTATATTTTATTTATTTGTATTACCTATGTCTCCTTGTGTTTTTGAATTAATTTACATATATGCTCTTAAGTGAGCTCAGAGTTAGCAGACACCAAAAATAAAGATTCAAAAAGAATTGAATCATACAATCGAGTGCGATTATTTGTACCCCACAAAAGTGATCACGCCCACTCCAAAACTATGCAAGTGCCATTTATTTTTTGGGCACTTTAGCTTTATGGGAAAAGACCAAAATGCCCCCCTCTTCCTCATTCTTCCCCTCTCATTCTCCCTTCGTCGCCCGTCGTCGTTGTCCCCTCTCCCACTCCTTCCTACTCTTCCTCGCGCAGGCGGCGATGGGTGATGCGGCCCCATCGTGATCCCCTCTTCTTCTCCCTCCTCTTCCCCGCCCTGACGGGTGACCTATCGCCGCTTTCGCGAAGAAGAGGAGGAAGGAAAATGAGCGAGCGAGAGATGACATTCTGGGAATAATGAGTGCATTTTTGACGGGTGTGCTTATCAATTAGTTGAGTATGTTAAGTAGCGAGTATGCTCATCACTTTGTTGGTGTAAATAACTGCACCTGATACAGTCTAATAAATTTTTCTTATGTGAGTAATTTATTCTTTACACATAACTATCTATCTTATATGTCGTTATTGTCTCTCTATTCTTTCATGTCACATCTCTTAAAACCCACTTAGCAAAAGACTCTGATAAATCAATTGCACACTGTACCTTTTGAAAGTATTGTGATAATTATAAAATTTGGTAGACCTAGTTAAGTTGTGACAAGTTTTTGATAGTTCAAGCATTCAACTAATCCTTTCATAATAAAGAGAGGTCAAATATGTGGGAGTATGATGTTAATCAATATGATTTATAATTATTATTCATATATGCCATCTTTGATATTGACAATACCTGAAAGCAAAAAAAATTTAAAATTGGAGAAATCTTTCCAATTCAAGGAAACTTCAAAAGATATTTAAACTTCAGCATGGTCTTCCTACATGGGACAATATGCTAATCTTAGTACTTTTGGTCACTAAAAGATCAATTGTGAATGTATTTACATATATGTAACCTTCAGGCTTTGGTTATTTCGTTATGCTCTTATTAATGAAGTGCAGAAATCCTAGTACCTCTAGAGATTGTTTCTGAAGAACACACATATTTCTTATTCATAACGGGAAGATGCCATACATATATCACTCAGTCGTTGCTAAAATCTTGTACACCATACATCGTGCCAATTGCATCTTACCCCCATTGAGGTGTAGAGAGCATAAGAAAAGTTGTACAGGAAAGATTCAACGATTTCATGTGAAAGTGAAAAAAAATCAACTTTTTAGCATTAGACGCTTGAGGACAGTTCGGCATGAGTTAGAAATGAACTACACTCACTTTAGGATGCAGTCACTCGTATACAAATTTGTATAGCTCATATGAATATATTACAAAAGTTATAATTAAGAATATTATGTATATAGTCAAATATGAAGTATAATAATAAAAATCAAGGTAGTAAATGCCGGCTTACATATGAAATATGTAACATTGGAAAGGCACAATATCAATAATTGTGAATTATGTCAAATAGGATCTTACTGTCAGCTCATAACAAAAAGTTCAAAACTTATTTCACAAACATAAAAATTTATGAAGAAGCCTTGTATTAATATGTATTATACAGAGCATATATTGCAGGGAACATGTGAACTGTAAGGTTGAAGAGCCGATCTTTAGGAGTTGTCTGAATGCACCTCAAACCAATGAAAACCATCTTTCTTGCAAGCCCCTCCATCTCTGAAGTAATACTGTAACACCCCATCCTCGGTATACGTGCACAGTTACGTATCCTGATTTTTGGTGCATTTTATTATTATTATTTTATTATTATTTTATTTTATTTTATTTTCTGCTATTTAAATACTTACTCATATAGCAGTACTGCATGATTTTGATCTGTTTGGTATTCAGATTTGACCAATTTCAGTTTCAAATATTATTTTTTAATATTCTAGATTTTTCATGATTTTCTGAAATTTTTCAGAATTTAATTGTAAATCTTCAAAACCGGTGTCGACCAGTGTCGCTGACCGACTCTCGGATTTTTAATTTACAAACGGAGTTGAAAATCTAGAAACGGCTTTCACAGTACTTCTTAAAATCATGATTTCTATCTAAATGAAATTTTTTAGAATTTTCAGAATTTATCAAAAATCCAGCCTACCCGGTGTAGACACCGTTCACAGTGGATTCTAAGATTTTTATTTTGAAAATGGAATTGAATTTCTGAAAATCGATTTCACTAAAAATCTTAAAATAATATTTCTTATTTTTGAGAATTTTTGGGAGACTTTTCGAGATACTTTATTTTTGGGCTTTTCTGGGATTTCCGGTGTTTTTCCCAGATACCGGAGTTTATCCAGATATTCCACTTTTCTCTTTTTCCCATTTTTTTCTCCTTCCTCAAACGCGAGTTTTGCCAACTGGACTCAGCAATTAATGCGGAGACCCTTCCCTTGCTGCATTTAATGCTTATGGGCTAAATCAACTCAAGTCCAGTCACCCATGCTTTTTCGTCCTATTCTACCAACGTAATCTTGTTTTTCTTGAACGCAGGTTTGTTTACTGCGTCCAGCAACAGCTAGACGCAGCCTTGTGTGGTGGGACGCGGCCAAATTGGCATGAAACGCAGGTTTCATTGAGTGGAGGGCAAACTTGTTATAATCTAAACTTACCTTTTATATATAACTCCCCCACTCCTTCTCTCTCTTCACTTTTTCACTTCTTCTTCCTTTTCCACTTCCTGTGAACATCAACAGCAGCCCAAAGCTCCCTTTGGCCACCATTACCACCACTCACCCTCTCCATATTCTCCACCACAAATTCCTCCACTTCATTCTCCTCCATCTCCTCCTCCATTTTCACCAACAAACACCATCTTCCTCAACCTCTTTCACACAAGAAAACCTCCAAGAACCCATCTTCACCAAAAAGCTTCACCACCATCTCCACCACCACCTGTACCACCGTAGCCTCCACCAAGCATACCACCTTCACCTCCTCGTCGACCTCTTTCTAACGGACTATACATTCGTCCCCCGCAACAACGTTTGCAAAATCCCGATTTGGCGTGGTGAACTAGACTTGCACCTCCATCTCCTCCAAACAACCACAACCTCCTTCCCTCTCTTGTGAAGACCGGCCAACTCCTTTTGGATTGGGGGCCGTGCACTTCATTGGCGGCAAGACTCTGGGCCGGTACCCTCCTCTTGGATTGGGGCCGAGCTTCTCTGCGTCGGACGCATCACAGGATCAGTTTTAGGCGAGTAATTCTACTCGCCAAGACATGAACAATCACTTGTATTTTCATATCAACGAACACAACCCTTAAAGGATAATTCTGCTCTCTGTTTGACTCTGTTAGTCGACTTAACCCAGTCTTTAGTCGACTAGAACCTTTATTAGTCAACTATCCTTTTGTTATAGTCGACTAACTCCCTTGAAGCGTAGCTTTTCTTCTGAAGATGCGACCCTATTAGTCGACTAACTCATTGCCCTAGTCGACTAACTTTCTTTCTGAAGACGCGGACTTGTGAGACGCGGACTTGTGAGACGCGGATTTGTGACAAGACGCGGACTTGTGAGACGCGGCCTTATGAAACGCTGTCTTGTGAAACGCAGCCTATTAGTCGACTAACCCCTTCTTCTAGTCGACTAACTTTTCTCCTGAAAACGCAACTCTTTGAGACGCAGCCCTATCAGTCGACTTGTCCCCTATCTATAGTCGACTAATTCCTTCATAAGTCGACTACTATCTCTCCCTAGTCGACTAATCTTGACTATTTGCTATGGTTAATTACTTCTTTGATTATGAACATTATCTTTGGGTCATGTATTATATATTGCTATTTGCAAGACTTGTCACTTGATGAATATCACCTCTTGTCATGCTATCTCCTAACACTAAGCATGACACACATGACTCTCATAATTATCACGATAACGGGAATGATAACCGGACTTTATGATTTACCAATTTGATTTACATGATAGTACAAATTGTACTCCTGATACTCCTGTTTTTACAATATTCCTGACTTGCTCCTGTTCATTCCCGAAACCTGATAATTATCTAAAGAATTCATAAAATAAGACAACTTGCATCGGGTCGGGGGAAATACGCGGCTATCAATATATGTTCGTGTTTACAGTGGTATTAGGTATGTTGTGCAACTAAATTTCCGGTCTGACCTGTGGGCCTCCAGGCGACCGAGGGGAGTGCTGGCTCCCTCCTTCCTGGTACCATCATGATAAGGGCATACATAAGTCCCTCCTGTTAGCCTTGCGGTTGGTTCCGTCACCAAGCAACGGAACATCCTGGGCCGTGGTCCCGGGTATGTACGGGACCCACTGTAAACATAGTTCGTTGATACCCCCGCTGGTTTCCAATAACAACCTTGCTTTACTCGGATATGGATCTATGTGTGCTGGGACGCTAGTTCACATAGCTAGATATCAGGGTAAGACGAGTAATAATAATAATAATAATAATAAAAGACGTTAATTGTGGGTGTTGTATGCGCTTGGATTACGGTGACATGAGATAAAGGTATATAGATGAGGGTTTCCTTGTTTGGATTATTCCCTCGAAGTACTAGTCTCATGAGGTCGTAACTTGAGCTTATACAATGCCTTTCGTTTATAACATGTCGTACTTCTTTTACTTGCTGAATGATTATTCATGATATTGTACCAACTCTCATACTCTTATTCTTATGCCGCTCGGCTGTAACCGGATCACTTGTTTGGGAGGTCCTGACTCCCTTGAATTTGTATGTTCAGGTTCTGAACCTTGGATCGAGGTGGAGCCTTCTGTGGAAGATCAAGCTTTCCTTTCCGAGCAGGCTGACTAGTCTCGGTTTCCGTTGTGCCAGACTTTCCTTTTTAGCTCGCGGGATCTTCCTTCAGCTCGTGAGCATCTTGTAATTATATTGTAAATCGTACTTTTGTGCTTGGCTGTGATATATAATGCATGTGATATGTAAGAGTATGTCACAACTTGTGATAACCTTGTACTTTGTACTTCTTATGTTGGCATATGAATGGACGCTACGTTTGTCGTACTCTGATTCTTGCTTGTACTGATGCTTAACGTATATACGTGAGGGTATCTCTGACCTGCGTATGTACGTCGCAGTGACGTCCCCGTACCTTTGGGATCGGGGCGTTACAAATACCTAAAGCTTGTAGGTCCCCATTGTGATCTAGATGGTTATGTATCCAATGTGAAAAGTAGAATTCACTACTATTCTGGATAGCATTTAAATTCTCTTCTCTTGTCATTTTCAGCATCGTCATCTTGTAACTGTAGACTTGCTAGATACAACTCCAAAATTCTTAAACTTCAGGGGCAATGTGTTAGGATATTGTCTTGTTTTCAAGAAGAGATGATGGTCCAAGAAAATCCAATCGAATTAGAAGAGAAGAAGAACAAGAAAAGAAGTATATCAAGCAAAAGAAACAGTTTATGCACAGGGTAGTTGACTACTATAAGGGATCAGTCAACTATCAAGAAGAGCTAGTTGACTATACAGTCGACTAAATTGAGATGCCCAACTCTCTGTTGGGGGATTAGTCGACTAACCCATGAAATTAGTCAACTAATGATAGCATCTGCTAATTTTGAGTTTTTCTTTTTTGGAGGAATTCGAATAGGAATCAATTTCCCACTCAATAAAGATTTGTTTCTAAAATTTGAAGGGTCCAAAATTCTTCTAGACTAAAGAGATCAACTTCTACAAGGATTGATCAGCAGTTTTGCAAGCATCCGATGACCAAAATCATCTCATAATTAAATTACGGTTTGGATTGTAAAACTCTATAAATAAAGATTGTAACATAATACATTGTAATCACTGAGCTGAAGGGCCAAAGAGCCAAGGATAGGAAGCTAAGTTAAAGAGAGAGGAAGGTGACAGTGCAAAGAGAGAAGAGATACTCTTGTAATCTATCAGGGTTCAAGGGAAGGTAAATATTCTTGTCAGATCAAAGGGAAAGTTAGATCTCTTTTGTATCAAATTTATTAATAAAACTATCTCAAGTTCCTATCCATGGACGTAGGTCTGTTTGGACCGAACCACGTTAAATCTGTTAGGATTTTGTCGTGTTATTCAATAAGAGATGATGGTCCAAGAAAATCCAATTGAGTTGGAGAAGGCGATGGCTTGAAGCAGAAGAAGCAAATTAAGATGAAACAGTTTTCTTTTCAAGCGATTGCAAGTTTTCTTTTCAGAAGGAGTATGAATAGGATTTAATTCCTATTCAATGAAGGTTTGTCTCTAAAGATTAAAAGGTCTAGAATTTTTCTAGATCAAGGAGATCAATTCCTAAAATGATTGATCAAGATTCTTTAACCATCCAAAAGCCAAGATCATCTCATAGTCTAAATAGGAGTTGTAATATAAAATTCTATAAATAAAGGTTGTAACCAAGCATTGTAATTGCCTTAACTAAACTGAAAGTACACCTAGAGGGGGGTAAATAGGTGTAAGGCTAATTTAATGACAAATAATGTGGAAAAAACTAAATGCAACACACTTAGTGTAACCAAAGAGTGTAGCCGAATTCCCGGTGAAGGGCTCTGTACTATCTCCTCTAAATTCCTCTAAATAAGAGTTGAGGTGCTATGTGAAGCTCTCTTAGTTAAACACAAGTATAGGCACACACACAATCAATACCAATCATATAAATATGAATGAATAATATGAATCAATGCAAGACACAATATAAGAGAGAGAGAGAGAGAGTTAGAGATAGTGGATCAAACGCAAACACAAAGATATGTTTCGAGGTTCGAGCACACAGCTTTATGTCCCCGCCTTCACACAGAAGGATTTCGACTATAGCGTCCACACAGGACTTCCCACACAGGGAACCTCCATTGAGGATTTGGGTAATACAAATCGGGAGTACACAACTCCTCTCTTCAACAAATATAACCTCTCACTAGAGGCAAGGCACAATACAAATCACCTCTACACTTAGAGGGATAGACACTCTAAACAACAATCAACCTCTCACTAGAAGGATTAGGCTCAAAGCCAATACCAACAACAATCACCTCACACTTGAGGGATTCCAACTCAATCTCTACAATCACCTCTCACTAGAGGGATACAAACACCACTTCCACAATCACCTCTCACTAGAGGGATATCAACACAATCACCTCTCACTAGAGGGATATCACAAAGTATGGAAGGTTTACAACTTCGTGATCTCAAAGACCACAAACCAATTTTCCAACAAAATAATGATCCTATAGAAAGGATAGATATGATACGCTCAAGTGTGAGAAAATAAAGAATTTAGAAATCAAAACACAAAGAAAAACTCTTAGGAAAACTTTTAGGATATAATGGAAATGAAGAACAAAAACCAATCCCAAAGACTTCTCCTTTTCTTGATTTTTCCTACCCTTTTAAAACAAATAAAGATCAAATCTTTTGGCACTAAAACTCTTTTAAAAACTTGCTGAAAGATAGAAAATTTTGCTCTTGAAAAACTTATGCAAAACAGCCAAAGATATGGGGTATTTATAACCCCAAATGAAATCTGCCTGTTGGCAGCAGGAAAAGGCAGTTTTGCCCTTCCGGTCGACCGGCCCAATGGTCATTTTTATGACCGTTGTGCCTCCGGTCGACCGCCCTAACCCTAACCCTAATCCTAACCCTAATCCTAAACCCCCACCCTAACCCCAACCCCAACACCTAACCCTAACCCTAACCCTAAACCCTAACCCTAACCCTAACCATAACCCAAACCCTAACCCTAACCCCTAACCTTAAACCAATCCTAACCCAACCCCAACCCTAACCCTAAACCCTAACCCCTAACCCCTAAACCCTAACCCTAAACCCTTACCCTAACCCTAACCCAAAACCCCAACCCCCAAAACCTAACCCCAAACACTTAACCCTAACCCCTAAACCCTAACCCCAAACCCTAACCCTGACCCCGTGACCCCATGACCCCGACCCGTGACCCCATGACCCGGACCCCCACCCCCCACCCCTACCCCAACCCCGACCCTGACCCTTACCCCTACCCCTAACCCCCAACCCCTACTCCTACGCCCGACCCCGACACTGAACCCCCTAACCCTAACCCCCCACCCCGACACTAACCCAAATCCGAACCCCTAAACCCGGACCCAGACCCGGACCCCGACCCCTTGACCTGACCCGAACCCCGACCCGGACCCGAACCCCGACCCCGAACCGAACTCTAAACCCTGAACCGAACTCCGAACCCGAACCCTGAACCCGAACCCGAGCAAATTTGAACCCAAAGTTGAACTAGAAATAAAGTTTTAATCTTGATAATTTGCGCGGATCGAGGAGAGAAAAATTAATTAAAAAGAAAGAAAGAAGAGGTACTCCGGCGGCGGTAGGATGTGGTGGCGTTCTGGCGTGAAGAAGCTGCTGGTGGGGGGAATTGGAATTGGGGGAACTGCTGCTGCTGCTGCTGCTATCGCCACCTCCGACGATCCTTCCACTTCAGTTAAGGTCTGCACCATCGTTCCTCTTCGTCTCCTTCGCGACTCCCTTACGGCGGCCACAGTCGCCTTCGGTCAGTCACCTACTCCCCCTTTCTTCATATTCTATTACTTTATAAGATGCAGCACCAAAGGTTGATCCTTTTCTTGCATCACTAATAGAAGAATTGAACCGAATGACTGAAATGTTTTGTATAACCTACAATACTGGTTTTTTGGTTTTTTTTTGAGTTGGGTAAATAAGGGTTTGAAGAGAATAGATGAAAAATCCAAGAAGATCAAAGGGAATATATATCCAGAGACTCGGTCACAAACAAGCAATTTCATACTTATCATCCTTATCCATAAATTCGAGAACTTTTAAGGGCTGTGGGAGTAAGGAAATAAGTTGAAATCAAATTGAGATGATTCTAATCCCGAACCCTTAAAAAAAAAATGAGTGCTTACTGTTTACCATTTGCTTCATCTGCACTGTAATGTTACAGTAACAAATGTATCTTATCCTTTTAATGTACTTTAGTTCAGTGCTCACTCTGAAAACAATTAAACCTCCTGTTTGACTCTATCAAGACTTCGAAATATCTTTCGTACTTCAAATAATTCAAAAAGAGATTAGACCATGGTATATCAAAAAATGCCAAATAACGAACTCCAAAATCACTCTTATAAGTATCCCATCTTATCTTTTACTCTTCCTACGACACAACAATTAAAATAACCACCAACATTGATAGAGTAACTGATGTGGACATCGAGACACGACTTTGGAGCGTATCTCATCGTTGGCAAAGACGCATGGCTTCTATGTAGTTTCAATATTGAATCAGAGTCTGTATTTTATTTCAAGCTAAGTGTGTATTTTCCATTTATTTTATTAGTCTTGTTTCTATTTTTTAGTCCCACATCGATTGTGAGAAGAGAGTCATTATTTTGTGAGCCTATATAGGCATGAGTCCAATAAAATTAGAACGATGAAGATTTGATTAATGAAAATTTAATTATTTTTGCTGTTGAAAATTTTTCTTTGAATTTGGGGTGTGAAGCCCAATTCAACTGGTTTTGGTGTAAAGCCATAACCTAGTATCACCTCTTCCCCACTCTTTAAAAACCCTAATCTCAATTCTAAATTTCTCATTACAAAGCCTTAGAAAAGTTGCCCTTGTCTCTCTCTTGATCTCTCTAACAAAAACTCCACAAAAAACAAAACCCAAAACCTAACAAAAAATTAGCCGTAAGAATCCCTCAAATTCATCAAAGATACATGTTTGTCTCTCTTCTCTCTCTCTTTCTCTCTCTCTCTCTCCCCCTCTCTCAACAACCCTAAAACAACCCGACAACACCTATCTCTCACACACATATCAACAATATCCTCTAGCTCGCCTCGCGCCCTCATCCCCTCGCCCGTGCTCCTCCACCTCGCCATCATGCTCTGCCCGAGCATTGCAGATCTGTCTCCTCTGCTTGCTTTTTCCCCCAGCTGTCATGCTCCTCGTCCTTGTGCTCTTCCTCTCCCTCGACTTCCTCTGTGTCGTCATCATCAGATCCTGGCAACCTACTCTACCCTCGTCTCTATGCTTTGCCCAACACTGTCAGTGCCAGCCTAGGCCTGCATCTCAGTTGCGCCCAGGCTGGCACCTGGCCACGCCCGCGTCGACAATCGGGCCACGCTCAGTCGACGACAGTGTTTTAAATATCGGATATCAACGATATATCGGTCGGTAAAATTTTATACCGGATATCAGATACCGGTGATATATCACGATATGATATTAAATACCGGACATCAAATCGGACATCATACCGGATGAAGAATATACATGTGATTGCCTACATAAATCATATGAAACTATTTAAAGCAAGTTTAAGGTTATAGACTTATAGAAGATACTTACCTTTTGTAGCTCCTCAAATGTGTCACGTAGCAATTTATCAGATAGATATCGATCAATATATCGGTCACGTGGTGATATATCAGCCCATATCAGTCCAAAACGATATCCGGTAAAATTTTACACTTATCGTATCGTTTTGGATAAAATATCGGTATCTCGGCCGATATTTAAAATAATGATCGACGACGAGCGACGCCCAGTCGTCGACGAGCGCAACTCAACGCCATTACAGGCCAAGCCCAGTAGGGGTGAGCAGAGTTCAGTTATAACCGAAATAACCGACCAAAAATCGAAACCCGAACCCAAAATGAACCGAACCGCACTAATTCGGTCGGGTTTCGGTTTTGTGTTCCAAAACCCGAGCCCGACCGAACCGAACCGAATTTGTCACCCTATATATCACCCTACTTAAATTCAATTTAGTGAATTATATAGTTCATAATAAAAACTGGTGGAAGCTTATCTCATTACTTTTAGTAATACCATCTTTTTTATGTTGAATATATGAAAGCAATATTAAGTACACCATCACAATTGAGAATAATATTTATATTAATATAGTTCTTTTTTTCATTTTTTATCATTAAAAGTTAGTAATAATTATATGAGCTTTGATATAAGAGCTCAAATACAGTGTAAAAATTTTAGAATATGAAATTTTCAATTCACATTAAGCTTAGGGTCTTTTTCTTATTTCTAATTTGGGTAATGGATATTTGAGATTATAATATAAAAGAATGATAATATAATGGTGATTAAAAAATGTAAGAAATGATGGCAATATATTGGCCTAACCGAAAAATTGAAAAAACCGAACCGAACTGAGTCGATTCGTTCAGTTCGGTTACTAAGTCTAATCGGTTCGGTTCGATTTTGCAAAAATTAGCAAAAACCGAATCGAACCGACCGATGCTCACTCCTAAAGTCTAGTGCCAACACAGGCCACGTCCGCGTCAGCACCAGACCACACCCAGGCTGCCGAGTGTGCCAAGTCGGACGCCTCTTCGTGGCGAGCATCTCCACTTGCCAGCCTTGCGTGAGACCAGCATGCCAACAACAACGAATAATAACAATATCAGATGATATATCGAAAGTAGCAGATCCACAATAACACAAAGGCAAACAGATTATTCACAAGTTCAACATACAAGATCAACAATTGCAGTAGGTATCTGAGAACGTTAGCTTCTCAATAGGCGGGTTTCAATTTTTGCAGTCACATTATTTATCGGGTACATCGTATAATTTTATCCATAGAATATTATCATTATTTCTTACTGTCCACTATAATATCGTAAGTTGTGACAATATGATAATCCGTAATATGCTGAACTTTGATATTGTGAGTAAGACTATTGCGTTTATAATTGAGTAGTGTTTTTTATTTAATTGAGACTGAAATGGTTTGAATTATGTGTGTGACTGGTTGTTAAATCCATGTGATCAACACTACTACTTTTATTTATTTTCCTACCCAACGATCGTAACTTGTTGGTGAAGTGTGAGTTTAGTAATATTATCACTGATTTTCGAACAATCGTACACGTTCACATTAGTAACTTTCTCTCCTATGGTGGGAGTGGGCAGGACACTCCTCAAAAATGCTTAAAATGCAATTAGACCCTTTAAACTTGAAAAGGAAAACTTTCAAGGCTGCATCAGTCATGCATTAGGCTTTCATACATTAGTTATCTGTGGTGTTCTTGATTGTAGATTTATAGTTAACGAATTTATCATGGTTTCTTGAAATTGTTGTTATAATTGCTTTAATTTGTATTAACAAATGTAAATATTACTGAATCCATACTTCATTTTCCCCCTTCATCCCCTAAGTAACATTGTCTTTTTATCGTGTAGACTATGAATACTCAATGTGGGGACTCAAGGAAGGAACAATTGAATGGTCTAAAGCAAAGCATGATGTCCACAGTCGATGTGCTCAGAGGATCCAAGAGTTATGCTTTCGCAATGGCGGAATTTATATCAAGCTTGGTCAACATATTAGTCAACTGTTACTTCTAATGTTTAATTACCTTAATATTCCACTTTTAACTTTTTTCCTACTAGAATTCTCCAATTTATAATCACATATAGATGCTATGTTCCTTGTCATAAAATGACAAAGTTTTCAAACTGACTTTAAACATGACTATTAGTTTATGGTTAAATTGCATTTTTTTTTAATTCTGACTTAGAGAAATGTATATAGTTCTTCTAAAATGAAGTGGTCCAGAAAAAAAAAAGTTATCAACAAATAGAGCATTAAGAGAAAACTAAAAACATTAAAAAGGCATAAAACGAAAGACATTTAAGGTCTGATTGATGTGTGTATCTTATGTGCTATGCATTTACAATCTTTTGTGTAGACCATCTTTTGTTTCCTTTTGGAAAAAATAGCCCTTTCTTCTTTAGTTTTATTAATTTATTTGAAGACATTCAGATCAATATAAGAAAGAACACAAGATTGTATCACCTTCGTCGACTGTTAAGAAATGTTCTTAAGTCGCTCAACCGTTTGTTTATGAGGAATGAAAGTTATGCAGATTCTGACCAGATTAGGATTTATAGTGATAACTGTTGTGTTTAAGGCATCACGAAAGTGGAAATTCCTGAGCCAGCGAACTTCAATTACTGAATTTCTGTCAATAGTGTGGTGAAGCAAGACCAAGAGATAGCGGCATTTGAAATATCAAGTTGCAAAGAAGCGATGATGCAGGATCAATTATAATTTATAAACCAAACCAAGACTTCAACCTAGTAGAATCCGATAATTCACATCGATAATTCTACCTTTGGGTATCCTTTGGACCCCATCAAACCAGTGCAGAATCTCTTTCCCGTTAAAAGTCGCAAAAACCTGTGGATCTCTCTAGTTTCCTTTACTTCCTGAGCTAAGATCCTCCACTTTCTCCGTCTCTCTTTCCTATTAGAGCTACATGACCCACTATTCTTGCACAATCTCCTTATTTCTACAGGATTTAGTTTTGATTGAACTTCCCCAAAATCAAGTCATTTGACCTTACAGAAAGCCACTAGTTAGGGACAGGGCACTAGAGTGGTTTCTTGAGAAGAGTCGTTAAACTTCCATTGTACTCTGCGTAGTGCCTCCATCACAACAAAGCATGCCCAATATTTTAGCATCTATATCATGAATATCGTCGTTCAATTTGGCAATATTGTCCTCGGTATCGGCTAATATTATGGGATTAATATCGTATTGAATGCCTCAAAACTTGATACTACGATATATCAGAATCGGCCGAGATTTGAAAGCATGCTATAAAGGATACAATGAGTTTCAGAATATGCTACTGAAAGAGGACTCATCCAAGTAATGCAAACCTTTGAACTCATGCCATGTGCCACTGCTCCTCGTTCCAAGATTCTGTACAACACATTGATTACGAAAAAAATGAGATGGAACAATTCAAAAATGAGTACTTATCTAATACATCACAAGATAAATAATTGTAAGTATAAAGATGAAGTGGATGACAACAGTAGCTCCTCTCACGTTAGTGGTGGATCCATCTACCAAGGTAATAGTAGAAAACGTAGTAGACCTGAAACATGAAAAGATACCTGAATTTTCATGCAGAATTTTCAATCAATGATCCAGGTTCTAGAAGATGACGAGCTGAGATAGGCAGTAGGATGGCCTGACCAAAGTGATTGTAGGAGAAGATGCTGACACGCGGGTAGCCTGCAACTGCTAAACAACTGATATTGCTTATTTCTTCCACCGTGAATCTAACTTGTGATCAGAAAAGAGTCCACATTTGCATACTGACTTGGTCTTTCTTGCAATTCCCAATAGGTAAGTTGTACTTGAACTTTTCCACAGTGATGACAAGTTCACTTGGTTCCTCATTGTGGCATGAGACAAATTACGAGGATATATGTGAGGTATTCCAAACTTCCTTCATAGTTTGTAGGTGAATCACCAGGTCCATCACATTAGGTTCCATGGCACTATATATCTGGTCATAAATCTGAGCATCGTCATGTATCGACTCACCAGTCATTAGAGTACCTCAAGTGATTCTCCTTGCTGCTCCTATTTGATTTATTTCTGCTACCCTCTTCCGCTAAAGAAAGTTATACCATTTAACTTTCTATGAGTAATCTTTCTGAAAACAATCTCTGAAAATGATGTCGGCTTTGTCTCAACCATTATAACCTCACAAACACAACCATAACAACTCTTTTGGCCCTTCCTTGGGATTACAACTAATTTACAAGCAAATGGTCCTTCCGTGGGACCTACACACATCAAAAAGTCACATACTGAACTTCACTTGAGGTTAGTAAACATGGAAGCAACCTGACATCCTCTTGTACAAAACATGACATAGTTGTCATTTTGGATCTGAAGTTGGGATGCATCAGTGTGGTCAACAAGATCTGATCTAGAGAGCGATGCAGACAGCGCGTTGGATGCAGTATGGGACATCAAAGATGTCTGGCGCGCGCCGTTGGTGAGATGAAGAGGAGAATTCTCTACTATGGTGCTGTGAACGACGATGAGGTGAAGAAGAAAATGATGTCAGTGTGAGTGACCTGATGTCGATGGCATGATTTGATCTGATCACAAAGAGAGATGAAAGGCAGATGCTATCGGAAGATCTGACAATGGCGACAATTGAAGATGGTTGGGTGAGGGCAAGGATGACATTGGCGGCATGGCAGATGCTCGGAGATGCTTTTAGAAGATTTGACAACAGTAGCACTTGAGGATGGTTGGACGAGGATGATGGAAGGAATGTGGCTGCATGAAAGATGATTGATGATTGAAGGGTGACAGTGGCCTGGTCAAAGACTCGGCCGAGTCGAAGACGAGACGAGTCCGAGTCACGAGTCGGTCGACTCAACTCAGAGGAGACCGACTCGGCCGATTCACGACTGTGGAACCGACGACGCATATATTTATGCTTTCGCTTTATGTCTAGTGTGTTAGGTGATATGTTTTGGACATGTGATACATGAATGTGGATGTCTACATTTTTTTAAGATTTGTCATGATTTTTTCAGAATTTTTTGAGATTTCTATGTAGCGTTTTGCGCGTATCGCCCGAAATCGATCCGAGTCGCCGAGACCGATCCGTCTCAGTGCCCGCCGAGTCGGCGTCCGAGACCGCGACTGTGAACCATGGCTGATCGTGGTGCCATGCAACAATTAGAATTGAATTGATAACTGGACGTGATGTGTATTATCTAGCCACATAAGGGGATCAGGGAAGGCATGATACCATGAAAAAGGTAGGGTTGGGGATAGGTTCTTGTATATCAATTGAGAAAGAGAAATGTTTCAAGGAAAAAAAATTTAGAAAGAGATGAGTAGGTATATACGCCCACTTTACAACGGAGCCCCTCTATTTTATTTATTACAGTTAACAATTACCACCTAGCCTGATCGAGAGATAAAATACATTTATGTGCAACAGTCATGTTTCTTATTGAGTTCTAGAACTGTATAAACATTTTCTCATTTTTCTTCATTTCCCCATATTTATTTTGAATCCATTAATTTAATTGTATAGTTGCTTGTGGTTGGAAAATATGAAAAGACTTATGGCATACCTACTGCCAAACTAGGATTTCCATCTGACCTGTTTCTATGATGGTTTAAAGTTCGCTAAAGGCATGTAGGAATTGAAAAGTGGGTCCACTTTCTATTAGGTTTTTGATGGTTGAGAGTAACTTGTAGATTTTTTTTTTGTTGAACGTTTTGAAAGGACTCAAAATGTCTTGAATAGCATTTGAAGATTGTTTTTGTGCCCTTGGCGTGGTACATGGGATGTACTTTGTGGGCATATTTTGTTACTTTCAGGGTAGTTTTAATATTTTTCCCTGGTAAAATTGTCTTGGCATTAAAGGGAATGTTGTGCTTTATGCTTCTTTTGCCTTTCATATTTTTACATTATTTTCTGATAGAAAACTTCTTGCATGTGTATGCTTGTTCTTTTATACCTTTTTATTGCTCAATCTTAATTAGTTTGTTTATAGGAACTCTCTAATTTGGTTATTTCTCTAATTTGCTAGGAGTATGTAGTTCCTCAGGAATATGTACAAATAATGAGGGTCTCATTACTGAAGAGATGTCCAGTTTCCTCGCATGATCAAGTGCGCAAAGTGTTCATTAAAGAGCTTGGAAGTCCTCCAGAGGAAGTATGTCCATTTAATTTCCTGTTGCAAGTTCGTGTTAAATAATTAATAAAATAATATTGACCCCCCCATATAGACACACACACATTGAAAAGAGACACACACACACACACACACACACACACACACACACACTTAGTCAAGAGTTGTTTTAGCTGCAGCAAGTGTCTGGCACATTTGGCAAGAGAGGAAGAATAGAAGAATCTTTTAGAATCAAGCTGCACATAAACTTTTGGTATTCAGAAAACTTTTTCAGGATGTCTCTATTCTACTGAGAACATGTCACTGGAAAGTGGGAAGCAACTTAGTATGTTAGCACATCATCTCAAATTGGAGTGTCAATTGTATTTGAGTGTTGGAATATGCATTATTCTTAGGTTTGCTGATTTTAGCCTCCTTAGCAAGATTAAGATTGTAGAGGGTGACAGCCATGGTCCCCTTCCCTCTCAACTCTTCATCTCTATAGTGAGGGAAGGTAAATTATAGTAGTGCATATGTCCTGTATGATGTGTTTTTTATTACATTAATGAGAATTGCTTACCTTTCAAAATAAATAAACAAATAAATAAATAAAATATATATTAGATATATGGGTAAGGTTATATTACACCTATGCTGTAACATAGTAATCTACAGTGACCTATTAAAATACGGTGCGCCACTCATATTTACGATCTGAATCATTGATTGTGATCTACACATCCTGAAACTCATGTAGATTAAAAATCGCGTGGAATGAAAATTTCTATCCTAGAACTCAAGCAAATGAAAAAAAACCAGCTTTTAAAATCATTACTGACTGTTTATTTTTAGATCATGAGATGCATATGCTAGAAAGCTTCAATACTTGTGATTTTTGATCCACATGAGTTTTAGGATGTATAGATCGCAATCAATAGTTTAGATGGTGAATATGAGTGGCCCACCGTATATTTTAATAGGTGGGTGTAAATTATTATGTTACAACCTAAGTGTAATATAGCCTTCTCTACACACACATATATACGCACACATACATACATGCACACATATTTATATATGGGGTAAAACTATATGTTTATGTATACATACATACATACATATATATACATATACATACATATATATACACACATACATACATACATACATGTATACATATTGTATGTATACGCACAATGTATGTATACATATTTGTGTGCATATTGTATGTATACACACAATGTATGTATACATATTTGTGTGCATATTGTATGTATTGTGTATGTGTGTATGTGTATGTAGGAGTAACATTTTATAATTTTATCTAGGAACAAACTTAAAGACTGTCCTTACGATCTTACCTACTAAACTATATGAGGCGCTATAAAATGAGTGGTCCACGCCATTCATCTTGATCTACATGTCATGAAACGTATGTGGATAGAAATTTACATGTTCTGAAAATTTCTCACTCATTCAACATTGCAAAATGAAAGACTATTTCATATACCATGAAAAACTGGAACTTTATTACATAATCACATAACATCAAGGGAAAATTAAATAAAGAACTCAAAGGTTTAGAAGAATATTAACTATAATGTACATGATTTATGTCGTGTCAATGTACCACCTACCAAATAATGAAGTTAGCACCAATCCCCCATTTTATTTTTTTTGAAAGACTTATGAGATTAAGATTCTATTTTTAAGGATTTTCTTTATTAGAACCCTAGTTATATTAAGATTCTAATAAGATTCTAATCAGATGAGTTTTCTTTTAAATTAGACATGACTTCTAATTTAACATGGATCCATACTTATTTTTTTGTGATTTAAATAATTCATTTGTGGATAACTTCATGTGTGTGTGTGTGTGTGTGTTGTTTGTGTGTGTGAATTCACAACTATCCTCCACAATGTGTCTTGTCTAACTCTAATAGCAGACATGTAGTTTTCTCAAGAACAAAAATGTAAAGAGACTAAATATTGGTGGTAGATTTGAAAAAATTTGAATATAGTTAGATTTGGATAAAGTTTTAGTTTATTCCTTAGCGAATAGATTTGTCATTGAATAAGAATTGTAAGTTTATTGAAAATTAATCCCCCCTTCCTCACAACCCTCACCCCTCCCATCCCCACTCTTACCCGATTCGATAATTTTGGTATAAATGCACCATGCAACTAAGCTTTCAAAGTGAAGCAAAACTGAAATCTAAATGTTGGTGGTTCTTGTAAAAAAAAAATAATAGATACATGCAATAGGTGGTAAAATGAATTCAATTTTAACCAACCATCTATTTTTTTAGATTTTGGTTGATTTATTTACCACCTCAGAATGTTAATTAAATTGATCAATTTTCTCCTAATGGATTGAAATCCTTATTGGATTGTTTCAATTTATATTTTTAATTTGATGAGTCTCTAATTTATTTTTATTTTTCATATAATTTTCCAATTTTCTTTTCAAATATATCTTTTATTATTTTAGTTTAGATATATATGTTATGTTTAAATGAGAAAAGAGATAATTAAGAAAATAAGTTGTTAATTGAATATGAGTGGATCTCATCAGATTTTTTTTATATTTAAATAAAGTTATGGATATATCTTAATAAGAATCCAAGAATGTTATTTAGTTATCTCCAAATTGTCGAAATTTGTCACTTCTTATTTACTATTGATTATTCTAACTTTAACTAATGACTAAAATACCCGTATAGGGGAACAGAAGGGCATACAAGGTTAGTGCTTTATACTTTCCTAGGAACAAACTTAAAGTTTGTTCTTTACCTGCAAAATTACATGATGGGACACTCCAATGGACTATCTGGACTGTTATTAGTCAAAGATGCAGCCCGACCTGAGACGTCGTCGGATGAACCTACGATAGTAGTTTATGAGGCCGACGAAAAGATCTCCCCTCATATACCTTTGATGGGGGATCCCATTCTTCTATGGCTTCTCTTTTTGTTTTTGGCAGCGCGATTTAGAATACTCGAAGGGTTGATACTCCTTTTTTCCATCCTATCTCATCTTTTTTCTCAAACAAAATCAGAGGAATGTCAGATTAGAATTTTGATCGTTGTATCTTTATCCTTATCTTATACTTTTCTTCGGACCGATTTACATATCACTAAATATTTTTGGTAAAAAAATTATGTTTTGAAGTTCTCCACCCTATTCATCCAGTGGCTGCAAAATGAACGGTTGTTGAATAAAAGGTGAAAGTGACCCTTTGATAGGTGACTTAGAGGCTTTCAGAATGCATATAATTTTGGGCATGTACATTTTCATAACATGTGGAGCTTAAGATAAACGACGTGGATCGCTTATTTGGGTTACCTATCATATTGGTAGTTGGGAACAATTCTTGTGTTTGATTCCTAGGGGAAAATAAAGCTACCTACCTACATAGCTGTGTGTGTACCTCCATTTATACGTAATATGTGCATGTATTGTGTTATATGGGTTATGCAGGACACCTGGCCTAGCAATAGTTGACATATCCAGCAAGCCCAAATACAATATCCATTCCTGACACTTACAAATAAACTTTTAATCACCTCAAAATTATTTATATGATGAAGAATGTCATGCCCCTTTCAACAAAACTAAATTGTTTAAGATCATTTTAGTGTTATATGTTCTTTCACATATTAATAGAAGTGCATATATTCACTTCACTTAAATATACGTATCTTCAAAAAAAATACAAATAATAGATTTTGGAGAATTGCTCTGATGGACACCCCATCCGGTGTTAGAGCACGATGGTTGTCTCTGCGTTTATGTCATAGCTTTCTAGTATTCATCAATTAAAATTAAACATTGCCATTAATAAAATATTCTCTCGCTCCTTATGTAATGGAAGTATTATTACGCTCGTTCTTGATTATTGATGTCCATGATAGTTAACAGGTTTCTGCTAATTCATTTATTATTCACCGACAAAGTTCTTGTCTATTGATTTTAAGAATATTGTACACTCAGATTTTTGAAGAATTTGATCCAGTACCATTGGCAAGTGCATCTATTGCGCAAGTTCATGCTGCTCAAACTCGTGATGGAAAAAGAGTTGCTGTAAAGGTTGGGAATGACACTGTAGATATCTTTTGTTTGTTTTCAATGATAGTGTTAAATGTGGCTTTTCCTTTTTTTTATCAAAGACTAGAATTACCATTTAGTATTCCTAATATCTCCTCTGAGCTAGGTCTTATTTACCTTGATGTCCAGGTTCAACATATGCACCTGACTGATACGGCTGTTGCTGATATTGCCACTGTAGATTTGATAGTGAACTTCTTGCACTGGTGTTTCCCTGCATTTGATTATAGGTATTGCTTCAGATGTTTTCTCTTGGCACTTTCTTAATCCAAAATTGTCCTAAAAGCTTTTAGATGGAAGGGATTCAGATGATATACTCTCAGATTTTATGTTCAAGAAAAGGGATTCGTGTGATCGACACCAAAGATTATGGAATAAGGCTTTGGTGGTGGTATTGTTCTTGTTGTTATTGTCACAGCAGCACCAACTCCATACTGCCTAAAATTCTGAAGTCAAATTAGATCAATAACTTATTAAAAATTCTAATAACAAAGTACAAAGTTCTGTAAGAAAACTTTATTTGTAACACAAAGATGGAGAAAATTTGAGGAATTGGTTCAATTAACAAGATCTAGAGATCTAAATGCATCTTGAAGTAGAATTAGAATTGAAAGTCAAGGGTCTCACTATCTTACCAATACTCAGTTTCTTATTGTTGATTTTTCAAAAAAAGGAAGTTGATTATCTCGCATACATTCCGAACCAGTGCCAATAGGTAGTCTTTTCTGAGGGGCAAAAGAGGGTTTAGAGATTGATGAAGAGGAATGAGGGATGGAGAGCGTGGTTTTGAAAGAGTTTTGGTTGTAAAAAGCGGGGGGGACTAGGGACAATTGAGACAAGGGATATACAGGGCAGCCAGCCTTAGGATATTAGTCTTCAACTCCTTTTTTTCTTTTCTTTCCCATCTCTTCTCATGGGGGCCGTTTATATTGATGATCAGATTAGGATGCATCCAAGCTACTTCTTTAATGCTTTTCTTTTCTTGTATTTCATGATTTAGTGAGTTCTAACTTGTAACTCATGGATGATGTAGAATTAAATGGAGAGTTGCTGTAGTAAGTATATAATAGAAGGTGTAGGGACTGATCTAATCAGCATCAATAGAAAAGCTAATTTAGGAATTAATAAGGAAGTTGTAATTGATGGATACAGCGGCAAAAAACTGGTTCAACGAGGCATTAGAAAGAAAATTGGCAGTTCAAAGAAACTCATGAAAGATGGCCATCATAATACCTTTATTTTAATTCAAAGAGTGGATTCTTAACTCAGTCAGACCTGTACTCCAACTAAGTCATCAAGAGAAGACAAAATGACAATCTAATAAAAAATAAACTTACATAAAAATTGAAAATTTGAGTCCTAATCAAGATGTGATGAGTTGACACCTGCATCATCTCGCCACCCAATTTGACCCATTCTATTGTGTGCCTACACCATGTACCCACCCAAGTAGTTTTGTCGTTATCACATTCATATGTCTGGGATGTTCATGAACTTTGAGCTTGTTGTTATTGGACTATTAGGTGAGGATTATCTTAGCTAACTACGTCTAAGTGATGGGCTTGGATAAAATAATATTATATTACTTTTCAATTGCATAAATAACTATTTCTCTGAAATTGATGTAGGCAACAAAAGTAACAAAACAATCTAGATATAGATAAAAAATTTATTCTACTAGTACGAATAGAGGTCAAGATGAACTTTCATTGGGTCACTGGATCGTTCCTTCGTCACCTAGATTAGATCTGATCTAGGGACAACTTGCAGTTGAACTCCGCGACCGATCTAAACAAGGTAGAGCCTCCACTTGTAATCTAGAGCTAGCTAGGTGGGTAGGAGGAAGAGGTGATATGTAAGAGAGAGAATTAAGGTACACCTCAATCCACAAGTCTTCTCCTTACATATTCAACATTTGATTTTATCTTATTACATTCGTGTTATCTAAATGTTGTCAAATTAGATCTCACTTGATCACTTATTCTCATCTCATCACTTAGAAATAATATCTCCTCACTAGATTTGAGAGAATCAAACATCTCAAGATATTGTCATATGAGTATCAATATATCCTAATGGATCACAAACATGGTTTGGGTTTATATTTATTGTTGGGTCTCACCCAATAACTTAATAAACTTAAATGACTCAATTTATTCAACACTTAAATTAATTGAGTCTTAATCAGCTAGTTAGTCTAAACCAATCTTTTAGGTTAGACTGAAGTGTGACTGAATTAATTACTTGGTTTGACTCATCTTATGGTTAGCCCAATAACCAATCATGATTACTCATACAGATCGTATTGACTCCTTTATGCAATTACATGCTTTGCCTTTCACTTACTAACACCTACTGTGCATCTTTGAAAAAGATGGTCACAGTTTAACCTCTTAGTCAACACTCAACCCCATATTAAATATCAGACACAATCAGTCTTGAAAATCTAATTTTATGTTACACCTTGTCAGAAATTTAGACTATCCTAATTGATCAATATCTATTAATGGGCACTTTTAAAAATAATGAATGCTTTATTAAAAAGTTCATAACATTTAAATAGTGTCTGACTGCAGTTAACGCACTGCTTTAGCAGTTAGGTAATTTAACTATATTACATTGGTGAATCAAGTGTAACATGTCATTAGGAGACCTATCATGAATCCTCGAATTTAAGGATAAAATGCATTATATATGAAAAACTTATCTTATTTTGATAGTGTCATTACTTATACGATAAGTTTTCTATGATCAACTTGTGAATGCATTTCTAATGAAACCAATGCATCATTGCAAGATTTCATCTTGTACCGCGAGAATCACGATAATCATTGTTCTACTGTATGCATGTGGCACTTGGTCTAATTGAGCTCTCGCAAGCTTGATTTAGTTGCATTATGATCTAAGGTGAAAGATATTAAATATCTGATCTTCTGCAATTATATCTTAATAATTGTCAGATATTTATATAATGCATCAGATTTTGATAATGTTATATCTAATTCATTATCTCATAATTAATTGATAAATAAAATTCATTATTGTGCAAATAAAGAATTATTGATAATCACCAAATAAAATGTGTCGTGTAAAATTTTTTATGGTTATATTTGGTCATAACACCAACAATTGAATCCGAACAAAAGCTAAGCCCAACACCCCCACCCTATAAAAAGAATAAAAAATAAAATGATGTCCGCTTATGTCATATTACTTTTGTTCAACAGTGGGACCGATTATATTGTTTTGTCCAAGACTTTTGGTAGATATGGTTTGTTCATATTCTAAGTGCACAAATTAAATTTGCATAGCATAACTTTTAAAAGTTTATTTTCAAATGCAGGTGGTTGGTTGATGAAATACGTGAGAATGCACCCAAGGCAAGCTTACTTTAATACTTAAGTATTTCTTACACCCTTTTTATAATCTTATGCTATTCTCCAATATTATATGTTTGTATTAGAATATGATGGATCTATAAGTTTAACATGAATACAATAATGCAATCGCCTTATGAGTATAAGTGTATAAAATCAATAATTCATTTTAATGGTTTATCGAGAAGCACATTTGAAAGATACTCATTTTCTATTGATACATGATATATAACACTATAATTAATGTCATGTTAATTGTTCAATTTTATTTTGGTTTGTAGTGTTGCCTACCATCTTACCTTTCGTTAAGCTATGCTTGGGATATGAGGGCTTAAGGCTGATAGTGCTTGGCTGCTTGCTTCCTTAATGTTTCCTCAAAGGAATCACTAAGATGCTACACTTATCACAAACTTAAAGATGTCTGGTCGATGAACTCAGATCAATATAGCTAGAATTTTTTAGAGAAGAACCAAGATAAATTCTCCATGGTTAAACATGGTCAGGCGACAGTAGCACTAGAATATCTGACTTGCTGCAGTTACAATATCTAAAGGCATCATTTACCAAAAATATCATCTGAATGCTTTGTCTTTCAAACTATTTGATATCCTCATAGTTGTTGTACCTAATGGGCTCTTTTCGTACAACTATGAAAGTGAGTACATACTTGATCATTATGAAATTATAAATGATAACTCAACTGTTTTCTTATTAAAGTACTTACGACATGCCAGCATTTTCAGCGATGGTTGTAATGTATAGTGTTGAGATGGAAGGTATTTGTTAAGTACAAATTCTCTCTGTATCTTTAAATTTCAACACCAGATTCTATAGAACTAGAGGACAAGACCATAATACTGAAAACTTCACAGAAATGTGTTCAAAAATAGAAGATACCAATTTAATTGTTGGACAATTGGATTATCTATCTGTAGGGGATCTCAGATCTACATTCAATTACATACTTTGTGTTCTTATAAATTTCTAGTCTGCAGAACTTGTAGAAGTAGACTGCACTGAAATTCTTGTCAGATAAACTCTTGGAGTTATTTATAGGTCTCAACAGGTAACTCATTTTTTATTGTGATGACAATTCATGGATTCAAGTTGATATGGCCAAAAGAATGAAATTTCTCAATTTACAACTCACACGGAAAAAAGAATTAATCAAATTATGGAGACATCTAAAAAGGCTAAAGAAATGATAGTTCACACCTGACAATACTGGTAAGTGGGACGATAGTGGAGGAAAGATGCAGAACTTCTCAATCACTAGCATAAGGCAGAAAATATATACCCAAATCAGCTTTTATACAAATTAAATGCATTATTTAAACTCTACCTTAGGTCATTGATATCCATATTCTGCCCCTTTAGTAGTTACAGAGAGAAGACTGGCCAAAAAAGATCAGCATGTTTGCTAGGAAACTTATCATATTCATCTAACTTAAAATACCCTTAAAGATTAATTAGTAACAAAGATCGATCACTTGCCATATCAAGGCAGTGACAGAATATTTACAGAAGACAGCCAAGAAGGATCTACACATTTGCTGGAAACTTATCACATTCATGTACCTTAAAATATCCTTATGATTAATAACAAAGACTGATAACTTCCCATAACAAAGGCAGCGGCAGGATTTTTTGATGTTGTATGGGGGAGGCAGTGTTTCTGAAACGCACAGTAAGGGGTGGGATTGAGGGAAGGGATTAAACGTGTCCATGTTGTTAAAAATTAGCCTTAAACCTGCATAATGGTTGTGTAAGTCTGAGTAGTATAATCATACTTTTGTGCTAATTCTTCTTATATCATTAAGAACTATTTTTTCATCTCTGGAGCTCATCAGATTTACTTTTATGTTTCTATTGTATTCAGCCTTCTTTGTTAGAAAACGAGTTAAGATTATAAACAATTAGCCGTGTGTCGCTAAGAACACTTATAAATAGTTTAAGGTACATATTTGTAAATGAATTTACTGATAATAAAAAGAAATATGTTGCTGCACTGTGGTTACGATAGGATTGCTAAATTTTGTATAAGAGTTCCTTGATTATTGTATGAGAAAAGACATTGCTGGTAGATCTGTATGTTGCCAGTGTTCTTGGCAGGTCTGTTGTAGATAAGCATCAGTAGACTGCATTCAGAAAAGGGTCATTTTCTAAGTATTTTCGAAGTCCCAAGGAACATGACTTTTGTTTCATAAAGCTTGCAATAGCCATCCCTTGGGTTATTTTGTGACAGGTCCTATTCATTTGCTTAGGAAGGCCTGTCAGAGTTACCTTTCTTGTGTACTACATAATCTGAAACTTGGCGGATATGCCTATCATGCGAAACTAAGATGCATTATGAGGATTTACCTAGTTGCCTTTGATAAGAAGATGAATTTCCCCCCATTTATCTTGTTCTGAGATGCTCCTATCTCTGGGCCACCATGGAAACTACAAAGCTATGAGCATGGATAATTCGTTGAAGACAGTTTTATTATTTGTAGATGCATTGTATTTACATAATTTGTCTACTTTCTCAATAAGGGTCATTCACATAGTTATTGATCTATATAACTCAAAAATATTTCATAACATTTAAGATATTGTATTCTTTTAACTGTTGTAATCTTATAAATTCATGTTATAAATAATGAACATTAAGATACACAACAAATATAGTTTAATTATTATTATATATTTATAAAATAAGATGTTATATTTTTATCCCATATCTATATATGTGCATTGTATATTACAAATCTGTATCTATGTATGTGGACACACGCCAAAACACAAATATGTACATATAATATTTTAGGTATCTATGTTATATTTGTTACCTAGTTTTTCAAAATTAATTGTATCCTTGTGTTTGTAATCTGTCATACTGATAGCCCGTATGTGTGTACATGCTTCATGGTTGCAAAGACACTAGGAGAGCTAAAGAAGTCAAAAGACTCAATTTGAAGAACTATTAGATTGGAATACCAGGTCTATCTCCTTTGAGGTGCCCCAAAATTGTTTGTGAAGAGGCACGATGGGGAAGAGGAATGATGTGACTCTAATACTATGCATTAATTATAGGGAATTGAGCAAGATGGTTGTAGAACACTGTCCACTGTCTCAGGTGATTCGTTTGGTCAGTTGCAAGTTGTTAAACTTTTCTAGAAGATTGGCCTTCCAGCGGGGAGCATCAGCTGAAAATCAAGGCTAATAATGCTCTTAAGACAACTTTGCAAATGAGTTATGCTCTTAAGACAACTTTGCAAGTCATGTTCATCCCTTCCAGGTTGACAAATTCATTGCTTGCTCTTGTGGAATCGGTGGTATTCATTGTAAGGATTGATAGCAGATTCGGCCTCAACTAACACCTCTCATAGTTATGTGGACTCCCCAATCTACCATAAACATTATTAGAATCTATACCTTGGGTTTTGCACTGCAATGACTCCACCAAGATGGTGCCATTACCTTTAATATTTCTGAATTCCTTTATCTTGTTAACTTCATTATCCTAAAAGAGCCTCCTATTCCTCCAAATATGCCAAACTGTAACAGCCTTTATATAGTATAATTATTCTTCCTACTTAAATGTCTTCTCACATTCTAAGTTTCCTGCATCAAAAGACATCCCCTTTTAACTCAGATTCCCACTTCCAATTCCCATAGCTTCCAAATGCAGGATGAATAATAGATCTCTTCTATTTTCTATCTGATTTATTAAGATAATCTTTGCTCTTTTCATCATAGTTATCATTGTTGATAAATATATTTTTATATGATTAAGGTCTTTTTATCTGAAAAAAATGATATAGACAAATAAATTTTTTTTCCTTTATATGGACTAACCAATAACTTGCATTATGCAGTTATCCTTGACTAATAATATATTAGATCCTTGATCTTTATTCTTAATGAGTTAAATGTCATGTGTATCAGGAATTAGATTTCTTGTTTGAGGCTCGGAACAGCGAGAAATGTTTGGACAATTTTAGGAGGTTATCTCCCAGTGTTGCTGACTTCATCTATGCTCCCAAGATTTATTGGGATCTGAGTACATCTAAAATTTTGACCATGGAATTTATGGATGGCGCGGAAATAAGTGATGTAAGTGCTATTCAGAGATTTGGAATTCAACCTATCGAGGTTTCTAAGCTAGTAAGTTATCATCATATTACCATATTTTAATTTATTATGACCTTGGACTATCTTGTACATCTGTTGTCACTATATGTCTGCAAAACACTGTGTAGGTTAGCCAAGCTTTTGCAGAGATGATTTTTAAGCATGGGTTTGTTCATTGTGACCCACATGCTGCCAATATGATGGTTCGGCCTTTACCATCCAGCAGATGGATATTTTTTTGGTGAGAATTTGTTCTAACCGTGTTTTTCTTTATCTCTTATTCTACTTTTATGCTTGGCTATAATGATAGAAGTATGAAGAAAACTATGTCTTCTATTTCTGATTCATGATTAACTGGATCTAAGTTGAACTCCCATTTCTCACATCACTAACTACTCATTTGAACTTAGTTTTATTGAACTTTTTTTTATTAGATACGTTGAGGAATGTTCAGAAGTTATAGTGGAGTGAGTGTGTGTGTGTCATGTGCATTGAAGTTGCTCAAACACATGAGTGAGTAGGTTCAGGTTGGGCCCAGAGGGGGATGTGTATGTGTTGGACTTGGCGTCTACCTGAACTCAGTCTGCATTAGAATTTTCTGATCGAAGCCCATCGTGAACAGGAAAAAGCTCTCCCCAATGCAACCCATTTGTCGTGTTGGATGGGCCAAACCTGACCTGGCTTGCAACTCAAACTCATGTAATTCTCTAGTGCCTATAATATATGTAATAGAGTTGAGGTTTTTCTACCATCACATGGTTAGGGGTGGCAGACGGGTCGCGACCCGCCAGACCTGACCCAGAGTTAGCGGGTCTGAGTTTGGACTAATCGAGTTTGGGCCGTAATCAGGTCGACCCGTCTGACCCGATTATTAAATGGGTCGGGTCGACCCGAACCCGCCAGACCTGCTTGACCCGCCAGACCCGATTATTCTCTCTTCTCCTTGGCCTCCTCACCTCGATCTCCTCCGTTGCCGCCCACGCCTCCTCTTCGCCTAAATTAAATTGTCAAAAAATATGTGTGAGCCTATTTTCGAACCAATGACCTCTAGTGTGTAAATTTAGTGCGATGACCAACTATACCACCCAATAATTTAATAATATAGTATAAAGAATTTATATTTAAGATTTAATAATCGGGTCAAATAGGTCGGGTCGGGTCGACCCAACTAAGTCCGGGTCAGGTCTGGGTCTGAATTTTTGACCCGTATAATAATCGACCTGACCCGATTATTATACGGGTCGAGCAGTAATCGGGTCTGGTCGATCCAACCTGACCCAATTGCCACCCCTACACATGGTGGCCTTCTTTTTTGTTTATTATTTTATTTTATTTCTTAATTTAGTTTATATAATATTCTCTTTTAATTTTGAATACACTAAACTTAAACTCTTATGTCTGCAAGGGGTTGTTTTGATTTTCCTACATCACCAAATATCGTATCAAGTAATGGGAATCAGGGCAGTCTAATGGGGTGTGACTTAATCTGACCTGATCGGAGCGAGGTTTGGGTTGAGTTCTTACAATTTTTTTGGACTCAAGCCATTTGGCCACTTTTTTCAGTTGGCCCAGGTTTGGGTTTAAGTACTTGGCTCAATGCCAAATAAGTTATATGCTTATAAACCTAATAACCGTAACCCTTACCCTTGATGTTTCTGATGGTTATTTATACTATCATGCCATCGAAATTGTATGGCTTGTTTTATTATGCACAAATCTCTTACTATCATATCAATGAACCATGATCTCTCTGTATACTGATACAAGGATGAAATAAAACGTGTATTAGGCTAAATAATAATTTGCTTCATTTCTTGGTAACGACTACTTATTTCATTTAAAGGCCATAGACATGAATCTTTTCATTTTAATTTGTATATGTACTTGTGACCTGTATTTCAAAAAGTGTGTGTGTGTGTGTGTGTGTTTTACATTAAATTTTATTTACTTAATATATTAGGATGTGGGTGGGAATGAAGCCAATTCTAGCGTGAGGTCGACCCATTTATTTCAAACATGAACTCAGGCCTAGTAATCCAAGCCCAATGGGTGTTAGCTCAAAAAAATAAATTGACCCCGACTCGCACTATATGCATCTAGCGCATGTTGGGCCCATTTCTGGCCCCAAGTTATCAAGATAAGTCCTGTGCACCAACATAGTTCTCCATATCTGATTCTATTCTTCAATGTTGAAGAGGGTTTTTTTTCAGCCTCCGATAACCTTGCCAAACTTCAAATGGTCTCTTTGTTTCTTTTGAATATTTGTGTCTTCCATTTTATATAACTATGCTATTTCTAGCTTAACATCTTATTCTTTCACGCGTGTCCCAAGACAGCATAAAATGTAGTAATATCCATTTAATTGGGTTCCCAAAAAAACATATTGAGTCATCCTATTTAATAGAGGAATTGACCCTTGAAATAGCTGACTGGATAAAAGTGATTCATGTAGCTGACGCCAAATATTTGGGTAAACACATGGGCATGAACTTTTTCATTTCATTATCATGTACTTTTGTTTGTATTCTAAAAGTATATATATTACTAAATTTTATTTACTTAGCACATTAGGATGCGGCTGGCAATGACTTCAATTCTATCTTGAGGCTGGCTCGTTTATTTCAAACATGGACCCAGCGTTTGAAGAAATAGAAGTTTAGAAATACAAGCCCAATATGTAAATGGATTATTGGCATGGGCTTAAGAAAAATAATGGACTGATGTTGGGATGAAGAAAAATAAATGGACTGATATTGGGATGAAGAAAAATAAATGATTTTAGCCCCTATTACCATAAATCATCAAGGACGAGTCATCGAGATGTTTTCTCTTTTTAACCCCAGATAAAAATTCTATCCTCTTTTACCTGGTTACGCTATGCCGAGATCCTTACAAATGGTGTTTTCCTTTTCTATATTTATATTATTTATATCTTAACAATTTTTGTTGAAGTCCTTTGTTGGAAACTCTATTTGGATTAAGACCCTAGTCCAAAGAAGTTATGTGGTACACCCTCACTCTTGATAAATTTGGAAAAAGTACCACCTGCTCAATTTATGTGTCCCCATCCAGTTCTCCTTTCTAGAGTGTATAAAGGGGGAAAACATTTTCATAATTGACCACTCCCTCACCTACGGAGTCTTTGATGTTTTGACTATCCATTCCTCTATCTGTCTCTAATTTCTGAGAACTTAAACTTTAACGCAAATTTCAACTTTTTTTTTTCAGCTCGGAGCGATGATTACTCCTGCGTGCCAATTAAAAAAATAAAAAAACTTCATCAATCATCATTCATCACTTTTCCTCTTCATTTATTAGCATTTTGCTTTTTCTCTTTTTATTGTTTAGTCTATGTACTTGAATTGTGTAATTGTAAGTTTGTTAAGTTTGAAATAAAGCTACTACTATAATCTAAAGGATTCAGTTTTCTTATCATGGATTGTTCCAAAAGTCTACCAATTCTTTTAGAATTATTCTCTAAATATGAGGGCATTCTTGTCCAAATAAAAATTATGGGCTTTACTTACATATGGGTATCCTGTATTTGAAGATGTAGGTACTAAGATAGGGAAAAGTGAGCTGGAAGGGCTTTTCCAATTCTTTTTCCCAGAAACTCAAGGATTTACTACAAAACTTCTTTGTGCTAGAAACTTTGTCCAAATAGATTTTCAAGCTAGGGTCTAGAACCAAAAATTCCCCTATATCTTTCATTAATATAACTAATGAGGAACGGGAAACACAAGCAGAAGCAAGGAAATAAAGAGAGAAGAAAAAAGAAAAAAATATATAGGTTGTGAAGACACAAGTGGCCTCACACCATGATTTCTAAATGGAATCACATCATGAACTCTCCATCATAGAGAAAAGAAATTCTCAAATTTTTTATTCATTAAATCACCATGAAGTGATTACAAGACAAAACAAAAAGTCATCTCTATTTATAATAAACCTCAAACTTATTGCCTAATAAAAGTTAACTTAAACTCCAAGACAAGCTAACTTAAGCCTAAGAAACAAAAGATATATGTTTCTAAATAATTCATCCTAAATAAATCTAAAAGATTTGAAAAAAATGCTAAAAACTAATTCTATAAAAAGAAATCTAATCAAATATTTCAAAGATTTGATTTAACTTACATCCTAAGAAATATCTAAAAAGAAAGTTGCCTTTATAAATAGGCATAAAAAGTTAAAATAAAATTCTTAAAACAACTTCTTAAATAAGAACTTTTTTGTGATTACTGTAGATTGTGACTTTTTTCTTTCTTTTTTTTTTTGCTTCTTTGATATATCTCCAAATATATATACTTTTTGAAGTCACCTGCATCAATAGATGTGCTCGTGCTAGCTTAATGTCTTATTATTTGAAGTGTGTGCTAAGCAGGATTGAAGTATAGTCATATCTTTGCGAAATGGATCCTAAAGAAAACACGTTGGGATAGAGGACATGGCCCTTAAGATAGAGAAAAGGGGTTCATGTAGCCAACCTCAGGGAAAAAGGTTTTGCTTCTGTTGTTGCATATCTTTCACTAGTGTAATCTAAAGTATTTCTTCTGTCTCATGCAATGACAACAGTGTAATGTCTTACCACAAAAAGATGTCCTTTAAGATGTTGGAATTTTGAATTAAAATCAAAGGAAAAGCTTTCATTTCAGTTATTTTTGACCAAATCAAATAAAGGCCAAGTCTCAGGATCCAAGTTGGTTGAGCATATCGCTCAACTGCTCAGATTTTTCGATGGAATTGTTACAACAACTGGGGACTCTAAGGCTATAAATAGAGCCTCGCAGCTCAGTTTTCAAGTACACATAACATTCATTCTTCTTCTTTTCCTTTGAAAAAACTGAAGGTTACTCTTTGTGAGAATGACTTCAGTGTTAAAGAAAATTTTTGTTCTTTATCTTTATTTTCTGGGCAATCGTTTCTCGTTTGAGCAGAGACCTGGTCTACTGTTCTAAGTCAGTGCTGGTGATTCTGGGGGGTTTTTTACTACTAGGGGATGACTGTCAATTCAACGCCCGGACGATTGAGGCGAGCTTTTCATTCTTTAGGGTAACGACTACGCGACTGCATTCCCCAGGTCAAATTTATGTTTCTTTTTATATTTGTTAATAGCATGCTAGAGATTTAATTCATTTCTTTTTGCACAAAGTTTTATTTTGCATATTTAGGAAATAATGTTAAAATTTACAAACAATCTAAAGGATCAAAAATTACTTTAATATTATTTCCTTTCTCATGCAAATCAATTAAAGTTTTTAAAATTGCAAGATCATTTTATGAAAACATTTACAAGATCTTGCCCTGCTTAAGATTCTTGCAATGGAAAATATTTTATGCTATAACAGATTAGTTGATTTCTTTTAAAATAATCTTCAAACAAACTCTTTAATCATACAAATAATTGTCTTGTTCTCACAATTTTATCTTATTCTTCTTGATTGAATCCTGCATGAGCATTTGTTACATTCTTAACAATTGAATTCTCTGGATGATAAGTTATTATTATTACAATTTCATGTTTCAAATTCTTGCAAAAGTAAATTGTTACAAGTTCTTACTATTTCAATTTCTTACAAACTATTCCTATTATTTACTAGTAGTTAATAAGCTAGTTACTATATTTTGTAACATTGATTTCTTGCAAATTATATTATTTCTAATTGTTAAATTCTTGTCTTTTACTTAAGAATTAATTCATTTATTAATTAAAAAATTTGGTTCATGCAATAGAATTAATTTTAATCTGTTTCTTTACTAGGAACAAAATAATTGAGTTCTTATAAAGATATGTTTTGAAAATTAGAGTTCAATTCTTGCAAGATTTTATTCATTCAAAGTTTTTACAAAATTTCTATTCTAATACTTATAAATTATTATCCTAATAAAATTCTTGCAAAACTGCTATTCAATCTAGAAAATTATTATTTAAATTTTACAAGATTTTATTAAAATTATTTACAAAATCTTATCCTCTTAAATTTTCACAATATCTTATTGAATTATTTCAATTATAAGATCTTATCATATTAGATTATTGTAAATCTTATCTTGTTAAATTATTACAAAATTCTACAAGATATTATCTTATTGAAATTCTTGCAATAACATTCCCAGATTCTTATAAGGTCTATTCTTTGTAATTAAATCTTTTCTAATTATTGTAATATTTAAACTTTTGTCTCTTAACTGTAAGTTAATTAGAAAGTAATTTCATGTAAAAAAATACAATTCCTGGTATACTTGTTTATTACATCCAATACATATTTCATGAAATAAGGATATTATATTAGAGATGACTTAATTCTTATTATCTAAATTATTACTGTAAACAATTCCTGAAAATTTAATAAATTACTTAATTCTTGCAAAACAAGTTGCATAATTACTGCATGTGAAATTATAGATTCTAGCATATTAATATTGTGATTCTTCTTCTTATCTGCTAGAATACTGTCACTTAAATTAAATAAGAGATATACATCACTTTTATTTCGCATACTCTAATTTAAAAGCTACTAATATAACCTTGATAAATTTTCTGGATTTTATATTAGCTGTGGACAAATCAGATGAAATCTGGTTGATCACCTTAAATTTATATAGCCATAGATTACTATATTCCTGCTCTTTCTCCTAATCATCACTATTTGATTCTTCTTTGGCAAACCTAGATTACAACTACAACATTATTTATACACTCTTCATATAGCTGAAATAGGTGTAGGCTCGTAAGTATTTTTAGTTCAATAAGACTTGAGAATTAAAGGGTAAATTTTTTCCTCAAAATTCAATATAATTGGTGTTTAACTAAGGAAGGGTAATCAACATGGTTTTGTAATTAAAGAACGCCAAAAGTAGAAAATATCCTACGTGAGTTACGCCGACCTGACTAATTGGACTGGTAAAATTGCGGTTTTGATTAACCCAATAATTGAATCTGTTTAAGATTAACCTTCACAACATAACATGATTGATTCGAGTTATAGCTATCTTTCATTTTGAGTCTGATGTAAATAATGATCATATCACGCTTTATTACCTAGAATTGATATCCTAATCTATTCTTAGTCTAGTATGAGGAACATAGTAAGATTGAAAATCACATGTATATGATTATGATGAAACTGTAATTAAATTGTGCTAATAGTAACATTATGTTTGCATTAGCAAATTTTGTAATTTGATTTCATATAAATGAGTGTATTAATCCTAACCATGTGCAGAATGATTAATAACCATGTGCGACTTTCCCCATCTAATGCTAATTGGGATTTATTAAAGTTATATTATCCCTTAACTTATAGTTATCAAGTTTTGGATTTGGTCCTATTGGACATTTTAGAAATTAGACTTCAATTTTGACTTTATAAATTATAATTTCCTTCTAACTAAGTTTAGAGAAATTAAATATCTATTTTGATCTTTTCAAATATTATTTAATTGTCGAGAATTTGACTGAGATTCTTAGTTAGAAACTTTAATTTAGATTCTTGTTACATAAAAAGTTATCTATTTTAATATATCGAGCAATGAAATAAATTTCTTTGAAATTATCTTATAACTAAAAAATTTATTTAATCTTACTCATTTTATTACTTTTATTCAATAAGATATTTATTATTATTACCATCTATTTATGTAACTTATTTTATTTATTACAAGTATATTTATAACTGAAAATTAATACACTTTTATTTAAGTGTTTTCATGATTTTAGCAATAATAAAATTATGAAATTTTTATCTAAGTTGTGAAAAATACTAAACTTCAAATTTTACTATTCATTAAGTTGTATGTATATACATTATAATTCAAAAATTTGAAATTATAAGTGCATCATTTTATAGTAAAATATTTTGAAATGATTGCTATATTTTACATAGTCATGCCTTCAACTTTTTCTTTAATAGAGTCTGCATCTTTAAAAAAGATATTATAACTTTCAATGTTAATTAAATTGTAAATATTTTTAAAATTATTTAAACTTTCTTTGAAGATTTTAATTATGACATTTTTCAAAACTAAAGGACATATAATACATACATTATATGCATATATTATTTGTGAAAATATGAACAAGTTGCATGTACAAAGGAGAAATTAAATTTATATTCTAATCACTAAATTAAGATAATGGTAATTTGTTCAATATGAAAATTCAAATATTGTTAAGAATATAAATGGTAAGTTAAATTAGGATGTCTTGCTACCTGGCAAGGAACCAATTTGCAGGCATACTAAAATTCTATCTGGGATATCATCAATGTCTTAATAAAGTGAGTAGAATGGATAATAAATTTTTCCTCTATTATATATACAGTTCTTAAAGTACTGATAAGTATATGATTAAACTATATCTTCATACATATATATATATATATATATATATATATATATATGAATTACCTGTTAAATACTTAAACTTTGACACTAAATATACATTCTGTCTTTTGACAAGCATAAAATTTCTTGATTATTGTAAAGCATATTAAATAGATATATATGTATAAAGCTGTTATAAATCATTATGAGATAATTTATTCGTTTTGAAACTAAGATAATATGACAAATTTATAATTACTTTATGATCTCAAACGGGGGGAGACTCTGACAATTACCCAAAGGCTTTATAGGTTTGATAAATGATGTCAAGAGTCATAATAATGTAATCATGAAGAGCTGAATCTCTAACTATCACCACTTAAAAAATAAAAATTAAGCCATTTTCTGACCCTGAAAAATATAAAGTCATTCTGACTAAGGGTATAAAGGCATTCTGACTAGGAGTGTCGTTTTAAAAGTTAAGCTCATAGTAGAGTTCACTGACGTCGGGATCCAACCTACTTGATTGGGAGCTGGTTTCATGAAAGAGGTTCAATATGATAGAAACAAGCTGGACTGGTGATACTTATGTGGAGCATCGACCCGGATATGTTTGTATCCTTTATGTAGCATAGTAGGTACTACCCTTTCTCTATGGTGACGACTCTTTTATGATAGAACTAGGTATGATTGAGTTTAACTCTTAATAAGTCCAACGCATGTAGTGTGGAGCGTATATCATCCAGCTGTAGTATCATTGGAGAACTTACCTACGTGATAGGAACCGTGATGGTCGCGGATAGGGGCATGATTGACCCTAGAAACTCGCATGAGTCGGTTTACTTTGAGCATAGCCATTAACGCTCAACCCGCTTGCTCAATAGATGAGGACTTAATGTGTGTGTCTTCTAGCAATATCTGAAAAAAGGCTATTTTCAGGCATAGTCCACTATGTTTCTCAGATGACGATGAATTCACTAGAAAGGTTCCAGGTGTAGTCCACCTATCCTGAATCTACAGTATGAGGTTGTCCAATCTTATTCGTATTTTATGTTTCTGATTTGTGTTTCTTGATTTATTTACATCGTGTTGTTTTATTTTGTCTTCCTTGAAACTCAAGCTTTTAGGGGGGGACTGTTGGAATTTTGAATTAAAATCAAAGGAAAAGCTTCCATTTTAGTTATTTTTGACCAAGTCAAATAAAGACCAAATCTCAGGATCCAAGTCGGTTGAGCATATCTCTCAAATGTTGAGATTTTTTTGATGGAGTTGTTATAACAACTGGGGGCTTTAAGGTTATAAATAGAGCCTCGCAGCTCAGTTCTCAAGAACAAACAACATTCATTCTTCTTTTTTCTCTAAAAAACCTGAAACCTACTCTTCGTAAGAATGACTTCAGTGTTAAAGAAGAATTTTGTTCTTTATTTTTATTTTTTGGGCAATCATTTCTCGTCTGAGTAGAAACCTGGTCTACTGTCCTAAGTCAGGTGCTGGTGATTCCGGGAGGTCTTTTACCGCTAGGGGATGACTGTCAGTTCAATGCCCGGACGATTGGGGCGGACTTTTGATCCTTTATGGCAGCGACTACGCGACTGCATCCCCCAGGCTAGATTTATTGTTTCCTTACTTTTATATTTGTTAGTAGCATGCTAGGGATTTAATTCATTTGTCTTTGTACAGAGTTTTGTTTTCATGTTTCGGAAATAATGTCAAATTTTACCAACATAAGATAGCTGAGCGGAGAAAATGGATTCATGTAGCCGACCCAAAGGGATAAAGGCTTTGCTTCTGTTGCCGTTGCATGTCTTTCATTAATATATTCTGAAGTTTCTCTTTTGTGCTCAAGCGATGACAACAACATAATCTCTTACACTAAAAAGGGAGTCGGCTATGCAGCCCGGCTTTTAGAAAATTGGTCCATAATAGATGGTTGCGGTTCTAGGCTGCCTATTAATGCGAATTACATGGTTTACCACATTATTTATAGCCTTCCTTGTTTTACTGCATCTTGCATGAATTTTTCCTCTTGATATTCCTAAAATGGTCTTAAATCTGAAATCTAGAGCAATATACGTAAGGAAAATCTAGATACATCCAGCAGATATCTTGTTTGAGCGTCACTGTTTCATCTGCAGGAAGGAGAAAGCCACAATTGATACTGCTTGATCATGGTTTATATAGGGATCTTGATTTTGCAACTAGGACAAACTATGCGGCCCTCTGGAAGGTGCATTCCATGCCAACTCTTAAAGCTGTTTAAATTCTTAAAAGACTGAGCTTTTAATTATGTGATATGTGTTCTACATGCAGGCTCTAGTTTTTGCTGATGTTAATGCAATTAAAGAATATAGTGTAAAACTTGGTGCTGGTGAGGACCTTTATGTGTTATTTGCTGGAATACTTACAATGAAGCCGTGGAACAAAGTCATCAATCCTTCAGTAGATCACTTGGTTTTAGAAGGGACCAATGATGATCGTTCAGAACTTCAGGTTATCTCTAACATCTATTTAGATTATTTCACCAAAATACAGAAACCTTATGTAGCGGTCTTGGGAGACTATATTTTTGTCTATTTGCCTAGTCATTTCATGTAGTTAACTTCTTGAATTCAAAATAATTTGTTCTGTACTATTTCCATGTTCTTGAGACAGTTGAGAACAGTTTCATTTTCAGTTTACTGGACTAACCTTATTTGCCTTTCTATTTACACCATATGGGAAAATCTTTGTAAGAACTCCAAATGTTCGTACTTGCCAGTGCAATGCTCTCAAAATCCTTACTTTTTAGGATTAATCATGCTCACAACTAGTTTTCAGTTATCTGTGACTTCGCTAATATATTTTCTTCTTATGCTTGGATTTGCTTGAAGATTATTACCATCCGTTCTTTTATGATACTGTTCTGATGGACAGAATATTTTGTCCTTTCCCTTATTCATTCTGACCACGGCCATCAGATATTTTTATTATTATTTATTATATGTTGAATATTATTCAATTGATTTGAATTTGATCACTGATCAACCAATCACTCAGGCCTCTTCCCATCAAGATGCACTGTGTGGAGCATATTTCAAGCCTTAATGACGAGAAATCTCATCAAAGAATTGCCCAAATTTCAACTCCTGGCTTAAGCTTGATGTCAACCCTCTATAGGGTGGTGCCAAATACATATCCTAAGAAAGGTCAGAGCCTTGTCAGAAGTTGGGTGGCAGATGGGAAGTCATCCTTATTAATCGCACAGTTCATGCTCATGTAACTAGAGAGTAGAGACCAGCCTCAAATTGCCCTGACTAGAGCATCTTAGAGGGATGTTGATGATAAGATTTGCTACATGATGTGCACTCATCTCTGAGGCACATTTTGAGTATAACAGCCAAACTTGTTTGCATTCCTGTTCTCGATCCAATGATGCTGTAGATTGAGGTTGGTTTAAAATATAAATTTTGCAAGATTTTTAGTTTTCAGCTAACATGCTGAACTTTTTCCCAAGACACAGGATAAAAATATATCTTATTGAAAGAGTAGATGATCCACCTAGAAATAGATTATAGATTCTAACTTCCTGCTAAAGAAAAACTCCACATGAATTAAATAAAATAGGAAGCAAATTATTGAAGAATTAGTCGAAACCAGGCATTAAAGAACTACCCCCAAAATATTTTCTAAATAGAATAAAAAACCAACCACGAAGCTGCAACTACATTGACTACTATAAAAGTTGATGAGACTCAGTTTCATGGTAGTGAAACAGATGTGAATTGCTTCAACTCTCGAGTCTTCAATCACCTACAATCAAGAACAAAGGTCAGCACCACCGGGGCTTTGTCCTGGCAAAACCTCTTCGACCGATCCAAGTCAGTGGATGAAAAAAATGGAGTAGAATATCAGAGAACTAAGTGAAAAATCTCTCACCAGGGGCCTCCTTCCTCGAGAGGGGTCTAGCTGTCAGGATTTAGTTAGGAAGTTGCTGAGTTGGACACTGGGAACCTTCCCGGAGAAGGTTCCGATCTTCAGAACCTTTTTAAAGAAGATGGGGAGGCTGACTCCTACTCGACCAGTTGTGTTCAAATGTCACATCCATATTCCTTTCAAACAATGACTTTACTGCTCAGTCTGTCTAACTTTGGGTTCGCGAAATCCCAATGATATTATACTCATCATATGCCTCCACTTCTGAGACAGAGCCTGGTCAATCCTCATCCAACTGGCTACGTAGACAAAGTAGAAGAAATCCCCAAAATTTTCCAACTGGCTGGCCTATAAACCCTTACTTTCTACTACACTTGCAAATATTCTCCTGCTTTGTCGTTCTCCCAATATCGGCTGTCGCCATGTCGATTGCACGGTTTCCAAAATTAGATTAAAGAATATGTTTTATAGATGTTTCATAGGCATATTTTATAGATGTTCATGCATAATACATTTCAACACGTATATGATAAGTAATACACTTGCAAAATTGATCCATAGTACAACAACTAAATTTGGGCTTATAGCAGTCAAAACCTAGCTATAGATCGTGCAAACAAGAGCTCTAATACTGAACTAGAATGGTGATATCATCACAATTTTATAGCTGGAAGTACAATTTGTGGTCTCTGGGAAGTGTAAAGTGCCCAATACGTAAAAAGTCTCAAAAATTGAAGCATCCTGGTAATATGGCCTACTTATTATTCATATGAGACTAAATTACTCGTATCTTTTCCATTGACTGAAAAGAAAGATTAAGTAGACGTAATATGATCGAACCTTAATTTAGACTCATTGGTATGACCTAAAATCCTTGACTTGATGCAGCATCCGTTAGTTGCTTCATCATTCAACAATTATTGTTTTCCAAGTTTGTTAATGCCCCACTTCTCTCTGTAATGCCTGATTTCATTGGGAACAACGTCCATGAATGTGATCAATTACGCTTCCATGCCTAATATCATAGGAAACCTCATCCCCGAATCTGACCAATTACTATTTGCACTTGTGTCTGCGCAGCACACATATGTATGCATACATATAAACAATACACATATGAGTACATGCATGTGAATGCATTTCTATATGCACATATGTACATTTTATGCTTTTAGAACCTTCATCATTGAAAAAGGAAAAAGAACCTACATTAATATGTATTACGCAAAGTGTTTTCTATCCCAGTGATTCCTATGTCAGCTATCATATTCACATTACTACTTGCTAGCATTGGCCATGCCATTTCGGTAAGCTGTTTACTAGTTTGTTGAGCCTAATTTATGTAATATTCCTTGTGCCATTGTTCTTTATTTAACATTTCTATACCTTTATCAGTAATTTCATCTACAATTATAACATACTCTTGCAACTAATATCTAATGTCTAGTAATTTTTTGCTTCTTTACAGATGTATGCTTCCTCATATTTTCCTCAAATCTCAGAGTTGCTAAGGAGATTACCACGTGTAATCTTGTTACTCCTTAAGACAAATGATTGTCTAAGAGCTGTCAATCACACACTGGTAAGTTACATGCGTTTCACTTAGAATGTGGTGGGTGCGTGGGTTTTTGCATGTGCTTGTGTTTTCTGGTGTTGGTTTCTGTTTTTTTTATTAGTGTGTAACACAAGAAAAAGTATTCTTGTAATCTTGTGTTTATTATTATATATATAAAGGAGAGGTTGATCCCTAGGGTTATATATAGAGGAGAGGTTGATCCTTTGGGTCAAGTCATCTATTCCCTCAACTCTGACATGGTAAAAGACCATCCCTTTTTCATCCCCACTTGTGTCTCCATCATAATCCATCAATTTCTAACCGAGTGTCATCTAAGAAACCCTAGCCACCATGCATCTATACCAGTCTTCTTCTCTCTTCTTTTTTCTTCTTTAGATCTTATGTGATCTGGGAAAAAACTATTTCACGTGAACAGTACCATGGTGGTATCATTCACGATGAACAGTAACTGAAATTTTGTTTTCCGATCCAAAACTCTCAACTTCAGCATTGACACTAATGATTCAATAGTGCGGACCAAATTAGCAATTTAGTGTTTGTTTTGAACAATTTTAATATTTATTTGTTTTTAAGTTTTGTTTTTTGTTTAGAAAAGTTCTGTTTAGAAAAGTTTTTATGGTGTTTGTCACACGTTGGGTATGATTGATATCTATGCTCCAGCTTAAAGAGAAGTATTAGTATCTCTACACAAGAAAGGGTATTTTTATAATCTTGTGTTTATTATTATCTATATAAAAGAGATTTGATCCTTATCTAGGGGTTAAGACGTCTATTCTTTTAAATCTGACACTTTTCTTTTCTTGTGTTTCTCTTGGTTTTTATTTTATTTTATTTGGGGGTGGGGGTGTTGGTGGTGCTGGGGCTGGTTATTTTAAGGGTTAGAGGTCATGTTATTTTGATAGTTAGATGGTAATTCTCAAGGCAAACTATTGATTGCAATCATCATTCAAATGTGTGTTTTTCATGATATTTAAAATCTTGATCATTAATAGATCCGTGGTGACCTATGATTAGGGCTGTAACGAGTCAAACTCGAAACTATGTTTGAGGTTGGATCTTTTATTAATCGAGTGAACCACGAGCGAGCTAATTAAATACGAAGTTGAAATACGAACTGTTCGCTAGTGGCTCATTTATTGTAGAGCCTTTGAAATGGAACCTTTGATATTGGTGTCAAGCGTTTCTAATTGACTCTTTAAAGAAGAATTTATTTTTATAATTCAAAACCTTTTTTTTGCACACCTCCCATTTGTATATTTCATCAATGTGTAACTCATACAATAATGACTATCCAACAGGGTAACTACAATTTGTGTAAAAATATTTACTAAATATATTTAAAATATCACATATCAAGCTTATTTAAGACGAACATAAAGTGAGCATGTCTAGCTTGAGTTTGGCTTGTTGATGAATTTGAGCAAGCTAAAGTCGAGCTAAGAGCACAAATTGTTTGTGAGTCGCTTGTTTGTTTAGACCTAGTCATAACCTAGATCTAATCAACATTCTACACCCAATTCTAAGTAGTTAATGCATAAGAAAAGGGCTTTGTAGTAGTAGTCGTAGTTGTTGTTGTTACCGTAGTTAGTCTATACGGAAAGAGCCTAAAAAAATTGATTTTTATTTTTTTCATAAATGTCATGTTATTGTGTGTTCATATTAGAATTTGTACTGCTAGTTACACTGAAGCCACACTTCTAGTACTCTCAAAGTTCTAAAAGTACCATGCATACGCATAGGGATACCTGCACACGTGCTCACCCACATGCATAAACTGCCTTTCTGTTTTTTGTTGATGTCATGAAATATCTTAAGCTTCATAGAAACCTTGAACCCTCAAGAATCTTGGGCAAGCCCTTCTCTTTCCTATATTTTTCTTGTGCCTGAATTTATTGCAATGACTAATATGGATCCAAACGAGGACCTAACCCCGATTGAGTTTGAATGGCTCACTGTAGGAAACATGGGGCTTTGATATTTCCCATTAAAATGATGCCACTGACACTTATTTAATCAGCTACTATGATCTTGGTGCCTTATCCCTAATCTGCACTTAGTTTGGATTTAACAAAATCTGACATTTGTGCACCTGATTATTGAAGCGGTAATAAGAGTTGACTATGCCCATACGTCCCGTTGCAAAGGTGATAATGAGATAAAGATACAAATTTGGGGAACTGAAAAGTCACCCCTGCTATATATGTCCAGACATGCTAAAACAGCATCATCTTCTCCAAATTGACAAATGACAGCTACAACGTACCAAAAGAAAAAACATCTAGAACATAGGGATAACCTATAAATATTTGTTCAAGTGCTCTGGTCTTATGCAACACATTGCATTGATGCCCCCGAGCAATGATAAGTAGGCAAAGGTGGTTTGCTAGGGAGTTCCTGAGAAGCGACTGATAGTAACAAGGGTTAGTTAGAACTCCAGAAGTGCCACATTGGTCATCAAATGTATTGCTAAATAGGTGCAAGACAGTGTCATAGGAGAGAGAAGGTGAAGAGGGTTATGCGTAAAACCAGGAATAATTAGGTACTTCAAATACAGGTACACTTACAGACAATATGATGGAGTTGGTAGACACGATGACTACAAGAAAGATTAGTATAGTTTGTTTATAGAAAAACAAAATCTAGGGAGACTGACAGATGTAATTCTCTTTTGGTTCATGTAGCCTACCCCAAATACTTGGGACAAATGGCTTAGTTGTTGTTGTTGTTGTTGTTGTTGCACTGAGATATCAGACGTAAATTTGGTATACAAGAAAGAGGAATAGAAATAGAGTGAAAATACTTGTAGATAACATATTAAAAGAGAATACAGTACATGTAAAAAGTGTTGGAGATAGAAAGGAGGTTCCAAACAATAAATGTTTGTAACTTAAACATGGAATTACTGTTAAGTGGCAGGTATAGGTTATGATTCCGCATGGTTTGGTTTGTCTGAGATCTAAATAAACCGTGCATTGTTGTAATTTGTAAAAAGACATGCTCGCTGTTGGCGATTTCTCAAATGGAGGTAGTCAATTTCTTTCTTGTTGAATCTAAACCTTACTACAGACCATTCAAAAGGTTGATCCACTCTTTTGTTTCCTATTTTTGTATATTCTAGAAGATGAAGTTTAATGTCATCAATCAACAAGTCCTTAAAAACTCCCAAGTGTTCTTCAATCAGATTTGCAAGCCTTTACCTACCCCCACCCCAACCATAAAAAAAGGAGAAAAAAAGCTATGGAGCATTTAAATTGTTGGGGAGTTAGAAACTCCAGTTCTCACAGGCAGGCCTCATGCTTCCATTGAGTTCATTGGAATGTCTGTCCTTGGAAGTATATCACTGGAATGTCTATGTCCTCAAGTGTGTGTGGTCAGGTCCTCCACTGTCTTGGTGGATGTCTGAACGAACATATCAAAAGCCCTAAAATTTGAAGTGTCTTGGTATCCTTTTTCCATATCTGTAATTGTTTATCTTTACAAGTAATACACTCTCACTTTTGTGACCTTTTTATTTTTCTTGTTGCGGACTGATTTGACAGTTGAAAGGGCCTTATGTCGAAGACTTTTTTATCATCGGAAGAGTCTCTTCTCAAGTGGTGGCTGAGAGCCGAAATGTGGGGCAGAAGAGGCCTTTATTTTCAGTGCTAAGCATGTGCTTGGAGCAGATATTGCTTGAAGGTCGGTTGCTCAGTATGAGGATTGCTCTGTGGCTTCTACTACTCAAAAGGCTATTTCCGGGTGAAAACAAGGATAGCTAAATATTGGAGGTTTCCAACTTCTTTCCATACATACATCATTTTTTCTCTGTGCTGATCCTTGGTCGCTTCAACAGTTACAGAAGACTCTGACATCACTCCCATTCGAGGCTTTATCTTTTTGAGATGCTACATGCTCAAACTTTGTGCTGTTTAATTGTTAATGCCTTGTTTTGTTCTGATTTACTTTGGGATGTTGTGCATATTGCGTCCTTCCTCTTTACTTTAGCTAGTGAATATCTCAAAACTGTGACCCTCAATTTTTATTTTGTTATATGTGCGCTATTGACAAAAAAATCTGAAAAAACAAGAGATAAGCGGTTATGTGCAACCTGTTTTAACTTTCTTCCATTGCCATGATTTACCAGTTGGTAGCATTTGAAACTGCATTTCATCTTGTGTTACTGGTTTTAAACAGTTGAACAATGTTTGCAAGGCAAAGTTGGAGAGGGATGATTTAGATACTGGACCTTGTAAGACCCAAAACAGCTTTCTGTTGCATGTCAAAAAACCATACTCGCTTCCCCACTCCACAGAGAAACTGAGGCTATATAGATGATACAGAGGTGGTTATTATATACATTCATACACATAAGTCAACAAGTGCAGGGAGTGAACGTCACACACGCGCCCCCCCCCCCCCCCCCCCCCCCCCAATGGGAGGGAGGGTTTTACCAATGGAGTAACCCTTGGAATTTGCAATTTCTCAATATCTGCATCTTGATATGATGATGGATGGCTATTGTTTGATCTGTGATTAGCACCTATAGTTTTGAGTTTGATTTCCATTTCTGTTGTTTGTGCAAGTCCCCCCAAAATCGAACCAGGACATGGGCGGACCATGGTGGGCTGGGCCGGGCTGTAGCCGGCCCATTTTTTTCGCATATTGTATAAACTCAGTTTTATTTGTTCTTTCTCATATATTATGTTAGATCCTTTCTATTTTGATTTCTTTATCAAATTTATTCCTAATTCAATTCTTGATTTAGTGAAGAATACTATTTTATTCTTTAATAAATTCATATAATTCATAAGTATATGTTGTAAAAATTGCAGCCCACCCCAAAAGTTATTACTGGTTCGCCTCTGAACCAGGAGCTAGCTAGCTGACATTGCCGAGATACTCGAGAAGCAACAAGAGAGAGAACGAACAAGTTTAAGTTAGATCGTGCAAGTGTAGTATCTATCCAATGAAATAATAATAATTATGCTAAAGAAAAAATTTTACTCACTTAGGTAGAAATGAGGGAGGGGGGGAGAGAGAGAGAGAGAGAGAGAGAGAGAGAGTAATGAGCATCATATGGGTCAGTTAATGGCTAGGAGGGAGGAGGGCAAGTGGGAACGCCTCGCCTCCCTAGTAGTTGGGTGGGTGTTATTAGCAGTAAAAAAACGGAGGGAAGAGGGAACAGCATCGCATTGCATTTGGCAGGACCAAGGACAGTAACCCGGGGACAGAGGTACCCACCCCTTGCCTCTTAAATACTTATTATTTTATTTTGTTTTTCAATAATTCTGCACTTATTACTATTTATAAATAATTGAAGGTTTTTTCTCGTATCGACACTCGAATTCTTTTTAAATTTCATCTTTACTCTCAAAATCTTCATATTTTCATATCGACCCTCCCAATTATATAAGTTCTAACAAAAAAAACCCTCTATTAGTTTTGTTGTTTGTAAATCAAAATATTATTGAAATATTCTCTTTTTAACTTCAGATATCTTAAATAATATGTGAAATTATTATTATACTCCAATATCTTTCATCTATTTCCCTCTTAACAAACTCACTTTCTCTCCAATCCAACCCCAATTCCGACAATCTGTGGTCATCTTCGGTCAAGCGAGCGTGAGAAGTGAGAGCAGTTGGGGTGGCGCAGACGGTGGCAATGACGGCCACGCCGGTGAGGGGGCAACGACAGGAGGTGAGAGGAGAGAGAGTGAAAGAAAGAGAGAGTGAACATATTTTCTGAATAATCTAGAGTAGAAATATATTTTCACCTGATCATCAATTGAAAATAAATAACAACTAACAGTGAGAGTTTGTCTAAACTTGTAACACTGGGAGATCTACATGGTAATATGAAGATTTTAAGAGTGAAAACAAAATTAAAAAGATGTCGGGTGCCGAGAGGGAAAAACGCATCATCTTTCCTCTCTTTTTTCTTCTTGGTATTGTTAGCCAGCTCTCTCACTCTTTCTCGGCACTCTCAGAGCCTCTTTCTGTTCTTGGTCTTGGTCTTGTTCTGTGCTTGAAACAAACAGAGGCAGAGGTTGATTGGGAGGAGGAAGAAGAAGAAAGAGAGGATTGGAATTGATTGATTGATCAGAGAAAATGGTGGGTCCATCCCGTCCGTTGTTCGTTCTGTTCGGCTCCTCCATCGTCCAACACAGCTTCAGCAACGGCGGATGGGGAGCCATTCTTGCCGACATCTACGCCCGCAAGGTTCTCTTTATTCTTATTCTAATTATTATTCTTTATTCTTTATTATGTTCCAGCTACCTCTTTATATTTATTAATCATTCTCTCTTTTGTTTTGCTTGCTTAATTTTCTGTCATTAAAATTTTGGGGCGGATTTCTACTCGATTAGCGTATCTATTTCCATTTCCATTAAAGCAGATCCTTTCCACTGGAATTACAAAAGTCTTGCCTTGCAAGAAGTGTAGGAAGAGGAAAGCATCTTCCACACCATTGTGCTAACCACTTTCTTTAAAAGAGCTCAGTACAACGAAAAATGACTGCAGGCTGTTTCCTCTCTTTGAAGAAAGCCCTAATTTTGCATTTTTGCTATCCACTTTGAAGTTGATTAGCAGGAGTGGTTTCTGCTCTAATTTTTGCATCAGTGGCAAATAGGTTGCACATTCTGACATTTCTGACAGATAATTTCACTGAATAGGAGGCATTTGTAACGAATCAGTAACAATACCCATGGGAGGTCAATCACTATTGTAGTGGTCTCCCGACCCCGAAGCAAGATCGCGACACCTGGCGAGCCCGGGATACAACGAGGAACCACTATTTGACCATTGATTGAGTGCCTCAGATCAAGCGTCCAAGAGCTTGGGTCCAACTCAGACTCGTCGGACCCGGCATCACCTCAGATCAGATCAAGTGCCCAAGTGCTCGAGTCCAACCCATACTCGTCGGACCTAACATCAACTCAGATCAAGCGCCCAAGAGCTCGGGTCCAACTCAGACTCATCGGGTCCAACATCATCTCAAATTAAGCATCCAAGAGCTCGGGTCCCACTCAGACTCGTCGAGCCCAATATCACCTCAGATCAAGCGCTCAAGAGCTCGGGTCCAACCCAGACTCGTCGGGCCTGACATAACCTCTCTAACCACCAACGAGCCCGATTCCCCCTCGGCATTAGAAGCTTGTGGAAGACTTCTCTAGCACAGCTCAGCGACGGGATTCTCGGAAACTATCAAATCAGATCTTAACTACGTATATTGAACAGATATCTCCGGCCAGCAAATTTTATCTCTAGCCAACGAATTTTATCTCCAGCCAACAGATCTTATCTCTAGCTAACATAATACAGCTAACAAATCGAGTTGTTGTGATTATGGCTAACCACTCAGATTAAACAGCTATCCAAATTACCTAGTTATTTCTCGTGTATAAATACTTTACCCTCTCCAACGAGAGGGAGTTTGGATTTTAAAAACTCTAAAGCACATGTAATCACATAGGCGATTTCTGCTTGTAATGCTTTCGAATTAGAGTAAAATCTGTCTCCCGTGGGTTTTTTCCTTTTGGGTTTTTACATTAAATCTCTCTAGGTTTGTTGTGATTGCTCATTTGTACGCGTCTTTACATTCTAGTGTACGTGAAAAAATCTTCCGAGAATTTTTCACAGCATTTGGTGCTTTCATAGAGATATATTTGAGTCCACACTCAAGACTCCTCTCCGTTTTTAACCCCTTTCTCAAAAAGCCTCATCCGGTAGAGATGGCCACATCAAGAAAAAGCTCCTCTCAAGCCTTTGTCGTTTCCTCGTCAAAGGGCAAATTAATTGTCACTTGAGGCATGGGAGGCGCCAAGGCCTTCCCACCCCAACGTCCTCTATGAAGATGTCGGGGAAGCGCACTCATCCCCGACCTCTTCACTAGAGGCGGAAGCTAACGGACACGGGGCTCAGCTTCCCCCTAATGGCTCCTCCAAATGCTCTCCAACCTCCAGAAGTAATTGGACGAGCAGCGGATAGAGACAGCCTGCGAGCACGAGCGGGCACCACATGAGCGCGAGGAGGCCGCATTGGAGAGGGACGCGTCGAACCGCATCCAGAATCGTCTCCTTACCCAACTCGAGGTCCTGTGATGGTCTCAACCCTCTCATGACCGCGGGACTGGAGGCCTCGGGATGACCGGCCAATCACCTCGCCCCAATAACTCCACCCGCGCCGAAACCAGTCGGAGGCGCGACCAGTCCCAACGATGGCGAACACTCCAAGTCTTCTAAACCATACATGGCCTCAAAGGTTCATCGCATCGAGGACATCGCCGAGTTGGTTCAGAAGTGCATTGAAGAAGCGAACCGACAACCCCAGCACGAGATGGATTCGTGTGGCCTGAGCATTTCCATCTCCACACCTTCAGAGGAAATCATGTTCCACTGTTTTCTGAGGACATTCGTAATGTCGAGCTTCGGATCTATACTTTGGAGCGACCGATCTCATCCAGCATCTTTGGCACTACCAAGATAAGATGGTGGTCTATTCGCACGATGGCCTCCTCATAAGCCGGATATTCCCCTCCAGCCTCAAGGGGGTCGCCTCCGGCTGGCTCTACTTTCTTCCAAGCTACTCGCTTCGAGACTTCAAAGAGGTGAGGCAAGTTTTTTTACAATCAATTCGTTTCTCGACACGAATTCAAGAAGAACATCAATCACCTCCTCACCGTCAAGATGAAACCCGAGGAGAGCCTCAAGCACTAGGTTAGTTATGTTCAGAGCCAGATGGCTCAGGTATATAACTACAGAGAAGATGTTGCGACGGCAATGTTCATCAGTTGGTTGCAAGTCACTCACTCTTTCTATAAGCATTTGGTGAAATACGAAGTCAGCACGATGAGGGACATCATCTTTCGGGTTTAGAAGTACATGCAGATTGAAGATGCAAGTCGGAGCGCAGCCAACCGCTCCCCCAAAAATGGCGGTGAGGGGAAAAAGCCGAAGCCACAACTTGTTGCATCCAAGAAGAGCTAGGATCGGGCTTCCGGTGCTATCAACAAAAAGCCCTCTCAGAATCAGGCAAAAGCCAACGGAGAAGAAAAGTTCACACCATTCAAAATCTCCGTCGTCTTCAGCACCACCAAGGATCAACCTTGGGTGTGGCACCAAAGGCTGCTCCCGCTTAACCCGAAAGGTCTTGAGGGTTGACGAATATTGCGCCTTTTATGACAAGATGAGCCACCGAACCGTCTATTGTCGGTACCACTGAAAATAGCACCAGGAGCTCGGGGATACCTCAAAGAGTTCATCCTTTAACCCTGGCAACCCTCGGAGACCAGGGTGCAAAGAGATGTCCCTGCGACTTCATGATCAGAGGGTCAGGCGACTCAAGCCCTTATCCATTGTCAGGAAGTAAACGCCATCTTTGGCGCCTCCCGGATAGAGGGCATCACTGCGAAGGAGAATGCCATTTACGTCAACATGGCCCGTCGAATGGTCCTGACGGGACCCTGAGCAGGCCGGTCACCTTCTCCAATGCAGACGCCCACACCGTCCTCTTCCTGCACAACGATGCCCTGGTCATCACCATGCACATCAGGAATTGCTGAGTGTCCAAGATCCTCATTGACAGCGGGAGCAGCATCAACATCTTGTATAGGGGCGCCCTAGACAGGATGGAGGACACCCAGAGATGGCTTGAGCCATGATCAATCCGCAAACATGGTCCCATCTATACAGGTTTGACGGTAATGAGACTCACTCGCTGGCACGGTCTCACTCCCAGTTCAGGCGGACCTGTATAACGTCATCACGGAGTTCTACGTGATCGACGTGGGGTCCTCACACAATGCCATCCTTGGGACGCTCTGGATCCACATGATGAAAGTCATCCCATCGAGCTACCACCAGCTTCTGTAGTATCCCACTCCGCAGAAATCGCAGACATACGGGGAGACTAGGCGATGTCCCTACGCAATTGCCAGAAAGAAGTTGGGTTGGGTGCTGAAAGTTGCCAAGACAACCACTGACGCTGATTCCGCGGGAAGAATCAAAAATGGATTGCTGATCAATAGCAATCACAGAACGGCGAAAGCTAAGACTCCGACTCCGCTGACGAGTCGGGAAGTCCAGAAAACAAGTAGGAAGAGGAAGCCGAACTATTTTATGCGGACTCCCTGCATTTGGAATGAGCTCTCCAGATTGGGACGAGGCTTCCTGTCGACGAGGTCTGTTCAAACAATTCCTCTCCAACAACCTGGATGTGTTCGTGTTGGCTCCCTTCGACATGCTGGGCATCGACCCCGCCATCGTTTGCCATCAACTTGCCATCAACCCCGAGGTCAAGCCAGTGAAGCAGAAGCCGAGGAAGATGGATGAGGAGAGGAACCAAGCTCTCAGCGATGAGGTCGACTGGCTACTCCGAGCTGACTTTATCAGAGAGACATTTTGTCTGGACTGGCTTCCAATCCAATCCTAATAAAGAAGAACGGCAAGTGGAGAGTGTGCATCGATTTCACTAAGCTTAGTGAAGCTTGCCCTAAAGACAGCTTCCCTCTTCTGAAAGATCGACTACCTCGTTGAGACGACGATAGGGCATGAGCTACTCAGTTTCATGGATGCCTATTCGGGCCACAACCAGATCAAAATGTACGTGCCAGACGAGGACAATACCGCTTTCACTACTGGTCGGGAAATTTTCTGCTACAAGGTCATACCCTTTGGATTAAAGAACTTCGAAACCACCTTCCAGCGGATGGTCGATCGAGTGTTTAAAGATCTAGTCAGGCATACCATGAGGTATAATCGACATGCTTGTGAAGAGCGTTCGACCTTCTGATCATCTCCGCCACCTGAGTAAAGTGTTTGATCTTCTCCAAAAGTACCAAGTAAAGCTAAACTCGAAATGCAACTTCGGGGCGGCCTTCGGGTAGTTCCTGTTGTATCTGGTCACTCAGCAGGGTATAGAGGCCAACCCCGATCAGATATTTGTGATCATAAACATGAAGTCGACGTGCATCTGTTAGTTATAGGAATCAATCTGATAACTAATCAATGTCACCGATCTAATTGGCTAGGTCGGTGAATATCAGGTGGGAGGTTTCCGTTTAATAGAATGTTCCTTAATTACAGAACCACCTTTCAATTACCTTCCTTAGTTAAACACCAATTACACTGCTATAAGTCAGTCTCAATATACTGAATATCAGTATAACTCCTGTATAAATAAAATTAATTCACTTATACAGTACTTGGAGTGAAATACGTTTATAACGAATCTCCTTAAGACAATTATGTCTCCTCTACGGTGCTAACGGGTTATTGGATGTTGGTCTCCTAAGATACAACACTCCTTCACGGTATTTGGATAGTCAACCCAAATCACCGTACGGTCGAACCATAGTTAACCAATACCTTCACAGGATTATCAAAGCAGCAGGACCAAGACAAATTTCAGGGAGAATATGTATCTTTACTTTGGAGGAACACCCATTGTAGAGAAAGGAGGGAGATAGAAGAATGTCACAGATTCAGACAACAATTCTATTAAAGAATCTGTTAAATTTTTTGTGCCTTCTTTCAGAACAAATCTTCAGAATCTGAGTTACTATTTCATTCACTTTGGAATCCGAAATCCGAATTGCAGATTTTCACTTCAGAATGCAGAAGAAGGAAGAGGAAAAGCTTTTTCGCTGTATTGCTCTTTGTTCTGTGTATTTTGAAATAGGAGAAAAGGAGCGCTATTTATAGCGCTCCGGGAAGGGCAAATTCGTCCGAACAGTTGCAACGGTTCGGTTTGAACCGTTGCAACGGTTCGTTCCAGATAGAAACTGCACAACTGTTGTAAACGGTTCGCGGATGTTTCCTGTCAGCCGTTGCAGCATCAAGAAGGTACAGATAATAAATGGGTGCCTAGCAGTTTTGAACAATTCCTCAGCTGTGAAGAAGAATGGAGCAGACTTTCGTTGGGATGAAGAATGAGGTCGCATTCCAAAGACTGAAGAGTTACCTGACCTCCCCGCCACTCTTGTCCAAACCAATCACCGGGGAAAACACTGTTCTTCTACCTCATCGTGTCAGACTCCGCTATGAGCGGAGCTCTGGTTCGCGAGGACGAAGGTCTCTAAAAACTTGTGTACTACGTCAGCAGGTCGCTGACCGGAGTCAGAGGATGGAAAAATTGGCTCTCACTCTCTTCATCACATCGAGGAAGCTGAGATATTGCTTTCAATCCTTTCCAGTTACCATGCTGACAAAGCATCCTCTACAGAGCATTATCGAGAATTCGAAAGACACTGGCCGGATAGCGAAATGGGAGGCGGAGTTGAATCCGTACAACATCACGACATCAAATTTTAGCCAAGATGGCGATCAACGGACAAGTCCTGGCAGACTTCATTACCGAGTTCACCTTGAGTGCTTTGACACAAAGCAACTCACGGAAGGGGTGGATTCTGAACGTCGATGGGACCTCAAACAACAAGGGGTTAGGCGTCAGGGTCGTCTTCACCGCCGCAGTGGGTTCCATCATCTAACAATCCTTCACACTCGGCTGCCGGCGGACTCCGGCGGGAGGAGAGAGGCCGGGGGTCTCGGCCTGAAGGGAAGGGCGGCTTGCAGGCTATGGGAGAGGTGCAGAGCGGTTATGTTTGGGGAAAAGAAAAGAGGAGAAGAGAGATTATGGGTTTGAATTCGGTTAGTGATAGGGTTAGGTAAGATTTAGAATCTTGTTCTTAGGATAAGGTTTGACTTGGGGTAATGCGTTCGCATCATGGGCAAACGGGTTTGGTTTTGGATATGGGTAAGGATTGGGTTTAGGAAAAGGAAGAAGAAATAATGAAACAAATTATTAACAGCATTAACAATAATCACAACACAATAATAATAATAAATCATAAAATCAATCACAATAAATAATAATAGTGACAATGATAATTATTAATAATATGCATTATACATATATTCAAAAAAAACTAGATTAGTCAATAATAATACTGGTAGTAAATCCAATTAATGAGAATGGAAATACAGTATTATTAGGTTGGGGATATTACAAAAGTCCGCCCTATTTATAAAAGAAAAGGAAACCCAAATGTCAACAATCCAGAATTTTAATCCCAAAGAAGATGAAGAGCCACTCATTAGCAGCCTGCACGTGTCGTGACTGTTCGGATCTGAATTGTCGCGCTGGATACGTCGTACCATCCTCGAAGGCTGCGACTCCTTAGTGACGGTTAATTGTCCAACGCGACTGCGGAGGGGATGCGCACTTAAAGCTCTACCAGCCTGTGGAGCCACGCGCGCCACTAAAAGACAAGGACTAACGCGACAGCAATAAACCCAGGTTTCTCTCTATCTATCTGCTTCCTCTCCATCTCTCAGAGTTTATGGGAACCCATAGCTCCCAAGAGAATGTTCTCGACCTCTTCCAAAAAAAAGAGAAGCAGGGGGTGCATTTATAGTGGTCAGTTTTTGACCTCCTCGAGATCATGACACGTGTCCAACTAGCCTCAAACAAGCGAGTGACACGTGACCGCTTCTTGAACTTCTGAACGGGAGTCCTTATCCAATTCAAATTCTGAGTAATTCAGGTGGTTAGAAGGAGATAGAGCAAGTTATGAGAATCTCTACCTCTAAACCAAATCTCCACTCATACTCGATGGTTATGGCTCGAGAATGGATCAACCATATCAATACCTGGGCGCAGACTACCAGATAAAAATAAACACTCATTCAACTCATTCAAATCAAGATCAAGGTTCTAAATATCGGATATCGGGATCGTATCGGATGGGGGTTTTTCATATCGGATATCGGATATCGGGGGAGATATCGGGGATACGCGCGCATATCAGGCGTGCATATCAGACACTATATATAATGAAATATTGATAACTAAAAGTTGGTTTAGAGTCATAGATATCATCTACCTAATAAAAATGATGTAATATGCTTGCAAAGACATAAAAAATAATGTACATTTGCACGCAGTCGTGCGATAAATAAGTTATTTCATATCGGGCGATATATCGGCCAATATTGGGCGATTTATCGGCCAATATTTCAAATATCGGCCGTTTTTTGCTGCAAACGATATGACGAACGATTTTTCCATATCGTATCGACAGCAGGCATAACAGGAGATATCGGACGATATCTCGGCCGACTCAATCGATATTTAAAACAGGGATCAAGATGTTTGCTCTAACTGCCTCTGAGATTGGTGGTTAAATGTTTAAACAGAGTTGAACTTTGCAGCGTTATCAGACAGACACTACATGTATAAATAATATGCCCCTTCCTCCGTGAAGGGGAGATTAATTGACTCGAGAGAAACCCTAACGTGTGAGATTAGAGCGATAACCATTGTAATTTCTCTCGAACTATAGTGAAATCCCCTCTCTCTCTCTCCGTGATTTTTCCTTCTTTGGGTTTTCACGTAAATCTCTGTGGTTTTATTGGTTTGATTTCTACAATTTGTTGCTTAATCACTTATTTTGGTGCATGGATAAATTCCCTTGGAATTACCCACAACACGCTTGGAACCCTTTTGAGATGGAGAACAGTGAAGAAAAATCCCTTTAACAGACTTTGGATCAAGTTATGTTCTTCTAAATGTTTGACATAGATAAAACATAGACAACCAAAGACACAAGGACAGACAAAAAAAAGGTTGACCTGGTTTGAGAACAGAAAAGGTACGCCTCATCTTATGAATTCTGGATGACGTCACATTGAAAACAGCCATAAGAACTGCCTCCGGTGAAAAATGTTCTGAGAGCCGATGTTGTAGGACTAAAGCTCAAATAGTTTCTAGAAGATGTCATTTCTTTCTTTGTGCAAATCCATTCTGTTGTGGAGTTGCAAGATAGAACTCTGGTGAATGGCTCCGTGAACCTCCAGAAATACATTCAAAGAGCTTTCAAAATATCCTTAGTGTTACTTGACCATAGCGTCTTTATTTTCTTTCTGAACCATGTGTTGGACCATGAGAAGGATGAAATTATTGAACAAATTAGAGTTTTGGTGAGACTGCTAGTAGATACTAGGTTTGTAGATTAAATTCAATATAAAATGCCAAATTAAGAATAAGGTTTCTGATCACTTGAATATCTGCCTCTTTGTAGAAAGCGGTCCATTGGTTACCTTGATCTTATCTTGAACAGAACTCAACTCGTGTAGAAAAGAAACATGAAACACTAGTCATGTGATCAGGAGCTACAGTATCAATTGTCCAAGCAGTACTTAAAGAAGCAAGAAAAGATATACTGCTTTTAAATATAGCAAAGAGGCAGTTGGACCATCTATCTGAGGGAAAAAACCAACAAAGCTTACCAATCTTCTTGTCGAAATAGATATTTCTATAACACTGTGTATAGTAGATTGTCCCAAAGTTGAAGGTCCTGTCGAGGACTTTGTGGTTTTTGAATTAGCTCTACCTCTTCACTTCTTTAGCTTCAGATAAATACACTTGATCCAACATTTTGTCTCTAAGCATCCAAGCTTCTTACATCTGACACTCACATCTCTATGATTTCAGATGGGCCACAAAGAATTTCCTGACCTCTTTAGTGCTGTAGGTTTCAGATATTAATATTGGGTTCAACATTTTATGTCCAACTGTCCAAGTTCTTGCACTGCTGGTACTCAGTTCCATCTCTACCATCATGACAAAGCTTCTTTCCACCATTCTTGGAGGACACAACCAATGCTGATTGATCTGAGAATGTTTTTTCATAGCCCTTATGACATTCATCTCCCTTTGCCAATTGACTTCACTTGTACTGCCTCAATAACTTGATCAAGACTATGGACCTGAGCGGCTAGGATTCTAGATATCACCGTCTCAAATGTTGAATTGAGACCAAAACTAAAAAGTGCAACCCTCTTTAGTTTTCTGGAAAGAACCAAATTTGCCCAACGCCAGAAAAATTCGGTTGTTTCTATAGCTTCTGAATGGCGATTGACATCTTCCCCTGCCGGGGATGGTTTGCCTCTTGCTTTAATTAATAGATCTTTGCAACATTGCGTCGATGAGCATAGGATTTTTCAAGCTTCTCCCAAGAGTCATAGGATGTCTTGTAATGGTGAATAGTTCTTCAAATCTGAGGAGCCATGATGTCACCATCGAGTTTTCTTGATCCCACTGGTCATATGTTGAATCATCCTTTGTGGAGTTCTTGTTCTTTCCAGTCAACAACCCTTCTTTCCACGTCTGGTGATGTATAGAAGAGCAAACCTGGACCACTCTTAATAATTGTGCTCATCAAAGTTTATAGTGGTAATCTGGGTGTTCAATTTAACAAGGAAATCAGCTCCAGAAGTTGTCCTTTCCAATCTCACCGTAGGTGTTATGCATATCATACTTGTAATATTATTTTCCTTAGCCTTTGTTCGGCAAGCCGCTCTAAGTTTTCGATAAAATCTTTGCTACTCTGCAAAATTCTTTATTTATCCAAAAAATTCTAAAATTTGATATGATCAAATAAGTTTTAGATTATCAACCCTTCGATTTTGTATGTTTGAATGGTTGTGGTGATAAATTTGGATCAACTCATTCCAAAAGAATTTTTGAAAATTACTTTCTTTTTTAAGAAAAGACTTCATTTTGGGGCGTTATGTCAAAAATGTGTATGTGAGAAAAAATGCGCAATCTCCTTCCTTTTCCAAAAAAAATAATCTTGGGGATCATGTAATACTTACCCTCAAACTCTTCATTTACACAGTAGTGATATTTTTTTGTTTCTTTGTTCATCTTTGGTTTCTTATCGAACAAATATTAATCCTGGACATGAGGAATAAAAAAAAATGCTTTTAGCAAAAAAAGCGCGAAGTAAGGCACCTCACTTTTATTAGAAATTGCCATCAGACAATTTCTAGTGAATTAACAACATGAACAAGCCTGCAGACTGGAAGGGGTAGATTGTTGATCATATCTCCATATCTGTCTAGGTTTCTTGAACATGAATTTATGCCTCAATAAAAGAGGAAACCAGGAGCATCTAATGATTGAGAAGAACTGAAAGTTGATAAGTATAGATAAGAATACAGGATGAAGTTAAGCTTAGATCTGAACTAGATTGTTTTTTGGTACCATGTCGAATTTGCAGATCTAGAGTTTTTTGATGAGGGGGGGGGGAGAGATTATTTTCTGAAGTCAACTTAAACAGATATATTATTTTAACCCTAACCCAATACAAGTTTTATATTATTTCAACCCTAACCCATATAGCTTGCTGGAAGATTTTGGCCAGACCCGTTGTTAGACCAGTCTAGCCGTTCCAGGACACTTCGCTCTAGAGACTTTAGTTAAAAACAAAGCAAAGAGCACAGAAGGTGAATTTGATAATTCACCATGTTCCAATTCTATGTGAACATGTCATGTGAACATCAATAACCAAATATGTTTGCAATACACTTATTAGTTGAACCCTAACCCATTATAGCTTACTGGAGAATTTTGGTTAGACCTATTTTTAGACCGGTCCAACAGCTCCAAGGCTATTTATCAAAACACTTTAATATAAAAGTACACAAAGAACACAAATGGTGAATTTGACATCCTCAAAAGCTGAAAAAACACCATGTTCCACATTCTATATGCACATGTCATGTCAACATCAATAACCAAATTTGTTTCTAAGATGCATATTATTTCAACCCTAACCCATAATAGCTCTCTGGAGGATCTTGTTAGACCCGTTTTCTTAGACTGGTCCCACCTCCAAGGCTATTTCTCTAGCGAGACATCAGTATAAAAGAAAGAAAAGAGCACAGAAGGTGAATTTAATGTCCTTGGAAGCTAAAAAGACACCATTTCCCGCATTCTATGTGTACACATTATGTTAACATACCAAATTGGTCTACAAGACACTTAAAGACCTAAAGATGGCAAGAGAAAAGAAGAATTTTCACAAGTAATAAGACTATTTTACATATTCAAATAACTGGTTTTCATTTAAGTTCGAAAGTTCTGGATGTCAAGAGATAATTTCCACTTAGAAAAGAGATTGCTAATCGACCTATCATCATATGAGTAGGCAAAACTTCAAAACAGGAAACATTAGTAAATTAGTTACAGTAAGTTTCAGATTCATCTAATTATATCCTTTATCATATCCTTTTTTCATTTCATTGTTAAATGTATTTTCAACCTAATGTTAACCCATCCAGTTTAAATATTTGAGTTCAATTGAAATTATATTGTTTCATGGCTATTTTTATAGCCTTCATTCTGATATGTTACAGGCTGACATTCTGTTGCGAGGATATTATGGCTGGAACTCAAGACGTGCTATTCAAGTAATCGACAAAATTTTTCCTAAGGTAAGTTCTAATAATTTTGATTGACTTAAAATATTAAACTTCTGGTGTAATGGTCTAGCAATGGTACTCGTCATTTTGGAGTGTCACTTCACAGGCTTAACCCAATTTTTTATAGAGTGTTTAGTTTGAATACCTTGTTTCTAACACCTCATTTGGGCATAATTTCTCAGCTGATATCTACATATAGATGTAGAAAACAGTAGTAAAACCTGATTGATAACAAGCAATAGTTCACTTGATTGTCTTAATAATAAATTGGCAGCGAGTGGTTATACAAATATCATTAGGGATATTTATGATGAATAGCAACTAACATGAGAACAATTGGAAGTGGGAGACGACACAGTTCCCTATCACCACAGGCTTCAAGAATCAAGAATGAGTCATTTTCTCTTTGCCTTAGTTATGTAGACGTATTCAGGATGAAACCACGGTGCTTAATGTTTTCTGCTAATATTGTATTAGTTGATGGGATAAGTACTGGAAGTGATAATTTCTTTAGTGAAAAGCTAGACGAAAGCTTTAAGTGTCTTAAAACAGTTTAGAATAGAACCAATAGGTTGGAGAACAAACTATAAGAAATGTTGCTGTAGTAAAACTATGAGAAGAAATGAGGGTATGGTGCAAGCTGATGGAAAATTGATTGATAAGAAATGCATAGGACTAGTAGTGATTATTTTCACTACTTGGGGGTGGTTGGGGGGGGGGGGGGGGGGGGGGGGGGGGGCGCAACTGGGATTCCTGAGTGGGATTGGAATGTTTGTGGGATTTTTTTGGGGGAAGTGTTATTGGTTTGTGACATTTTGTTGAATTTTATTTGGGAGTGTTGTTGGTTGTCCGGATAGAGATTGTGACTGGATTTTCAGAAGTCCCAAATATATGTCCTACCATATATAACTTCACCCACCAAATCTGACATTTTTGTCCCAAGAAAAAGTGTGGACAAAAATTTGTCCTGCGATTCTTCTCTCAACTCTCACATGACACCCCCCCCCCCCCCCAAAAAAAAAAAAAAAAAAAAAAAAAAAAAAAAAAAAAAAAAAAAAAAATCAACCTAAAATCAAACCATAGATCTAAATCTCTCCTCTCTCTCTCAAACCCAATCTCTCTTCTCTTTGTTCTCCTCTCTCTCCTCACCTTTAACTCCACTGGTAAAGCAAGTAGCCGCCACTGGAAGTACCAAAGAGCCGCCGCCGGCAATAGCAAGCAGTCCCCGCCGGTAGCAGGAGGTGCCCAAAAGAAGTATGAGTACAGTTGAAGGTCATGGGGTTTTGAATTAAAGTTTGAGACTTAGATTTTAGGTAGGTGGCCACAAGAGGGTCCATGCCTCAGCATTCTTCTCAATTTGCAAGTTACAATATTTTTCATATAATGCCGATGGATCTTGCAGATGAACACTTTCTCTTTCCCATGTTGGTAGATTTCAACTTTGGACCCAAGAATTTGAAACAAAACCCACTGTAAATGTGTTTATTTGTCATGGTTTATTTTCCACTCTTCATAATTTAAGCATTGCCTGCAGTTTGTGTGCAAAATCTGTAGACTAATTACGGATTCACCAAACTCGAATTGTTATTTGAAACTAATCTTCACATTTTTTTCCTCTACTTTGATTGGCTACATGAAGAAAAGTTGAGAGAGGCCTAAAAAAATTAATATTGAAAAAAAAAACTATGATATCAAGTAGATCTTTCCCTTCAATTGATCAAGCTGGTTAGAGTTTTTGTCTTCACACCATTGTTTTGTCATTAAATAGTAATTCTTGTTTGATTAATTTTTTTGTTCATAGTTTCCTTGATGGTTAGAATCTATATAGCACGGACACTTCTATCATGGAGCTGTATCGTTTCGAAAACACGCGTCATGTGTATTTTTAACTATTTGCCATGTGTCCATGTGTCGTGTCCATTTCAATGTTGTCATGTCCGTACAACATAGGTTAGAATTTCTTGATTATGCTACAAATATCTAACAATAAGATGGATATGTCTTTACCTAGGCATTAAACGGTTGATTGTTAGATCATATATTCTTTGAGGTCCAATGTTAATGATTATCAAATAGTCAAGTACAACCCGAAATCAAATTCAAGCATGTCAACAAGCTACATGAGGAAAAGATAGTCGCAAATTTCACAAATTTGCATGTATGAGTTTATATTTTCTGAATGAGGAATGTATTTCAATTAATAAGAACATTAATTATGTTTGATGATGTTTAATTATTTGGTTATTGAACATTAGTTATTTTCTTAATTTACAATTATAGATGGGAGTTGTTTTGTAATATTCAATTATGAAATTTAATTATTTAGAATTTTAATAATTAAATATGATCATTAATTATTTTAATAATATTAAAATATAAACATTAGGTAGTTAATTAGGATAGAATAATAAGTTAAAAGAAATATTAAAATAGTTAATAATAATCAATATGGCATATGGCATGATTTGTCCCAATTCAAATCCCAAATTTGTCCCATAATCCCACAATCCCACAATTCTAGACAATTTGTCCAAATACCAATCCCAAAATTGTCCCAGAAATTATCTCAATGAGACAAATGTCCAGTCCCTGCCAAAAATCCCAATTAAATAGCACCTCCTTAGACCAGTCATTGTTTGTGAATTTGATGGTGAGCCCGAGGGGGGGGGGGGGGGTTGCTTTCTTTCTTTTTCTCATTTTTTTTCCTTTTCTTTTTTATTGATTAGAAGTCCTCCTAGAGTGTCATATGGTTGTCGAATAGTCTTGAAAAGTTGAAGGAAATTCTAATAAGACGGCTATACCACGGTTACCACCAGCCAACCTTTATGATCTGAATGGTAGGAATTAAGAAACTTTAATTGGTAGAGAAGATTCTTAACATGGATGAGTGGCAATATGCCAGAAGATAAGTTGAGAAATGAGTGCATGCATAAGAACTATAGCGGTGGAGAAGAGATTGAGATGATTGGATGTTTACGACAGAGACCTACAAGAGTGCCATCTAGGACTGCTGGGATCATGGTTTACGGAATAACAAGGACTCGGGGTAGAAATACAATAAGTGGGGATGGAAGCAGTGAAAAAGGGTTTGGTAGTTGTTAATGTCACAGAAGATATATCCCTTTACAGGCTGATGGAAAGTAAGGATTCATGTAGGCAACCCCAAAGATTGGGGAAAAGGCTTTGTTGTTGCCGTCGTCTCGTGCTATATCTTACAAAATATTTTCAGAGGCTTTGTAACAATCTTTTTTTTATTTGTTCTTCCAAAAAAAGCATTATTTATTATGTCTTTTATCATCTTGTTGCCAAATTCTTCCGTATATTTGTGTTAGCAAGAGTCTGATCCCACTCAATGGCAGGAGGTCTTAATGGTGATATTATTATTTGTACGTTGTGTTCCTTTTCTTCTTAATATAGATGGTTTGAAATTTGAAAGGGAAAAAATCACTGATGATTTCTTTGATTTCACTAATCAAATTGCACTCTGCTAGGAAAATTGATTCTGTGGGGATCCATTAAGAATTTCCTGTGTAAAATTTCTAATAGGCTAGTCGGCTGTGGCTTCAGTAAATATTCTGAGGAATGCTTGTGAGACCCTGGATACATGGATTTGGCTCTCTCTCTCTCTCTCTCTCTGTCTGTGTGTGCGCCCCCCCCCCACACCCCCCCCCCCCCCTCCCTCCCTCTGTTGTGGGGTGTGTGCCTTACATTTTAGGGACACTTGGTCAGAAGTTGGTGCTACATGTGAATACATACTTTCAGTGACTTTCTTTTGTTGTCTAGGATGCACCTGTCCAACCTTCTCTTGTAGTAGTTTATTTTGGTGGCAATGATTCTATGGGAGCTCACCCATCTGGCCTAGGACCTCATGTTCCACTTCCTGAGTACATTGAGAACATGAGAAGGATTGCAAATCATCTGAAGGTATCACTTTTTTAATGGACTAACATACATTTGTTGGATGTGTTTTGGTGTGTATTTTGACACATCAAGTTAAATTTTTCAGAGCCTTTCAGAAAGGACGCGTGTTATTTTCCTCAGTTGCCCTCCAATCAACGAGGAAATGCTTCATCAGTCAAGAAGGTGCTTCGATTCGTTTCCTTGTTGTGTACTCTTAGTGTTATATTCTCTGTTGCATTTCTTACTTGTTCATTTTAATTTAGTGATGCATTGAGTGAGTTGGTACGAACAAATGAGATGTGCCGGAAATATTCAGAGGCATGTATAGAACTATGCAAAGAGATGGAGTTGAAGGTTATTGATCTATGGACTGCAATACAGAAGAGGGAGAACTGGGCTACTTCTTGCTTTACGTGAGTCTACTCGAACCATACTTTAAACATTTTTCAACTCGCCAAATGATTTAATTTAATTGTCCTTGATATTCTTGGGTTTAAAATGATGAAACTACGTACTATTCATTGTATTCCTGTCACATCACTCGGAATTTATATGGACATTACTTATTTCGCATTTAATATTATTGTTACCTTCAGCCTAATTCATTCATTTATGAAAAATGCCTTTTTTCTCTGTGCCTGCACTGACAAAGGATCCATTTCAGTGATGGAATTCATTTTTCCTCCGAGGGGAGCAAGGTGGTTGTGGAAGAGATAATGAAGGTGCTCAAAGGAGCTGAGTGGCAGCCATCTTTACATTGGAAGTCTCTGCCAACTGAGTTTGGGGAGGATTCATCTTATGATCTTGTTGCTGCTGATGGAGCATCCACCATCAATCCTTCTGAATGGACTTTTCACAGGGAAATACAGTGGGACTAGAACGTCTGGTGAAAATATGCATTCCTTGCCTCCAAATGAAAATCATCATTCGAGTTCACTAAATTAAATTTCTGTTTGGATACTAAAATATAAGTGCATGTAGCAGACTGCCACAAGTGTGAGCTAGGCTCATCTCCGTCCGTAGACTGGTAAAGTTTCTTCTTTCTAGTCAATTGGATTGAACCGAAAGAACATTTTGTCATGCTTTCACTTTTTCATTTGGGCTAGAATTAATGCACCTCTTTCTCATTCTCCTGGTGATGTTTCTCTGTTACCTTGCCAAATTTCTTTATGCATGTATCCGTGTTTCGCCCAATTAAAAGTGTTTTCTATTCCACACCGGCGTCTATGCTCTTCTTTAGGCAAGTTTGTGTATTTGCTGATGCAGAAATGTGTCCGGCCCATCTTGTTTTTCTTTCATGCACGTATCTTTTTAGCAATCTCTTAACAGGTCTTGATGTTGTTTTGCGCCTATTCATTATTATATAAACATAAGCACCATGTACTACCATGTGTCCTTGTGTTGCTAGGGGGATGATTTTGCCTAGTTGTCATATATTCTCATTAAGAAGAATACGTGAAAGATCCACGACTGTGCAAATTTACCAATTAATTCCAGTCCTAACATATTGAAACGGAGGGATTTGTGACTTGGGCTCAAGGAACATGGACAAGAAGGAAGGATGAGGGGGAGGGAAGCCCTATCATCAAATGCAAGAGGGAAAGAGGCACAGATATTTGCACTCGAAACTTTGATCAACACACCCCTTGGATTTTTAAACCCAAAACTTTGATTAACATACACCCCCAATATTCCTTAAATATCTTTTATTTTTAAAATTTTTAAAAACAAAATAAAATTCCTAAAATATCTCTCCCTCATCTACTCAATTTAACATCTCTCTTTCCCTCCCTCCCTTTCTCTCGCTGGCTTTGAAAAAAATTCAAAATTTTGAACTCGGAGAATTGTATTCTTCGTGGGAGAGCTAAGATCACTTCAGAATCGCGTCGCAATCTCCATTCGCCAATTCAGATACCTCACTATACCCTAAATTTCTCAAATAATCTCTAATTCTTGAATTTTTTTTTTCCTTCATTTTTTCAATTTCATTGTATTTGATCGTTTTTAGTGAGATTGTAGGCTAGATTTTTTTTGAAAACATAGAAAAATTTCAAACAATACGATCAAAATCAGTGATTTGTGATGGAATTTTGGAGTTGTGTTCGGATGTTGTTCGGCCTGAACAGGCCGAACACCAATGTTTTTGTTTGGTCGACGATGACCGTATAAACTTATTTTGTTTGGCCGCTCTCGGCCGAACAATATTCTTCCGTTCGGTAACCTATGCCGAACAAAAGTAATTTGTTCAACCGTCAGTGGCCGAACAATCAAGTTAAGTTCGACCTTTTACGGCCGAACAGATGTGTTAAATTTGTGGGGTTGGGTTTATCAACTTTGTGGGTGTTTCCAATGGGTGTGTTAATTAAAGTAGCAGATACAAATGTTGATAGTTTCCTGACATTTTTCCTAATGTAACATATACTCGGTTTTCTTACTATTATGCTCTATGACTATCTACTGCAAACTTGAGTGGTGCATGACTATCTAGAGTTTGACCCACTGCTTCGAGTAGACGGTCTAGACATGCATCTCCTTCTGATACTCTAGAAATAGGGAAGGTTGAAGAAAATGTTGATAGCATGGAAGAAGTGTCTGAAGAGTGACCATTTTCGAGTGGTACTTATGATATTTCTATCATATGCAGCTTCAAAACGCATATAGCAGCGGATATTTGGAATCAAAATGTGATATTTTTTTGTATAATAATTATTTTATGAAATATTTGGAGAATTTCTCATAATTTTCATTGTGCTCATTTATTTTCTTACAGGCGAGAGATCTTCTGAAATCCTTTTGTCACACATTAAAATTGAATTATTAGTCCGTCAAAGAACGCAACTGCCGCTTCAATAATTACATTGGTCATTCGGGATTGCGAGGGTTGGTTGATATTTCACATCAAAATATCTACCGTATATTGGTTTCAGCCTTTATAGAGAGATGGCAGCCTGAAATTAATATTTTTTACATGCCATTTGAAGAGATGACTATCACTTTGGATGATGTTACCACACTTATTAGCACACCAGTTGTAGGTCGACCGTCAACCCCACTTCCGTGGAGCTCCAACAGACTACTTATGCGGACGCTAGGTGTGTTACAGATGATGAGTTGGGGCTATTATAGGGTACATCTGTTAGATTGGAGTAGCTCCATTCCAATCTTTCTAATGTCATTGATGCTGACAAGGGGGTCCGAATTAAGTGCATATTTAGAGCTTATTTGTTTTATTTGGTTCGGTACACTTTATTTAGTGATAAAAGCGAAACAAGAGTTTTTGTATCGTATGTTAGTCTTTTTGAGGACCTGTATATTGTTTCAACTTATGCATAGGGCACAGCTATGCTGGCATATTTACATAGGTAGCTTGAGTATGCTTCCAAAGGTGGCATTAAGCAGATTGCTGATTATTTGCCACTGCTAGAGGTATTATTAGCATTTAATGCTTATTTTTAAAAAAAACTTGTATGAGTATTATACTTATACTGAAGAATTTTGAAACAGATTTGAATATACGAGCACTTTCCTATTATGCGATTCCACACAATATGGAATATATGAATGCTCTTCCACATGCTTGCATGTGGAGTCGGGCGGATCGGCGGAGAAATCACTGGGACAAGTTACAAGCAGTTTGTGAATCTCATGATTACTTGCGAGCAGATAAAGTAAATTAGTTACTAAACAATTAAGCGGTCCACATAATTCGGATAACAATTCTATTAATATTAACTTTTTCATATGTAGGTCGTATGGAACCCATATCAAAAATTAAGAGATCATCACCTGTTCCCTGATGTTACTTTCTTCACTGGATGTATAAAGTGTGTTGATATTGTTGAACCATATAATTCAGAAAGGGTTTACGACAGTTTTGTAGGGTGCAAATTATACTTCATTCACTGATTCTGTGATCTCATTGTAGAAGAGGATATAGTGAGAAGCAGTACCGATCATCCTACAACAGTGTAGATCATTTTTGGGAGAGGTGTCGTAGTCATGTATTATTTGAGTAGGAAAGGAGCGTGTCAGTGACATATCAGTAGAATCAATAGACCAGTACATGGACTGGTACCTCTAGATATCTCACCTTGTAATTCAAAATGTTGCACTCAACATCCTTAAGTAAAATATTCAAATATTTTTTTTAAGTTTAAGCATAAATTTCCCATTTTGATGCATTTTCAAATTTTTTTCTAGCGTGTTGCTCATGCATTACGGATTTGCGAATCCAAGCTTCAAAGAGAGGTCATGGGAGAGCACATTATTGAAAATACACCTAGAGGGGGGGTGAATAGGTGTATGGCTAATCTAATGACAAATGATACAAATTAAAAACTAAATGCAATACACTAAGTGTAACCAAAAAGTGTAGCCGAATTCCCGGTGAAGGGCTCTGGACTATCTCTTCTAAATTCCTCTAAATAAGAGTTGAGGTGCTATATGAAGCTCTCTTGGTTCAACACAAGTGAGGCACACAAACAATACCAAGCAAATATATGATATGAATATGATGCGATGTAAGGTATGAATGAGAGAGAGTTTAGAGATAGTGGATTAATTTCAAACACAAAGATATGTTTTGAGGTTCGAGTCACTACTCTACGTCCCTGTCTTCACATAGAAGGATTTCCACTATAACGCCACATAGGACTTCCCACACAGGGAACCTTCACTGAGGATTTGGGTAATACAAAATTAGAGTACACAACTCCTCTCTCAAATAATTACAACCTCTACACAAGAGGCAAGGCACAACAACAATCACCTCTCACTAGAAGGATAAGGCATTAAGCCAAATAAAGATCACCTCTACACTTAGAGGGATAGGCACAAAGCCAAACTCCACCACAATCACCTCTACAAGTGGATTCGATTGTAAAATTCTTTTGATTGGATAGAAAATTACAACAGATCGGTCTTCCGATTATAAGGGAGGGAGGATGTTGAGTCTTGAATCCTCCCTTTGTTTAAGGCTGGGTTCTTCAAGTGGCGGTGGAGAGTGAATCTTGTTCTCCGTTGACCGGGTGACCGTCGAGACCTTCCAGGGATCTCCTCTTCGGATGGTAGATGGAGTAACTCAGCTCCGTCTATCAAAACTCTCAAAGAGAAGATAGGCAAGAAGCAACTTGAACACAGCAAGTTCTCTGAAGGGTTGAACTCTCTCTCTCTCTCTCTCTTTTCTCTCAGAGCTCTTTTCTCCCAGAAATCATCCGACCGAAAATCCGACCCCTTCTTCATAGCGACGGGGCTATTTATAGGGGTTTCAGGGGCGTACGTGCCTCCTAAAAATACTTCATAATGGGGGCTAACTTTCCCCGTTATGTGGGCCGTGATTGGCCCCAAAACCGGGACGGTTACAACTGAGACACGGGTGTCAACCCACGCGCCTTGAAGCTGTTGAGACGCGGGTTTCGACCTACGCGCCTTGGTGTGGCTGAGACGCGGGTTTCGACCCTCGCGCCTTGGTGCTGCTGAGCCGCGGGTTTCGACCCTCGCGCCTTGGTGCTGCTGAGACGCGGCTGTCGAGCCTCGCGCCTTGATGTTGCAGTGTTGGCTGAGACGCGGGTTTCGATCCTCGCGCCTTGGTGCTGCTGAGACGCGGCTGTTGAGCCTCGCGCCTTGATGCTGCTGAGACGCGGCCAAAATTAGCCTTGCGTCTAGAACTTAAAATTCTGCTTTTTAATGGCTTGTCTTTTAGTGATTTTTAGACAGCCTACAGCCGGTTGGGGCTCAGAGGGAGACTTCATCTCAGTTGCTAGTGTATCCTTTCTTTTAGCATGAAAAGACGCTTCTGGCGCGCGCCTCGTTGACTTCTTGGGTCTGGGCTTACCTTCTTCTGCCTTAACCCTGGCGACAATCCCCTATGCTTGCTCGCCTTGCTATACCCACTGCTTCCAGGTACGACTCTCAGCCACTCCTATCTGAGCTAGGAGTAAGGTTTGTCAATTGTAGCGGCATGTTTCCACCAAAGTGGCCTGGGTCATACCGCTGGGACATCGGAGTGCCATATTCTAAAATCTCTGCACAAACGCTTTAATTGGCTCTCTTTTCTGTTGCCTCGTCGTCAGGAGAGTTGGAATAGTAATCTCCGAATCATCTTCGAAGAAATGAGCGAGAAAAAGCTTCTCCAGATCACCCCAGTTCTTGATAGAACCTTCTGGGAGCTTCATAAACCACTCAAAATCAATCCTTTTCAGGGTGCCGATGAACAACCATGCCAGGATGGCATCATTTGATACTATATTCCGGTCTGAGACTTGAAGTAGTATATGTGTTGGTACTGTTAAAAGTCTGTAGGGTCAGAGCTTTGAACTTAGGAGGGTACGAGACAAGATCCTACTCAATCAGGTACAAGATCCTACTCAATCAGGTACACCGTACCACTCCTACTTCTTGGAGGCCTTTTCGGTTGGCGAGGGCCTCAAGACGTTGCTCCAGTTTGCTCATTCTTTTAGAATGAGCGCTCCCATTCTTTGAATTAACCTCCTCTTCAGATGGAGGCTTGGATGGCTAAGAGTTAGAATGCTCTTTATCCTCAGTATTTGCAGAAGATGAGCTTTCCCCTTCCTTCTGTTTACCTTTGGACTTCTTAGAAGGAGTCTTAGACTTCAGCTTCTTCTTTTTGTCCTCAAGCAACGAAAGCATCTGCTTAAGGGTTTTCGATAGATTCTTGTTCGGTACGAATCATATCGAATTGCTCCCTCTGAACCTGGGCTTGTTGTTCAAAGCGCGGCCATTTCTTCAGGAGTTCCCACCATGCACATGAAGGATTCTTTCTCTATGGAAGAGTTCGAGGCCCGTGATTCCGCGATGGCAGAGTGTGCCTCGCTTATTTCAATGCCCTGGGCTAGGGCACTGTAATCCACTAGGGCTATTGTACCAGTCCGAATACGAATATGCTAGTACACTCCTTCCGGCTCAGTGTCAGACTCATCGGAGCTGACTATCGGCTACTTCCCTTTAGTCTTGTTTGGCGTGGTCTCGGACCAACCGTGTTTGCAGTGACTTTAGGATATTCCGTGTCAAAGAAGGTTCTCTTCTTGCGAGAGCGATGCCTCTTGACTGAGTGGGAGACCGGTGTTGTTGATAACCGGTTGAATACTGACTGTTTGCTTAGATGTGAGTTGCAATGGCATTCAGATAGCACCGCTGTGATGAGCCATTCACAACAGCATTGTGGAGTAATTTGATAAACACTCCTCTTCTTTGTCAAATATAGATCCGTTGTAGAGGGATCGAAGAGACCAGCCTCGAGTCTCTGAGGATGAGGACTTCCCAGTTTAGACCTGACCTTGGCCGTCAGAGAATGAACATGAGTCTTATGCCGTAACTTTGAAACGCAGGTCTCAAAGACGTAGGGCTCACGCTTTGAGCTGGAGACATGAGGCTCATTCTTTACAGAAGAGACGAGGCCCTCGCGCTTTAAGACGTGGGTCTCGCGTCTTGGAGAAGAGACGCGGACCTCGTGTTTTGGCACAAAAATGCGAGTTTCATATCCTTGAGAAGAGACGCGGACCTTGCGTCTATGAGGTGAAGCTTCAAAAATGCGGACTTCATGAGCTCCACGTTTTAGTGTAGAGACGCAGATCTCGTGTCTTTGGAAAAAGACGCGGACCTCGCGTTGTTGAACATTGCATCTCTGAGATAAAACTCGAGAAACGCAAACTTCATGAACTCCATGTTTTGATATAGAGACTCGGGTGGAGTCTGGTGCTTCTCAGAAGAAACGCCACGTTCTGTATCTGCTGAACAGATGGCTTTTCAGCTTCTTTCATCTGTTGTCGATGTGCGCGACGTCTTTATCGACATTCAACATTCCGGTTATACTTCACGGGTTATTGGGAGACCCCCAACAACCTGGAGTTGAGGAATCTTGAGAGGAGAGGCATGAGAAAATTGGCCTTTATTGTCGTTGGCCTCGCGGGTCTCGTGAGAGACGTTGACGCGGGCCATTCTTGGAGAAGTCTCCGAAAAGACTTGAGAGCGAATCTCTGAGAAGACCCAGCGATATTGTTGCGCCACTCAGGGGCTCTTGAAGCCAGAAGAGAGAAACTCCTCATACTTTGCTTAGTTGAATTCCATGATAAGTGACTCGATCGTCTTTCCCATGAAGTTGACGTCATCTTGCGCCATAACCTGCTGGTCAATGGAAAAAGTAGTCCCTTTTGGAGTCACCATCTCTTGTACGGGTTGAAAAATTGAAAATATGTATTGTAAAATTTTCTTGAATCAATAAAATATTACAACAATTCAAAATCCAATTACAAGAGAGAGGAGATATTCAAGCTCAAATCTCCTCTTTATTTAATATTGGGTTCTTTGCGTAGCGGTGGAAAGTAAATCTTATTTTTCGTTGATCGGGTGAACGTCAAGCTCTTCTGAAACTTTTCTCCTTGATCACTGATGGAGTAGCACAACTCATATCGAATGAAATTTCAAAGAGATTTGGGCAAAACTTGAACTCAGCAAGTTTGCAAAGAAAAGTTAAACTCTTTGTAATGCTAATATTTGTCAGCTGAAAATCCAAACATTTCCAATAGCAACTTTAGTTATTTATAGGGGGTTCTAAGGGTAAACTGTCCCCTAAAACCCCTCCATAATGTGGGTTAACTCCCCTCATTACGTGAGCAATACTTGACCAAGTAGTGAGGGCAGTTATAACTGAGACAGGGGGCTTTAACTCTGCGTTTAGCCATTAAGGTGATGCTAGACGCAGGCCTCGAGCTTCGCATTTAGGCACTGAGATGCGGGTTTCAAGCCTCTCATTTTAGGCACTGGAGCGGTGCTGAGACATGGACTTTGAACTCTGCGTTTCCTCATTGACATGATGTTGGACGCGAACCTAGCGCTTCGCGTCTGAAACGCGGGCTTCAAGCCTTGGTTTTGGCATTGAAGTCGTGCTGAGACGCGGGCTTCGAGCCCTGCATCTTGGCACTGCAGTGATGCTTAGACGCGGGCTTCGAGCCCTACGTCTAGACACTGCGTGAATGGCTTTGATCAGCTTTGCGTCTAAAGTATGGACTCTACATTTGACGACTTGTCTTCCTTAATGATTTTAAGACAGCCTATATATATGCCCAACCCCGGTATTATGAACAAGAGTGGAATGATCATCACCACTCGTAACCGAGTCAGTGGGGTTACAATTCCCCTGAGTCATATGGTCAACCACCTTACCAACAACCAGCATCAATACTCCTTATCAAGATAAACCTATAGAAGAAAAATCTGATCTAGAATAGCGTCTAGAAGCCTCCCTTGAGTCCGAACGACAAATACAAAATATGAAAGATTCACAATCTCATTAAAATTTTCAAATCCAAGAGGCTTACTCTATTTTTCAAGTTCCACAATAACAAGAAGAACCCACTGACTTAGAAAAGAGTGGAATTCATGATTTACTTCCAAAATGATTGTATTTAAGCCCAAAAGAAGTATCTCCAATTTATTGATAGGTTAGAAGAAAAAATGAGTCATTTGATCAAAACAATTAATGATAGGAAAAAGGAAACTCTACCTAACGCATTATTGACCATTCCCGATTCCTCTAATCATATTGATTGGAACCAATAATTAAGGTGTCTTGGAGACTTTAACCAAGATTCAATTCCACTACAACATCATGAACTTGACCAATTTCAAACCTTGAACAAATTAGAAAGTTTTTCTCTTCAAGAAAATTGAACTTGATTAAGAATGTAACCCTGATCCCCAATTTTGTAATTCAATTCCAATTTTTGAATCTATGTTGACTCTGCTATTTTTAGCCGATTTGGACCCAATTCCCTAGCCAACATTCATTCATGTACCTGTAGAGCTTAAAATTGAACCATCTATTTTGAATAGTCACATTTTATTGATGAGAAAAGAATGTGAAATACAATTCTTTAATTTGGACTCAACTCTTGAACCGAAATCAACTCTTATACCTAAACTTGATTTGAGTCATATACCTGAGTTAGTATTGGTTCCCGTTCTTTTCATTCCAGAGCCCAAATCATTCTTTCCATAAATTCACATTCTCTTGTTGGATTTATGTATAGACCATAATGACTCCGTGATGATATTCCAAGATTGGTCATATAACCTAAATAAATTTAACGTTAGGATCTTGCTTGATCCTATTCATGTTAGAAATTGTAAATATGTAAATAGAAATGGTCATAAAAGGTGGGTTTCGTGAATCACCACATTATCTTGATTGGGCTGCAATGCTTAGCCAATTCGACCACCACCGGAACCACCACCTTGAGGTAACATTTTTTCTCTCTCTTTCTTCTTTTTCATGCATTTATGCATTCGTTCATACATAGAGGACAATGCATGAGATAGGTGTTGGGAGGGTTCTAACATAACATAAGTTTTCTTTTAATTTAAAAAAAATAAAAATATAACATTTTCTTTACTTTTAAAAACTTTTGAAAAGAGAAACAGTATTTTGACTTATTTTTTGTAAGAAATAAGTTAATTTTAAGGAAAAGGAGAATCATCATTAGGATTTCTTATACTTGGTCAAAATAAGATGATTTGTTTGATTTCTAGGCTAGGAAAAAAAAATTAGAAAAGTAATTTAGCCTTGATTTTTACGTTGATGAATTATGCATACTTTATACACTAACACACTTAGGGTTCAAAGACAAAGATTCTTATGCCTTATTTAAAAAAAAGAGAGAAAAAATAAAAAAATAAAAACAATATATATATATATATATATATATATATAATATATATATATATATATATATACATGTATATGTATGTATATGTATGTATGTATGTTGAAATTCCTCTGATTAAAACTGGGTACTTATGCCTCATAAAATATAAGTATTCACGCCTAAAAGTGCCCCATATAATCAATAAAAACTCTTAGTTTTCTGGCCTTGTTTGCTCGAGTCCATAAATCCTTGGGGTATTTTCTCACCCGGTGCCCTAAAATTGTCTGATTCAAGAGTCACCAACTAAAGGCTCGTTATATGGGCAAATCAGAAAGTCTAATAGAATTATGGGATATTACCCTCCAAGTATGTAAAAATAAGATATAAGAGTTACAGTTGAAGAAGCCTTAGTTGAAAATTCATGGTCACGAAGATGCCTATGACTTCAAGTATGTTTTCTCTTTATCAAAATGTGTTTTAAAATACTAACACTTTGTTTTTTTTGTTTATAGATTTTGTGAGTGTAAATCACTGAAAACCCTTGCGAGACAAAAGTCGTCATCTAGGAGCAAATTAGAGGTTTAATAGCTTGTTGCATATGCTAAGAATTTTTTGTACAGCTCGGATTCGAGTTTTGAAAACTCGAACCTGAATTTTGAGCTATTTTTTACGTTCGAGTTTTGAAAACCCGAATCTGAATTTTCGCTCCTCCGCACGTCCGCCAGCGCCATGTTCGACTCCTTGCCGATGTGACATGTGAGAGTTCGACTTTGATAATTATTTTGAAGATAAGTCTTTTTTTTCCTTAATTATTTTTATTTTTTAAAATGAGTTTTTTAATAAAAAACCCATATATCAACTAGGGGTGGCCACCGGGGCGGGTCGACCCGCGCGACCCGCCCCGACCCGTACTGTGCGACTCGTCGGAGTCGCACAGACGGGTTGACGGGTCAACCCGTACCCGCCCCGTTAAGGGGTGGGTCCAAACGGGTTGACCCGTCCCGTGGTCACGGGACGAATCCGATTCGTCCTGTGACGAATCACGGGACGAGTCGGGTCGGGGAAAATTTCCCCGACCCCCCTTCTTTTTTTTTTTTTTTTAGTCCAATAATTTTTAAGAACGTTAGAGGGGAAAATTATTCTGCGCCCCCTATATTAAAATTTTTTTGTTTTAAACCCTCAACGGCTCAAAATTGAGCCGTTGGGGTGAAAAAAGAGGGTGCCACGTGGCACCCTCTTTTTTCACCCCAACGGCTCAAAAATGAGCCGTTGGCCCATTAAAAAAAAAAAATTAAAAACCCTAACCTCTAATCCTCTATAAATACCCTCTACCCTCATTCATTTTCATCTCACATTCTCACTTCATCTCAACTCTCTCTCTTCTATTTTCATCCTCTAATTCACTCTTATTCTCTTACAATTATAAATCTTTACCAACTTTCAATCTAGTCTAATGGAGCCCAACTGGAGTACTGGCGGTTCCTCATCCGAAGCCGGTGGTAGCTCTTCATCAACACACAATCCGTCAGCTGCCACACCTTACACCGATGTTGGCGGTAGCTCATCGTCAGCATATACCGCTTACCCACCATACAGCTATGCTCCACCAACATCCGCATTTGCTCCCTATCACAGTTCGTCAAGCTATGCATTTGACTACAGTGATTTTGCACCATATACACATGCTGCATATGCTAGTGATAGTGGTACAGGTCAGCATTCTATTTCCTTCCCTCCTCAATATGCCTCATATTCTCAACTTTTAATGTCAACATCACCAATGCACGCACAATCTCTAGCTCCTTTTTTTACTGAAACACAAGAACAACACGATACACAACCAACACAGCATGACACTATAGTTCCAGAAACACAACAACCTGAACCAACTAGCACAAGCACAAGCACAACCACTAAAGAAAGAGCCAAAACTTCTGCAGTGTGGAACCATTTTGTCTTAAAAATTGTTGAAGGTAGAAGAAAGGCAGAATGTAAGTACTGTCATCAACTATTTGATCATAAAGAAGGATACGGTACAGGTGTTCTTAATAAACACTATGAAAAAAAGCATGCTAAAAGTCACGGTTTACCACCACAACAAGCACAAATATTAGCTGATTCAGGCACATTCTCCACTTGGAGATATAAGCCTGAAGTAAATAAACATAAGTTAGCTGAATTTATTGTTCGAGCAGAACTTCCATTTTCTTTTACTGAATCAGATGCATTAGTTGATTATCTTAAATCTGTTTTTGCTCCTGATTATAAGAGAATTAGCAGACAAACTATAACTAGAGAAATTGAAGATTTATTTGTAAATAGAAAAAATATTTTGAAGGCTCTTTTTACTAGTGATGCTAGAAAAATTTCATTAACTTCCGATATATGGGAAGCTCTTAATCTTATTCATTATTTATGTGTTACTGCTCACTTTATTGATGAAAATTGGATTTTACAAAAACGTATTTTATCATTTTCTAAATTTTCTGAGAAACATTCTGCTACAAATGTAGCAAATTCAATTTTTCTTACTTGTAGAAATTATGGTATAGAAAATAAAATATTTTCTATTTCTTTTGATAATGCAAGTGAAAATACTGCTTCAATAAGACAATTGAAAACGATATTAGATCCAATTTTAAATGGTAAACTTTTTCATGTTAGATGTGTTTGCCATATATTGAATTTATGTGTACAAGATGGTCTAAAACTCTTAGACAAATATATTTATAAAGTTAAAGAAATTATTTTACATATAAAACACAGTGGACCTAGGAGACAATCTTTTAAAGGTTACTGCCGACAATGTGGACTAAAGGAAAAACTGCTCCAAGCAGATGTGAAAACTCGTTGGAATTCAAGCTACTATATGATTAAAGATTGCATTCCTTTTAAACAAGCAATTCAATTTTTTACAATAAATGAATGTTCATCTCTTTATATTAGTGATGAAGAGTGGAAATTATATGAAAATTTTTGTACTTTTCTAGAAAAATTTGACACTGCCACAAAAGCACTTTCTGGTACGTATTATCCCACATGTAACTTAGTTTTTTATAATCTTAATGAAATTGCTCAAGTATTTGCTGCATATAGAGATGATGATAGTCTTGAAGAGGCTATACATGATATGGAAGAAAATTTTCGAAAATATTTTGAAAATATGCCTTTTTATTTTACTTAGCTGCAATTATGGATCCTAGAATTAAAATAGATAATTTAAAACTTTTATTATCTAATTTTATTTTATGTTTAAATTATGAACAAGATGTAGATAAATTACTTTTAGAAATTAGATCTCTTTTAGAAGAAATGTACTCATTGTACAGAGATGAGTTATTTCCACCTTCTTATTCTGAATTTAGGGCACCTACACCATCACAAACTTCTTCTAGTAGTCTAGGTAAAAGATTATCTAATTTTAAAAGTATACTTTCCTCTAATACTAGAAAGAAACACTCTTCAGGAGCAGGTTCATTTGATGAACTTAATTTATATTTGAACACAATGCCTGCTGAAATAAATGAAAATGATGATGAACCATGGGAAACATTTGATGTTTTGTCGTGGTGGAAAGAACAGAGAAAACAATTTCCTGTTCTTTCTACCATGGCCCGAGATATACTAACACCTCCGGCCTCTACAGTAGCATCCGAGAGCGCGTTTTCTGCAGGTGGTAGAGTTTTGACACCCTGGAGGAGCAGGCTGACGCCGAAACACTTGGAGATGGCGGTTTGCTTAAAGGACTGGTTCGATGCAGAAAGACGCACACAAGGAAAAGCTATTCTGGATGAAGATTTTGAACAAGACGAGGATGACGAATAGAGAACCACCAGACTTTTTTATATACATTGTATGAGATGAGCACCAGAGTTTTGTTATGTATACGAGATGAGTTTTATGTACATTGTATATGTGATGAGCAATGTATATGATTTTTTTATATTAATAAAATAATTTGCCTTACAAAAAAACTTGTAATTAGTGAAAATCAATTCAATTTTTTTTTATAATTTTAGAAAATTTTAAATTTTTTTCCTCTTTTTTCCCTATTTTTTCCTATTTTTTCCTATTTTCTTTTTAACTTTAAATTTTAAATTTTATGAATTTTCGAATTAAAAAAAAAAAATAGGCGAGACGGGTCCAACCCGTCTCGCCGAATTCGGTAACGAATCGGGTCAGGAGACCCGATTCGTTACCCGGGATTTAACCCGTCCCGTTTAACCCGTGACGAGACGGGTCCAACAGACGGGACGAATCAACGCGATTCGTCCCGTTGGCCACCCCTAATATCAACGAACCCGAAAGCAGCGGCCTCTCTTCGTTCATAAATACATACACGGACATTCGCTGGCCTTTCTCTCTCTCCCCCTCGTCTGCGCATCTTATCTTCTCCTCCGCCGTAAGGTAATCTAGGGCTTGGGTTTTATTTCTCTATCACTTCATCATCTTCCTCTTCTTTCATCATTTCAGTTCTTTGTGTTCTTCATTTAATTGATTGATCAAATTGAATCGATTTGATTTATGCTATTGTTATTTATGGATTGATTGATGAAGAAAGATTGATTTATTAATCATCCATCTGATTGGTCCGCTCCTCTTTCTCTCTCGCAGTAGCAGCAGATTCAGCAACAGATTTAGAAGAAGAAGGAGGAGGTGAGAAGGGACAAGAGGATGTCGTCGGACAGCGGCGTTGTTACTGTTTACGGGAACAATGGTGCGGCTGCTCTCTCCGAGCCCAAGAAATCCTCCACCTTCTCGGTGAAGGTGGGTCTCGCCCAGATGCTCAGGGGAGGAGTCATCATGGACGTTGTCAACTCTGAGCAGGCCCGCATCGCCGAGGAGGCCGGGGCCTGCGCCGTCATGGCCCTCGAGCGGGTCCCTGCCGACATCCGTGCCCAGGGCGGCGTCGCCCGCATGAGCGATCCCGGCCTCATCAAGGAGATCAAGCAGGCCGTCACCATCCCCGTCATGGCCAAGGCCCGAATCGGCCACTTTGTCGAGGCCCAGATCCTCGAGGCGATCGGTATCGACTACGTCGACGAGAGCGAGGTCCTCACCCCCGCGGACGAGGACCACCACATCAACAAGCACAACTTCCGCATCCCCTTCGTCTGCGGCTGCCGCAACCTCGGGGAGGCCCTCCGCAGGATCCGCGAGGGGGCCGCCATGATCCGAACCAAGGGTGAGGCCGGCACCGGCAACATCGTCGAGGCTGTCCGCCACGTCCGATCCGTCATGGGGGACATCCGGTCCCTCCGCAACATGGACGATGATGAGGTCTTCTCCTTTGCCAAACGCATTGCCGCCCCCTATGACCTCGTCATGCAGACTAAGCAGCTTGGCAGGCTCCCCGTCGTCCACTTTGCTGCCGGGGGAGTCGCAACCCCTGCAGATGCGGCCCTTATGATGCAGCTTGGCTGTGATGGCGTTTTTGTGGGCTCTGGCATCTTCAAGAGTGGGGATCCAGCACGCAGGGCTCGGGCGATCGTCCAGGCTGTCACCCACTACAGCGACCCTGACATCCTTGCCGAGGTGAGCTGCGGCCTTGGGGAAGCCATGGTCGGTATCAATCTCAATGATGACAAGGTCGAGAGGTTTGCTGCCCGCTCTGAATGAATGAAGGAATTATGATAAGTACAATAATAGAAAGCGCCATCATGAAGAAGAAGAAGAAGATTGCTCGCTTGCTTGCTTGCTTCAGGAATCTAGTAATTCGTAATTTTCCTTTCTATTTATCCATCCCCAGACTTATAAAAGTAAACCTGTCAATCAATTGCATTATTATCGTTTAAACTCTGAAATGCTTGTTTCGTTCACAGCAGCATAAACATTTTGTGATAATTAGATCCATCAGTCTCTCATCCTGTTTGTTCTTGCGAACTCTATACCAATTAGCTGGGATTTCTATGCCAATTGCATAAGTGGTGTTTTGATATTCTTATATAATTACAGCAGCATGATTATGTGTTTTGTAGTGTGACAATCTCCTCCACTCTGTTGGCACATGATTGTGTGTTTCCATTACTTGCTTTTATTTCTAGGTATGATTGCCCCCTATTTTAGTTTAGGACTTTGAACATGATTGTATATTTATGAGGAGTTTGAAATCTTAGAATTTGATTGTCCTCTTGCTGAAAAAGGTTTTTCAAGTGCCTGAGGTGCATACATGTGTGTTTTGTTTCGTTTCGTTTTTTTCCGCGGGGGGCGGGGGCTTGTCCCCTATTTCATATTTGATTTTTATTTTAAGAGATAATTGATTAATGGCCATTGGGGCAGATCACTACCGGATGCTTGTACTTGCACAAAAGGATGAGTAAGAGGTATAGACTGATTAGATTAATAATAACAGTTATAGAGTAGGTACCTCCCAAACTATTTGTGACAGGGTATCACTATCTTATTGAGTGTTGGGTCTGAGTCTAGGGGAGCTTATTTTGGGTTACAGGGTAGGAGTTGCACTCTTGATTTGTTATATAGGGATATTTGATGGGCGATTAGGAGGAAGGAAAAGTGACTTCAACACGTGTTAGGTTGATCTAATCAATGCAGAAGTTACGGCCAAGGTGCTCTTATGCCAACCACTTTGATTGAAATGGTTTTATGCTCTAAAACCCAAAGGTCCTTTTTCTCAGGAGATGGAATAGGCAACCAAGTTTGTGAACATTTTGTTTAAGTTATATTGAAATTTGAGGTCTGTATAGACACAAATCCCAATTTCATTCACTTTGAATGTTCCAAAACTTTGAGATTGGAGTAGGACTTCCAAAATCCTGGTATTTTGGACACAAACTTGCATCTGAGACTGAGGTTCAAAAATTCCAAAATGGTTGCCAAACACATCTTTTGGGGTTTCATATAGTTTCACTAGACTTTAGTTAGCTCCAAATTGGTTGTCAAGTGGAGTACAATTTCAGTTTTTAGAGTCTGGCTCTTAAAGCAATGAAACTCCACTTTGAGAAACCCAACTCTAATGCCGAACTAGGCCTTAGAAGTGAATATGAGCACCAATCTCAAGATCAGGGTTTTTGGGGGGGGGGGGGGTACAATTCAAAAATGCACTCTCTTTTCTCATAGCTTCAGAGTCTGTAGTCCATCACTCCACTTAACTATGTAAAAACCTAAGAATATATCATTTTGCATATGTGATCTTACAAAAATGTCTGCTTACATTTCTTTTCATCTGTCCCAAAGATTATCATGTCTTGAAGTGTAACATGTGGCAAAGTGGAACATAAGAGCTTTTTTGAGATGGATGCCAACTTCTATGTCTAATGTGGAATCTTTGAAGGAATCAAAATTCTTTTAGAGTACCTTGTTAATGTTCTGCATTTGAAAGAAACTTTGTGACGCTATCTTAGAGATATAGTGGTCGCGAATGAATGAGGATGTAGAGATGAACAACTTGCTTTTGTTCTTGCAAAAGGTTATACAAGAGAGATGAAGCATAGAATCTGTTTCTGATCTTAGAACAGAGATTTAAGCCTACAAATTATCCAAAGCTGTCTCGACCTTTCTGTTTATGTTCTTGTTGACTCACAAGACTAGGCTAGCATCAACATGGCTGATTCTTGCAATGCTGGAATGCCTTAGCAGCAAGTCTTTGTTAAAAATGCTTATTGGTTTCCATGTTTTGTTTAATATGCATAGGCAAATCATGGGAAATTGTATAGGAGTACAATCTAGATACATGCATATAAAACATAAATTTATGATTTTAAATACTTATGATGTTGAAATGTTACGCAATGGAAGTTATGTCCAAACGATTTCCTAATCGGCATCCTTTTTGGCCGTTAATAACTCTAGCTTCCAGAAACAATGATACAGAATTTGTGTTGATGTTGCGGAATGCCTCCAGGTGACAAATCTTTACCTTCACTTGCAGTTAGTATCAACTTCTTCTCCTGAACAATTGCATATATTGATTGCAAGACCTGGTCAATTTGGAGTGATTACGCCAGTCATTGTTGTTTGTTTCAGGACACCAAATGATTTCTCTATAGGTGGTTTTTAGCTTTTGTTTCTGGATTTAAATTAGGGAAAATTTCTTGAAACCCGTTATGTTTTCAAGATTTTCACCTATGTTGCACGGACACGGCAACATTGAAATGGACACGATACGCATACACACGACAAATTCTTTAAAATACACATGACACATTTCAAACACGACACGGCTTCATGATAGGAGTGTATGTGCTACGTAAATTTTCACTATCCCTTCTAATGTTTTTTTTTTCTTCTCACTTAACCCCTCTCCACTGTCAACTCAGCCAACTCCGTTAGTGTTTTTGCTTACATTAATTTATTGAATTTTTACCCTTCTTTCTTTCTTGAGTTGTCATGAAGTAATCGCAACCCATTACCGCCTCTTGAAACCATCCATCACTGTCATGATCTCCACCCAACCCATCACCGCCTCTTGAAACCACCCATCGCTGCCATGATCTCCACCCCAACCTATCATCGCCTCTTGAAACCGCCCATCACCATTGTGATCTTCCGCCCAAACCCATCACCTTCACTCTCTCTTTCAAATTCTCACTCTCTCTTTTAAATTCTCTCTTCTTCGTCTTCTCAAATTCTGAGGGTTCACAAGGAATTTGAAACCATGATCAAAATCAAGAAATGAACTGGGAAGAAACTCCCATCAAAATTCAAGAAGAAGACGATGACGTCAACGAATCCAAGGCAATCAAGAAATCCTCCGCATTCTTTCTCTAGCCTCCATTCTCTCTCCGAGCTCAAAACCCAAAAAAATCCTACCAACAATAATCAAAGTCCCAAGCCAACTACTGTATTTGCACCCACACCCTCACCCATCCCGAAACCCTTATTCTCATTGCCACCTCTTGTCCCCATCCGCACCCATTCCCCTCACCCCCACAGGGTCAGTGACCACAACTCCCAGCTCGCCGTCTCCCGCACTCAATTCGAAACAAAATGAGATCTCACAACCCACTGAATATCTCTTATATGTCTTAAAGGGTAAAATGATCATTACACAAAGTTGGATGAGATCGCCAACGGGGGGGGGGGGGGGGGGGGGGGGGGTGCTGGGGCTGAGACGTAGAATACATTTGTGGACGTCTTTTTTTTTTCCTTCATTTATTTATTTATTTATTTATTTATTTATTTTTTTTTGGGGGGGGGGGGGGGGGGGGTGGGGTGGGGTGGGGTGGGTGGGGGATAGTGAAAATCCTGAAAACATCAAGGGGTTTTGAGCAAAATTACTCCTTTAAATTAAGCATTGATCTGCTAATGAATTGTCCCATCTCTCTTAATTGCGACATTTATTTAGTCATCATCCGCCATGAGCAATTGGTTTTTGTTTGAGGATGTTAAGGTTTCCTAGTTTTAGTAATTGCAACTGGTTATCCTTATTACAGCCTCTTTGGTTGGTGTTGCTCATTTTACAATGTTGAGTGTCTCTTTCACTCTTCTACCTATCAAGAGTCAGACCTATCTGTTCTTTCTTAGGGGAATGCCTACTCTTAGTTTTGTGATTGTTTTGATGTTTTAAGATGTTGGTATGCTTGATATTTAAAATCTTTGTATGGTTTGTTTTCTTGCCTCTCATGAAAAATACTTTGGCTTGTTAAACGTTTGCTGAATAGGCAGTGATACTTAAAATGTTTGGATGCTTTGCTTCTTGCATTTGTTGATGAAAGATTATAGATTGCACTTTGGCTTGTCATGTGTTTTCCAAATGGACAAGCCAACAACAGTGCTGAAATGTTTTGAAAGGGTGGAGGCAGCCAAAGGAGTTGGATCCAGAGTGGTGTTGGGGAGCTTTTGCATGTGGGATTATCATACAAGGATGACTTCAGCAGGAAAATAACGAAGTGTTGGATGAGTTTTGTTCTTCACACTAGTAACAAGACTTAGTCTGGGGCATTTTTTTTTTTTTTTTTGTCAGTCTCCATATGCGCTATAATGTGACAAGTTCATGTTATGGTTTTTAGATCTTATTATTATTTTTGTTATCAGGCCTGTTGAGCATCAATCATTTGATTATCATTCTGCTTCAGTTGTTCCTATCAGTATCAGCGTTCCTGGATATTAGAGGTGCTTCTATATATGCAATGTTTCTAAATTGATGATATATGCAACATATGGCCGCGAGGAACAAGATTAGATGGTGCTATATCTAATTATTATCTTGTTGAAGCTGTTCTGATTCCTGCCTCCAGCTGTTGCGCCTGGGGCTTCACTTGCATTGTCTTCAGAAAATGGCCACGCATACAGTACTGAATGCATGCTTTCTTCGTCTCTCATATATACTGCTTCGACGCCGTGTTGTGGTTGACCTATTCGATAATTTCATGATATATGCTTATTTTCAACTCCCTGAAGCATTTCGTTGCTTGCTACGCCTCTTCCCCATCCTTGGGTGCTTAGGTATGCACCGTATCATTTGAATGTCGCCATTAATGTTGAGGCTATGTTATCTTAATGTGTTGCTAAATGAAAGGATCTTATCAATATCCACAAATGAGAAATCATAGATCAAATTGTTGAATTGAAATTTTTTGAAGATAAGCGGACTCCAACTGCTGACATCTTAGGCAAGCCATTGCTTCTCAAGCCTCCTTGGCTGATTCTATCATAGAGGCCAACAATAGACAATAACTCCCTCTTTGAATATAGCTTACAACTTTCGTTGTACTGTGTTATCCAAAGAGCAACTCTTCTCAAAATCTCAGAAAGTGCCGAGTTGGGATCCCTTTATTCTAAGGTTCTTGTAATTTTGGAGAATCTAGCTCTAGGAGAATCATAAAAAGAGAGCTCTTTTCTTTTTCTGCCTGACTCTTTGGTCTTAAAAAAGCTGGTTGTATGTTAATAACGAGTGATTGTTCTTCTCCAACCCTTGGTGCCGAACAGGAGAGTGGACAACTAATGTGTCTCACTTATTGAGCAAGGTCTATGGTCGGTCCGTGACTCCTGGATGCCGAACGTGTCCTTGGGGCGATCTCGTAGTTCCTATAGGGTGAAGAGGGTAGGGTTGGTCCATGAATTTTCCTTCTTTTTGTCACATTTCACTCAAAGTAAAAGGTTGAAGGAAGGTAGTGCATTAAGCTATTCGCAAGAGCCAACTTGATCCTCTTCCCCAGGGATCCCAGATGATGGAACCCAGGGAGAGCCGCCGACTCCAACAATTGTCCATGTACGATCTATACTAAATCAAAACTGCTCATCCTACCTCCTCTATGTTCTTGATAAGCCATCTTTTTGTCTCAGTAATTTTTTTCAGTGGCATGTTTCAGTCCTCTTTCCTATTACCTAGAAAAAGTGAGCCACAAGTTCAGGTACAAAATGCTATTATTACCGCTTGGACAATCAGACACCCAAACCGTAATCACAATGACCCAATTGCAAGAGCGGAGCTCTACCAACTTATCTATATCCCCCTGAGCCAAGTGGAGTATGCATGAAATGAAAGAGTCAGATGCTTCTTCTATTCTTTTCTCCAACGCAGCTGAGCCATTCGAGACTTGAACCAGAGACCTCGCCCGTGAAGTAAATCATCACACCATTTGGGAAAGAATCAATAGATTCTTTTCTGGAAGCGATTCATCATTCCCGAATGCAACATACAACTCTCCGTTGTGCTTATTCCCCTTCAAGTGTGTTTATTCCCCCTTCTTCTTACCATGGCAACTCTTTGTGAAATAACTCTGATGAGGGAAAAAAAAGATGTTAAGAGATCTCTTGGCCCAAGTCTAGACACTCTAAGATCTTTTTTCAAACATACTCCCATTTCGAGTTAAGAGATAGATAAATAGACACGTCCCATTGCACTGATCGTGAGACATTCGTAATCACTGAGGTGGTCGAAGACCAAGAATTGAGTTATTTATACCAAGCATTCTTCTTATGGATAGATCCAATCTCCTAGTCCTTAGGGGTAGAAAAAGAATTGCATGTTCTTACTTTCAGGAAGGGAGAATTAGGGAAATCTTTTTAATTGCTGCTTTTTCCAGACCTCTGGGAAAAGCAAGAAAAAAAAAGAGACTCAAATGATATGACTCCTTCGTCACCCTAGAATGAAAGGGGCGATCTTGTAGTTCTTGGTTTGTGAAGATGCATTGTTAGGGGATCCATTTTTCTATTGATGCTAAACCTAAATTTGTGCTCAAGAGATAGTTATTCATACACTGATAAGTGATGTATGGATTATCGAGAAAAAAAGGCTCAGATCCCACGAGTGAATAGAAAGTTAGATCTACAGTAGATATCACCTTAAGCACCCCATCTACCCTCCTAAGGATAAGTTTGGTTTCAAACTGCGATTCGAATAGGAGGAGCACGCCATGATAATGTGGCTTGGATGACCCCGTGCTGATGAGCACATTGAATATCCATATGGCTAGAGCCCTCACAGCTCAGGCACAATGACCAATTATAAAGGGCGCACTCTACCACTGAGCTAATAACCCTTTGTGCGGGTCTCCCGGGGGAAGGTCTGCTATGCCAAAAGTGAGAGAAACCCCATCTCTCTCTTTCTTTTTTGCGTCCCATGTCCCTCCTGTGTGGCGATATGGGGACGTAAAAGGTGAGATCCTATCAACTTGTTCCGATCTAGGATAATAAGCTCATGGGCTTGGTCTTACTTCACTGTCGAAAAATAAATGAATACTTCAATATACAATCTTAGCTCAGATGTAGCTCGCTTCTTTTTGGGTGTGAAACAGTTTGAAATGAAAATACCCAACAAGCATAAGCATTAGCTCTCCCTGAAAAGGAGGTGATCCAGCTTCACCTTCCACTAAGACTACCTTGTTACTACATCACTCCAGTCACTAGCCCCGCCTTCGACATCCCCCTCCTTGTGGTTAAGGTAACGACTTCGGGTATGGCCAGCTCACATAGTACAATAGCAGTTTGTACAAGGCCTCGGAATGAATTCACCACCGTATAGATGACTGACGATTACTAGAGATTCCGGCTTCATGCAAGCGACTTGCAGTCCAAACTGAGTACGAATTTTGGAGTTAGCTCACCCTCGCTGGATCGCGACCCTTTGTCCTGCCCATTATAGCATGTGTGTTGCCCCGTGCATAAGGGGCATGTGACTTGACGTCATCGTCATGTTCCTCTGGCTTATCACCCACAATCTGTTCAAGGTTTCATACTCAATGGTGGCAACTAAACACGAGGGTTGTGCTTGTTGTGATTATTTAGATTGTTAATCTAAACACAAATTTAAGCCTCAAAGTATACGAATCAATTGACAGATAGTGAAAACAAGGATCGCCCCCAAAAAGATTGTAAGCAAATAAGTAACTAATCAGATTAAAAAAATGAAAAGAAAAGGAGAAAAAAAAAAAAAACTCTACAGGGGTGAATGAATGAGTGCAGAGAAGAGAGCGTGACAAGGTAAGAAGAGTGTGAGAGATGTGAGCGGCCCAAGCCTTGACAAACAGAAATAAGATGATGGTGAGAACTTGTTTTAAGCAAGAAAAATGGCAGTTAGATGTAAAAGGGAAAAAGAAATTGAATTTAGGTTTAGAATAGTGGTGAAACAAGTTAGAATTTCGATATTCACCACTAATCATCTTCCCAGAGCAAATGACATGCACAATGCTACTAAAGAGATTTAGATGCTCATGTTTATCAACTTAAAGGTATGGTACCTACTTTTGAGCTATTGATATTCCCTAAGCATTGAATTAGGCATGGATATCTACTCTAATTCTTTTCATTCCTGAAGTATTTAGCATGGTATCTACTAAGTTGCACTTCAAGAAAGCATAAAATAGGGAAAATTAACAAACACAAAGCCTAGAACATGGTATATATTCCGTGTTTTCATGTTGGTTAAATCCGAGAACCTATAACTAGTTCTTTTGTTATTTTGCATGGGCACAAGATTCGGTCATCTAAAATTACCCATGTAACAAACTCAACAACACGGCATGCATATGTTGATCAAGCATAACCAACACGACATATAATCTGAATTTAATCCATGAGCATCATAAAATCAGTTTGTCGCAAAAGGCATAATCGAGATCACTAAGAAAACATGATTAGGCTTCAATCGAGCCCTAACTAAATGGTTTAGTTAAACATACTTCCAAAAGAATAAGAGTTACATGTGAAAAAAAAAACAATATTAAAGAGGGAAAAATGACTTAGTGATGTCGAGTTATATGGTCGATGATGGTGGAATGATGCGGCTAGGTTTCCTCTTTGTTTCCTTGGTATTTTGCTCCTTGGGTTGAAGCCCCCCCCTCTCATTTTTTTGGCCAACCAAGCTAGCTTTTTTATATTGGTGGAGTAGGTTGAAATCCTTGCAGTTGATGCCTATTTTGAGGGATCAGTTGCTGGTTTTTTTTGTTGACTTGTGGTAGGCTCTGACCATCTTTATTAACCCATTTGAATCCCTAAAAATTAGGATTTTTCTTCCTATTTGAATAGAAACTCGCAATTACGCTCAGAATGACAAGCCTGTACTAAAAATGTCATAGTTTTCTCTAGAAAATTAATATTGACGATCCATAAATTTCTCCAAGAAATAGACATCGTAGCTTTCCAAGCATGTATATGACTCATCTTCTGACTCTTCCTGAGTTATTCTAGATAAATCAGCCAAGTTGGTTGACCTGTTCAGGAATTCTGCGAAGTTACTTTGAGTTTTTGCGAACGTACTCCCCAGGCCGGATACTTAACGCATTAGCTATAGCACTGTACGAGTCGATAAGTACACTACCTAGTATCTATTGTATATTGCTAGGTCCACTGGGGTATCTAACCCCATTTGTTTCCCTATCTTTTGTCTCTCAGTGGCAATGTCGGCCCAGCAGAGTGCTTTCACTGCTGGTGTTCTTCTCTATCTCTATACATTTTCCCGCTCCATTGGAATTCCCTCTACCTCTACTATACTCCATATTCATAGTTTCCACAACCTGTTCAGGGTTGAGCCCTGGGATTTGACAATGGACTTGAAAAGCCACTTAAGACGCTTTATGCTCAATCATTTCGAATAACACTTGCATCCTATGTCTTACTGCAGCTGCTGCACAAAGTTAATTGATGCTTATTCTTTAGATACCATCATTGCTTCTTCTTCGAGAAAAGAAGTTCATGACCTGTGGCCCTTCTATCTCCACATGACATTGCTCGCAAGGCTTTCATCCATTATGAAAAATTCCCCACAGATGCCTCCCGTAGGACTCTGGGTCGTGTCTCAGTCCTCGTATTGCTGATCATCCTCTCAGACCAGCTATTGATCATAACCTTGGTAAGCTATTGCCTCACTGGCTAGCTAATCAGATGTAAACCCCTCCTCGGGTGAACTCTTCATGAGATTCATATTGCATTACTTATAGCTTCTTTGTTTTTAGACAAAGCTAATTCGGAATTTCTTTCATTCTAAGCATAACTTAGATCCATGCATTTCATATTAGCATAGAGTTTGGTTCCCGCAGTATAGCCATTACTTCCCTAGCACGTCAATCCCTCAAGCCTCTTATCCATTCTCATTCAATTGCTTGGGGGAGCAAGTCAAGATAGAAAAACTTACATTGGGTTTGGGATAATCAGGCTCGAACTGATGACTTCCATGTTTGGCTAAAGTGGAAGTGAGCAAGTGAAGAAGTGAGGAAGTGGTAATAGTTCCCTTTAGAACTTGGAAATTGGTTAGTAAGTTTTTCGTTGTTTGGATGTTGTTGGGAAGTGTGGTTTGAAAAATGTTTTGTCTTTTCCAGTGTTTGGATGGTAATGTGAAAGTAGAAGTGGAAAAGTTGACCACAAAGTTGACCGCAAAATATTATTAAAATAAAAATTAATTAAGAAAAATAAAAAAATGGACTGTAATTAGAATACAAGTGAGATTTACATGATCAAAAAATTAACTGTTTTGTACTAAAACTTATTAAAATGAGATTTACATGACCACAGAATTAACTGTAGCATTATGGAAGTGAGGAAATTGTTGTAGAAAAGAGAAAAGAGAAAAGGAAATGAGATTTTCTTATTTTCTTTTTCCGGTGTTTGGATAGATAGGGAAGTGAGTAATTATATTCCCCATTTCCTTACTTCCGCTCACTTCCTTGCAACCAAACACCCTACATCAACTCTATCACTGACTTGTTGGCCCAAGAGTACAATTGCTCTTTATTTTGATGATTCTAAAACTCATGTAATTTTTTGTACTAATTATTTTAAAAAATATTTTTAGCACACAAGCTTCAAGAGTGAAAGTTTCTGCTTAAAAAGGAGATTCAAGTGATTGAACTTTATCTTAAAATAAAATATATTTGAAGACGTTCACTTAAAGCTTTTGAAGACCGAGTCTGCTCTTGTATTTTTATTTTGTAAGATTTTCTAGCTTAGTTTGTTAAAATTTAGTATAGTGGATTGGTGCTCAAGATATCTCACACACACACAGTCTTTGAAATTATATACATACAAATTTTAAGTTATGATTTTCAAAACAATTTTCAAAGTTCATCGAAAGGATTTTTAAAATAGAGTATTTTTCAATTTTGGGCTGAAGCCGGTCAACCGTCCGATTGACCGACTTCTGTACATGGCAAAAGATAACTTTGACCAGTCGATCGAGCGATCGACCGCATGTGCACAATGTGCACATGAGCTTTTTCTCTGGGCCCGGTCGACCGCTGGCTGAGTCCAGTTTGGCTGGCACTGGCTGGTCAATCGTACGGTCAACCGGCATTGAGCTCAACTCTAATCTTAGAATATTGTTCTGTTCGGTTAACCGCCCGATCGACACCAATACTAAGCTCAACCCTGAGCTCAGAGTACTTCTCTGGTGATCGATTGCCTGATCGATTGATGGCAACGACTAGTTCATTGTAGCCTTAGCCGCACGACCGCCCGGTCGACCATCAGTGGTCAAACACAAATTTTTTGCCTATTAACGACTATTTTTCTATAGAAATCAGTTCAGATTCATTCCCAACGGCTATTTTGTATTTCTAATGATTTCTAACATGTTTTTATGGTCAGGATTCATTGGGAATTGGACTCTAACCTACTCCTACAAATAGGAGTGATTAGAGAGTGTCAAATACAAGTTTTACAAAAGATTTTCATGTTTTTGAAGTGTAACGCCCCGATCCCACGGATACGGGGACGTCACTGCGACGTATATACGTAGGTCAGAAAATGCCCCCACGTATATACGCTAAGCATTTAGTACAACAAGGATCAGAGTACACGACAAAGCGTGATATACATACATATGCCAACTTAAAAGTACAAGTACAAGTTATCACAAGATATGATAAAATATTACACATTACATGTATCTTTTATCACAACCAAGTCCAAAAGTAAAAGATACAATATGAACACAAAATGCTCACGAGTAGAATGAAGATCCCGTGAGTCAAAGAGAAATCTGGCACAAAGGACTGGGACTAGTCTGCCTGCTCACTAAGAAAAGCTTGATCTTCTGTGGAAGGCTCCACTTCGATCCAAGCTTCGGAACCTGAACATACAAATCCAAGGGAGTCAGGACCTCCCAACAATGAACAGGCTACAGCCAAATGGCTAAGAGACAAGAATATGGGAGTTGGAACAATATAATGAATACCAATCAACAAGTAATGGAAGCATAAAGAGTAAAAGTCCGAACACAATAGATCCACAGTTAACGTCCTTTATTATTATTACTTGTCTTACTGTGATATCTAGCTATGTGACCCAGCGTCCCAGGGCACATAGATCCATATCCTAGTAAAGCAAGGTTGTTATTGGAAACCAGCGGGATTATCAACGAACTATGTTTACAGTGGGTCCCGTACATGCCCGGGACAACGGTCCAGGATTGTTCCGTTGCTTGGTGACGGAAACCAGCCGCTAGGCTAACAGGAGGGACTTATGTATGCCCTTTATCATGATGGTACCAGTAATGAGGGAGCAAGCACTCCCCTCGGTCCCCTGGAGGCCCTCAGGTCAGACCGGAAATATAGTTGCACAACATACCTAATACCACTGTAAACATGAACACATATTGATATCCACATGTTTTCCCCGACCCAATGTAAGTTGGTCCATTTTATACAAAAGTCAAGTGTATCATACTTGGTGATAAGAGATAGCATGATAAGTGGTGATATTCATTAATTAACAAGTTATGAAATGAGAATATACAATAACAAGCCATGAAGTAACAAGAGGTAACATCCATCAAGTAACAGGTCATGAAGTACCATCCATGAAGCATAAACAAGAATAATATATCCCACATGTATCAAGGGTATGATCCAAATTCAGAAAAGAAATCAACTATAATAAACAGCCTAAATTAGTCGACTAGGTGGAATGGTTAGTCGACTAATAGAGGTCTCTAGTCGACTAACAGTCTGGACTAGTCGACTAAAACTGGAAAACAGAGAGTTGGGTTTCTGTTTCAGGAAAAGTTAGTCGACTAGGGTGGAAAGAGTAGTCGACTAACGGTGAACTCAAGTCGACTAACAGATACGTAAGTCGACTAAAACTGTGTAACAGAGAGTTGGGTTTCTGATTCAGGAAAAGTTAGTCGACTAGGGTGGAAAGAGTAGTCGACTAACAGTGATTTCTAGTCGACTAATAATTAAGGTAAGTCGACTAAAACTGTGTTCCAGAAAAGGTTACGTTTCAAATAGAGATCTCTAGTCGACTAATCCCTAGGTCAAGTCGACTAATCGTGGTCTGAAAACAGGGTACAGAACAGAATTTGATGGTTGAATTTGAAGGCCAAAATCATGATTTTGAAGGCACAAGTGTACATGAATTGTAAACACAAGTATACAAAAAAGTTTACAAGTCTTGGTGAGTAAAAATACTCACTCGAATGGTTTATCGAAGCTTTACGAGTTCCGAAAAGGTCGTTGTCGACGATATCACCAACTTGATCCTTGGCGATATAAACGACGAAGAAAACTACGATCTCAATTCCAAAGTAGTGGTAGTTGAAGAGGAGATGAAGACTTAGGTGAGCTTTTGGAGTTGGTGGTGGAGTTTGAGATGGAGGAGGATTTGGTGAGGGCTAATCTTTGGTGAAATGAAGAAAAAGGAAAAGAAATGTAAAGGAAATGTTTATATAGGTTTTAGATTTTGTAAAGGAGTTGCAAATAAGGTAAATGAGAGGGGGTTTTTTGCAAATAGGGGAGGTGAGGTGTCCCTCTTTTGGCCACTTGGCCGGCCATGGAAGAGAGAGAGAGAAAGAGGGGCATTAATGAGGAAGTTGGTGGAAGTGTGTGGAGTTTTGTTGGAATTTTGGAAAAGGTTAGAATTTTGGAAAATTGGAAAATCTTGTGGCTTGTGGAGGAAGGAAGAGAAATAAAGAAAAAGAAAAAAGAAAAGAATTTAAAAAGGAGAAGATATTTTCTTTGGCTTGGAAAATGAAAATATTGAAAAGACAATTTCCCGGGTTTAAGTCGAGGATGTGGAAAACATTTCAGAAAATACCGAAATCGTCCCGAAATCAAGTATCTCGGAACGACTCGTAAAATTTACCAAAAATCAAGAATAATATATTACGACTCATGGTGAAATTCGTTTGGAGAAATAATTTATAGTTTTAAAACTAAAAATCCCGGAATCAGTTAGCTACCGACTCCGGTGGAATTTTCATAAAATCATAAAATTCCCAGAAAAAGTATTTAGGTAAGAAATACGATTCTAAGAAATAATGCCTAAAGGACTTTCTAGAATTTCCTAACTGTTTGTAAGATAAAAATCTGGGAATCGATCAGCGACACTGGTCGACACCGGTTTTGAAGATTTTCAATTAATTCAGGAAAATTCCAGAAAATCATATAAAATCTAAAATATTGAAAAATAATATTTGAAACTGAAATCGGTCAAATACAGGGAGTAAATCGAAAAATACGATCGAAAAACTGAATACGCAACTAAGTACGTATTCCAGGAACGGGGTATTACATGAAGAAAATCAAATGTTTTGAAAAAAAAATTTTAATTCTAAAAGCTTTTCCATCTCTCTTACACTTTTATCTTGAGCAATCAGTCCTCTATTCTAAGTTATAGAAAAGTTGTTAACAGAGAGTGTTTGTGATCTCGTGAAGATCATTAATCTTGTAATTCTTTGTTCTTGAGAGTTCCTCTCGGGAAGAGCGCAGTGAGTTGGAGTTGTCGCTTTGGATCTTGTGGGATCAAAATGGAATTGTAATCAAGTTGATTATAGTGGAATCCTTCATTGCGGTGAAGGCGGGGACATAGAGCAAGTGGCTGGAACCTCGATAACAATTTTTTTGTTTGCAACTGGCATCTCATTTGATCTTTCTAAACTCCCACGCCTCTATTTATTGCAATTATATATCTTGCTTAAAATTTTTGCAAATTACTTGTTAAACTCTTTATTATTGTTTCTATTCCCTAAACATCAAGAAAAACAATTATGCATCTCAAATCTTATTTTAAGAGGAATTACGAAAGAAGTTCAGAGCCCTTCGCTAGGTATACGACTTCATTTCTTGATAACTCAGATTTGTTAAGTGTTAGTTGATTGTGATTATTTTGATTTGTATTTGACTTTAGTATATCACCTATTTACTCCCTCTTCGGGTGATTTTCAATTAGTATCAGAGCTTAAACTCTTCTTTATAGGTTTCACCACCTATGAGTGATCCTATTTGACCCTTCACTTAATTTGTTTGACGTACATGGCTTTCATTGATGATAACATTAAGTCCCCACCCAAGTTTGATGGCCTTAACTTTCCTATATGAAAGATTAAGATGGTACTTTTTCTTAAATCCTTAGGAAGTAGAGTTGCTAAGGCCTTTAACAAGGAGTCCAAAGAACCCCAAGATGATTAAGACACTTGGTCCGAAATTGAAACCAAGGAGTTTGATGTAAATTTCAAAGCCCACTATGCACTTATGCAAGCCTTCAACGATGATAACCCATCTCGTGTTATAAATTGCATATCTACATTCAAAGTTTGGCAATTTTTACTTACTACTCATGAGGGTACCTCTCAAGTGAAGAAGGTCAAAATTGATTTATCGTATTCTCAATATGAGAACTTTTGTATGCCTGATAATGAGTCTATAGATGACATGGTTACACAATTTACTAAGATCATTAATGGGCACAAGATTGACAAAGGCGCAAGATTGAAAACGCCAAAGAGTACGAAAGATCATAAGAGCTCTCCGAATATCTTGGGAAGTAAAGTCAACAACCTTAAAGGAGCTCAACGATAAAGAAGAAATGGACTTCATGGGTCTATTGAAAATTTAAAGACTCGTAGATGGAGCGCAAAGATAGAGAAGAAGAGAAACTAAAAAGAAGAAAAGCATAGCTTCCAAATATTTTTTTTTTAATAATGAAGATCTAGATCATGAAGATGATGATAATGAAGAACTCTCTCTCCTATAATAAAGAATGAGAGAATAATGCTCTACAAGAGAGGCAAATGCAACAACTATCGAAAAGAAAGGAGAGAAGACAGAAGAAATAAGGCCATGCTATAATTGTAGAAAGTCAGATCACCTCATTGCGGATTGCCCAGATATGAGCAACAAAAGAACCTCATCCAAGAAGTCCTATAAGAAGAAGGCTATGAAAGCCACCTGGGATGATTCGGAAAGTGATTCCGAAGAAGATATAGACAAGGCCAATGTTTACTTCATGGTTCACAGAGACAGTTCTCCCAAGATAACTTCGGAACTCTTAATGATTCCGAATTAACATTGGATGAACTTGATTTTGCTTTTCAAGAACCTGATGAAAAATATCTCTCTTAAATTTCAATATTCAAAATTAAGAAAGGAAAATGAAATTTTGCAAAATAAATTGAATATTTTTTTGAAAGAGAAAGAAGATTTGTCTATTTCATTTGAGAAAACCAAAAAGAATTTTGATCTTTAAAAAATTGCATGCAAGGGCAAAATCCCTATTACTTTGAATGAAAATAATGATTTTGAAGTTTTAAATAAAATAATGGATGTTTTGGATTCTACTCTAAAAGTATGTGCTTTTAAAAAAAATAGAAGTGAATCTATATTTTCAAAGAGTCAAACTCAAAGGATACAATCATCTCATGCATAACACACAAAGCATGCACATCAAATACAATACATAAAGCATGCACATCAAGCACAACACACTCATCATCATGTTTATATATATGTTAGAGTTTACACTTGTACTCATTGCGGTCGAAAAGGCCATCTAGCCAAGTTTTTCTATGATAAGTTTAATATTGATAAAAATACTTGAATTCGCAAGACTAATTTCAAAGGATTCAAAAAAATTTGGGTATCAAAATTAATTTTCTCTATTTTTATTGATGTAGGTACACACCAAACATCTATGATGTAGAGAAAGGTGGTACTTGATAGTGGTTTATCCAGACATATGACTTGGGATATTAACAATTTTACGACACTATTTAGGTCAAAAGAAGGTGGTACGTTCACCTTCGGAGATGATTCAAAAGGACACATCATTAGTTATGATAATGTTAAGATTGGTATATCTTCTCTTATTGAGAATGTTATTTTAGTTAATGGTTTAAAGAATAATTTGTTAAGTATAAAACAATTAAGTGATAAAGGTTTTAAAATTATTTTTGATTCTACTTGTATGGTAGTAGATCATACAATGCTTGTTTATTTTTTAGTTTTAGAAATATTTATATTATTGATTTACTTATTTTTTATTTCAATGCTAAATGTTTATCGGCTTTAAATGAAGATTCTTGAATTTGACATAGAAAATTAGGACACGTTTCTTTTGATTATCTAGCCTGTATTTGTTCTAAGGATACAGTTAATGGTATTCCAAAATTGAAATTTGAAAAAGATCGTTTATGTGATGCATGCCAATTTGGTAAACAAACAAAATTGTCTTTCAAATCAATTAAGGATGTTATGGCAACTCGTCCCTTAGAATTAATACACATGGACTTGTTTGTCCTACACAAGTTAAAACTTTAAATGACAATAGATATATTTTTATTTTAGTTGATGATTTATCTAGATTTACATGGATTTTCTTTCTTGAAAACAAAAATGAAGTTTTTTTTCATTTTTTCAATCTATTTTGTAAAAGAGTAAAAAAAAAGAAAAAGATTCTCTAATTTTGTATATTCGTAGTGATAGAGGTAGTGAGTTCATCAACCACTCTTTTATTACTTATTTTGAAGAACATGAATATGAGCTTTCTTGCCCGAGAACCCCATAACAAAATGGGATAATTGAAAAAAAAATAGGACTCTCCAAAAGATGACAAGAACTATGATAAAAAATGTGGCCTCCCTCAATATCTATGGGCCGAGGCCATTAACACTTCATGTTATATTAACAATAGAGTTTATTTTCGAAAGAAACTTGAGAAAACTCCTTTTGAGATTTATCATTTGAAAAGCCCAATTTTTCTTATTTAAAAGTTTTTTGTTGTAAATGTTTTGTTGTAAACACAAGAGACATTTTGGGCAAATTTAATTCTAAAGCTTTGAAAGATTTTTTGTTGGTTACTCCTCTACTAATAAAGCTTATAGGATCTTCAACAAGTTAATTTTGACTATTGAAGAATCCATGCATATTAAGTTTGAGAAACTAACAAGTTCGCTAAGAATATTGTAGATTATCAAATTGATTCTTTAGGTGAAGATTTGGAGAAAATTACTATAGAGAATTCACTGGCTTAAGAAGATCAGCAAAGAGAAGAACCAAGTAGTGAGGTGCAAGAAGTAAAAGAAAATACTCAACCAACTCAACCACTATCGAAGAATTGGAGATATGCTTTAAATCATCTCAAAGGTCTCATCATATATGATGTATCTCAGGGAGTATCTACTAGATGTAAACTCTAAAATATTTGTGGATATTGTGCATTTATTTCACATATAGAATCTAAAAATATTCATGAGGCCGAGGTAGATTCATATTAGTTACTTGCTATGCAAGAGGAGCTCAATTAGTTTGAGTGTAACTAAGTATGAAGACTTGTTCCTAAACCCCAAGATAGACCAACTATTAGTATTAAGTGGGTCTTTAGAATCAAGTTAGATGAGTTCGACAATATAATTAGAAACAAGGCTATGCTAATGGCCTAAGGCTACAATCAGATCAAGAGAATCGATTTTGAAGAAACCTTTGTACCGGTTGCATGACTCAAAGCCATTAGAATGACTCTTGCATATGCCTCATATAAAGATTTTAAACTATATCAGATGGATGTAAAGAGTACTTTTCCAAATGGATTTATAGAAGAAAAAGTGTATATTGAATAACCCCGGGTTTGTTGATTATATACATCCCGGCTATGTATTCAAGTTAGATAAAGTTCTTTATGGTTTAAAACAAGCTCCAAGATCTTGGTATGATAGACTTCATAATTTCCTTATTAACAAAAGTTTTACTAAAGGAAAAGTAGATACCAAATTATTTTATATAACATGTTAATGATGACATCGTGATTGTTCAAATATATGTGGAGGATATTATTTTTGGCTCAACTAACAATGATTTATGCAAGAATTTTGAAAATAGCATGAAAGAAGAGTCTGAGATGAGCATGATGGGCGAACTTAACTATTCTCTTGGACTCAAAATCAAGCAAAGGAGCGATGTAATTTTCGTGAACCAAGCCAAGTACACTAGAACTTATCAAGAAATATGGGCTAGAGAACGTGAAGGTTAGTAAGGCAATGGCCGCTATGTCCAAACTTGATGAGGATGATCAAGATAAATGTGTTGATATTAAAATTTATAAAGGCATAATAGGTAGCTTGTTATATTTAACAGCAAGTAGGCTGGATATCATTTTTAGTGTATGTGTTTGTGTAAGATTTCAATCATATCCTAAAGAGTCACATCTTAGTGCGATACAAAGAATTATTAAATATCTTAAAGCACTATTGATATGGGCTTGCGGTACTGAAGACTAGACAATTTAACATGATAAGTTATTCAATTACCAACTATGCCGGTTATATAGTGGATAGAAAGTGCACTAGTAGAAGTTATCAATTTCTAGGGACTTGTCTTGTTTTGTAGTCTTTCAAGAAACAAAATTCTGTTATTGTAACACTCAGGTTATTAAACCCTAATTTATTATATAAATTTATTTATTTATAAGATTAGATTAAATACTTAGAAATCTCGATAATTTTAGGAAGAATGTTGAGCGGATATGATTTTATAATTTTTCATTACCAAGTGGTGTTTATACAAGTATATTGACAGGGAGATATATATATTTCTAAATACATGTGTGTGGGGAATACATGTATGGTATTAGTACCGTAATCCGTATGATTATGATTTAATCATAATTCTTGATGAGAATTTTGGGATAAGTAATTTTCTATATATGTATATGCTTAGGTGTGTGTAACTACAAAGGATATGTTAATGTCTATGTGTAAGGTTAAGACCATACAAATTTGAAAATATATACATGTGTATTTATTGAAGTATGTATTCAAATGAATTATTTTTTGTGTATGTATTCATACAAGATATTTTCATTTAGGAGTAGTTAGGAAGTAAGTGGCAAAAGAGTGAGGTATGATGAGGAGAGTTGGGGAATCTTGATGGACATGTGGCTTTTTGAGATTTATTGGGATGAAATACTTATAACCTTAAAATGATGAGAAATTCATCATTTTCTCCCTTTCACTCTCCCCCCCCCTCTTTCTCCCTCTTACTGGCGGCCAGGGCGTGGCGGCGCTAGACGTGAGGGCATGGCGACCCGGTGTGGGAGAGGCAGGTGGCGACAGTCCCCTCTCACCTCTATCTTTCTTCTTTCCTTTTCCTCTTTCTTTCTTCCTTATGTTCCCTCCCTCTTATGTTGCAGGCTGGCGGCACAGCTGATAACAAGGCGCCAACAGTGAGGCGCCAGAGGTACGACGACCGACTGACGTGGGGCTGACCAGTGCGTGGAGCAGCAGCAACAGCAACAGCTTCTGCTGCTGTTGCTTTGAAGAAGAAAGGAGAAGAGGGTGAGGGTTTGGGTTTGAAAAGAAACCCGACCCGCTAAGAACTGATCCGACCCATGTTAATAAAGGTAAATTTTTATTTAAGTCCCTGACGATTCAAATATTTATTTTGGGAACCTTGAAAAATTATAAATAGCCCTCTGAATCTTTCAGTTATTATGTATCTAACCCCGTTTTAAATTTTGTAGGTATTCGGGCGATATCTTGGTCATCCAGACTCCGATTCACATGATTCTGGAGTTGTTAGATTCGTGGGACGAGAGCTACGCGCCTACAGATGCAGTATTGAATGTTCAGAGAATCAACAAGACCAAGAGGTGGGTGAGATCTCACTCGATTTTATTTAAAATTTTCTAATTTAGTGGAAATAAAATTATGTAATGATTAGTGATGAATGAATGTTAATTAATGAATAATCCATATGAAAATGAAATGAACTCTTTAAAGTGATGATTATCTATGTGTAGAAATGAACCAATGGAGAATAACTATCCTTAAGTGATCATTTGTTATGGATGTGACTAATTAATGAATAATTATTATAAAATCGGTAATGGTTTAAAGGATAATAAAATTGTTAACATGCGTAAATTCCTATTTGATATGAACTTTCTATCAAATTTGAAAAATGAAAATATAAGCCACTTGTTAATCAAATATTATGCTAATAGTCATGTGTGTAGAATTATGAAACAAACATGAAATTTGATGTGAATACACTATGCTAATACTCATGTGTGTAGACCGATTATGGAATTAGAAATGAATACATAAGCCGCTTGATAATTAAATGTCATGCTAGTATCCATGTGTGTCATATATAGAAGTGGACGTGGTTACCCATCCGTATGAATATATGAATATGGACAAATATTATATTTGGGTGTGTGGGTATGAATACCATGTATGAATTTTATATATGACTTGATGTATGCAAGCCATATGCAAATACCAAGTACGAATTGAGATATTTATATGCATGTATGTATATGGATGTGTGAATTAGTGTACATGCTTATGGATGTATGAGTAAGGATGAATATCATATATGAGTATGGGTGTATAGTTGAATACCAAACGCACGCATTGAGATGTAAATTGGATATGGACCGATGGGCAAATATCTGAATCAGTTAATGAATAGTTAAACTGAATTATAAATATCGGTGGCACGTTAATAACTTGAAAAGCATAAAAATGAATAAGAAAATTATTGTAAGATAATGAATTAAATCATGATTAGTAGGGTTAACTCGAAATATGGTATACGAATAAAAATATAATATCATGAGTAGAGCCTCTTCCCGGTCTCGGTTAAATTTTATAATTTCTTATATTGGAATTACATGATAATGAGGATCGTGATTAAAGATAAGTTCACGTGATACCAAACTTTGGTTGTGCAAACTAGTAATTCATATAAAAAAGATTCTGGTTATTAATGAAAAATTGTTAACAAACGACGATAATTAAAGTAAGAGGAAATGGAACATATATTTGATATGGCGATGTTAGTCAATTGATATAGAATAGATGGTGCATAAGTAACATAAAGATCACTTGAGAAATGGCTCTGAAATTGAACTGTGGAGTTGGTAGTGTTGAGACCAGTATTAGTAGAATCTGGAGTTAATATCAGAATTGAACTAATTAAATAATTAAAATAAATCTTTAAATAAGATTATAATAATATTATAATATCTGACTTAATGGAGTGTATTTCGTGAATACAGTGTGATGTGATGGAAGTCAGATCAAACACAGATAATTAATCGTCTGACTCGGTAAACCCTAATGACCATGTAACCGAATCTAGTGATCAATGAACTTAGTAGTCACCTATGAGTTTAGCTACTATGTGATAATTGTTGGATAATAGACTAAACTATAAGTAATTATGAACAAGAATTGAAATCAGTGGCGACGGGAAATAGTAATTGGAAACAAAACAAATAATGGCAACAGAAAGTAATGTCAAGCAATATTAAACAATTTGATAAAAAATCATATTCTTGATGGAATGATTGATAATAAGAGGTAAAATTATGACCTTGATTAAGATGTGGTTAAAAATATAAATTGGTAATTAGCTTAATTACATTAAGCCTAACCAAGTAGTAACGATTATAAATTGGTAATACTATAACTTAGGTTACACCTGATATATCTATACATGTAAATATGTGATAATTGTTTACAACCATAATGTATACCGAATTTGTGAAGTTGATACAATTACATCATGAACCCCAATTGAAAATCGAGCACCTATATTGATAATTATAATTGTCCTTCAAAAAGTGATTAAAAAAGAGATTAAATATTATGTCTTTCTGATGCATTGATCCACATGGTGTATATGCACATGAAATCATATAAACTTGACTATGTGTGACATATCGATATGGATATGAATGTAGTTGTGATAATGCATTTGCATACGTATGTTTATGATAATTGTGTATGTAGTATTTGTTTATGCCTACTGCTGTGTAATTGTATGCATGCATGCTGTTCATTGAATGATGTTTATATATTATTAGAGGAAGAGACTGAGTGAAACCAGTGAGTACGAAAACGGGGCAAAATGTATTATTAGAGAAAGAGACTAGGTGAAACCGGTGAGTGTGAAAACGGGACAAAATGTATTATCGGAGGAAGAGACCGGGTGAACCGGTAGGGCAAAGACATGGCAAAATGTATTATCAGAGGAAGGGATCGGATTGAATCGGAGGTGATTGAAGGGAAATATTGTTATTATTTTTATTGAAGTGTATTTGGTATAAATTTTGATGTCATAATTTTTAGTTAGTCAATTAAAAGCATGCATGAATAAACAGTTATGACATCCGGTATATAGATGTGATTGTTTATGATATCCGGTATATGAATGTGGTTGTTTGTAAGATCCTGTATATGAATGTGATTGTTTTTGATATCCGGTATATGGATGTGGTTGTCTGTACCATCCAGTATATGAATGTATTTGTTTATGACATCCGGTATATAAAAGTGGTTGTTTGTAAAATCTGGTATATGGATGTGGTTATGTGTTTCATTATGTATGAATATATGGTTATAAATTGATATTACCATAAGCGGTATGTGAAGTCAAGAGTTTTGTATTTTATATGCATGTGAGAAGAATAACAATAAATTATAAACTAAAATAAGGGTAAGTAAGATTGTATGCTCCAGAAGATGTGTTGGTGTCAATGAGTCATATGTAGAACATGAATGTGTTATGAATTGAAAATAAGTGAGGTTTTGGGATGAATGTGATTGGTAAATCAACAGGTAAATATAAGAGATAGACAATCGATTTGGTGTTGTATAATGCAAGATATAATATGTTGATCAATTAAACATATGTGCCCAGAAGAGTGTGAAGAACAAGTATCAGATAATAGCAAGTATTAGTAAACTAAAATAAGAGTAAGTAAGAACAATCGGTTAAGATGCACTACCCATCTTAAGCAGAAAGATAATTGAGATTATTACTTGTAATTGTTCAACTGTATCATACATGAATTATAATAGTATTATAATGCAAACTTTGATTTGGGTGATTTCACCTATTGAGCTGTTGAGCTCACTCCTGCACAGATTTTATGACTTTCAGGTGAAAACTAAAGCAAAACTCGACTTAAGGCAAGTGCATAATACTGAAAAAGCTCGGAGCAACTCTAATATGGATTCATCAAGCCGGTTGACTTTATTGAGTTTTTTGATTAATACGTATATGCGTATGTAGTTGATATTACTGAATAAATCAAATAGTTGATTAATGGAGATAGATATACATGATTATAGTTTTAATATTGATTAAAATTTAAATTGTTTTGTATTAAAACGTGAAATCAAGGGAAGTCCTCACGTGTGTATATTCATTTGATTGACTTTGAGACGAAATTATAAGATGGAAGTTGGAACTGATAAGTAGGCTGATGTTAGCCAAAATTTAAGTTATATATTGAGGTAGACTCTATATTTTATAGGAGATGCTGCTAAAATTTTTGGAGATTATCTGATTGATTAAAGAATAATAGATGTTGATTATGGTAATCAAGTGATTAAAATCTGGGACCATTACAATTACCCTCTCAATTGTCGAGGCAGAGTATATTGCTGCGGGGCTTGTTGTGCATAAATCTTTTGGATGAAACATACCCTCTTTGATTAAGATTTGCATTATGATCATATTAAAATATTTTATGATAATATTTGTGCTATAGATATGACCAAGAATGCAAATAACAATACTAAGATCAATCACATAGAGATTCAATATCACTTTCTTAGAGATCACTAAGAGAAAGGTGACATTGAGATTGATTATGTTTCAACTAAGTTTCATTATAGCTGATATTTTCACAAAATCTCTTGACTATCATCGTTTTATTTTTATTTGTGGAGATTGAATATTTGCATGATGGATAACTAACTTCTATATTTTCTATACAATTTTAAGTGTTCAAAATTTTCAATTGGTATTATTTACTTCTATATTTTTTATGTATGACAAAAAAGGGAGAAGAATAAAGAATATATAAGTTTTTAAAGATTATGATTTATGGCTTTATGAAAAGATTTATGATTTATGGCTTGATTTATGACTTATAACTTTATGAAAAGATTTATGATTTATAGCTTTATGATTTTTTTGATGCATAATTTCAGGGGGAGCTTCTCTTGAAGCTCTTATATTTTATTTATATAACTCATGAGTTTTGTCATCATCTAAAAGGGGGAGATTGTTAGCCCAAGGATACAATCGCTCTTTATTTTGATGATTTTAAAACTCGTGTAGTTTGTGGCACTAATTATTTTAAAAAGTGTTTTTAGTACATAGGTTTCAAAAGTGGAAGTTCCAACCTTAAAAAGGAGATTCAAGTGATTTAACTTTATCTTAAAAGAGACTATATTTGAAGACGTCCACTTAAAACTTTTGAAGATCGAGTCTACTTTTGTATTTTTATTTTGTAAGATTTTCTACTTTAGTTTGTTAAAGTTTAGTATAGTGGATTGAAGCTCAAGATATTATACACACACAAAGTCTTTGAAAATATATACAAAATAATTTTTAAGTTATGATTTTCAAAACAATTTTCAAAGTTAATCGAAGGGATTTTTGAAACAAAGTATTTTTTATTTTTGTGCTAAAGACGGTCGACTGACCTCTGTACAAAGCAAAAGATAGCTCCAGCCGATTGACCAAGAGGTCGACTGCATGTGGACAAATATGCACATGAGCTTTTGTTTTGGGCCCAATCGACTGCCCAATCGACTGTTGACTAAGCCTAGTTTTCGCTGGCACTGACCGGTCGACCGCTAGCACTGAGCTTAACTTTAAGCTCAGAATGTTATGTTTTCCGGTAGGCTGCCCAGTCGACCGCCAGTACTGAGCTTAACTCTGAGCTCAGAGTGCCATTCTAGCCTGTCGACCCCCAAGTCGATCGATGACAATGGCTAGTTCATTGTAACCTTAGCCAGTCGACCGCTCCGTCGATCACCAATGGTCAAACATGTATGTTTTGCTTGTTAACTGCTATTTTTTCTACAGAAACCTGTCCAGATTCATTCCCAACGTCTGTTTTGTATTTCTAATGATTTCTAACATGCTTTTATTGTTGGGATTTACTGGGAATTGGTCTCTAATCTACTCTTATAAATATGAGTGATTAAAGGGTGTCAAATGCAAGTTTTACAAAATATTTACACAAGTTTTTCAAGAAAATCAAGTGTTTTGCAAAAACAAAAATTAATTCCAAAAGTTTTCCAGCTCTCTCTCATACTTTTCTTTTGAGCAATCAATCCTCTATTCTGCGCTATAGGAAAGTTGTTAATAGAAAGTGTTTATGATCTTGTGAAGATCACTCAGTCTTGTAATTCTTTGTTTTTGAAAATTTCTCTTGGGAAGAGGGTAGTGAGATGGAGTTACGGCTCCGTATCTTGCAGGATCAAAGTGAAGTTGTAATCAAGTTAATTATAGTGGAATCATTTATTGCGGTGAAAGCAGAGATGCAGAGCAAGTGGCTCGAACCTCGATAACAATTCTTTATGTTTGCGACTGACATCTTGTTTAATCTTTCTAAACTTTCACTCTTCTATTTATTGCAATTATATTTCTTGCTTATTATTTATTGCAAATTACTTGTCGAACTCTCTATTATTGTTTCTATTCTTTAAACATCAAGAAAAGCAATTGTGCATCTCAACACTTATTTTAAGAGGAATCACGCGAGAATTCGGAGCCTTCACCAAGTATACGACTTCATTTCTTGATAACTTAGATTTGTTAAGTGTTAGTTGATTGAGATTATTTTAATTTGTGCTTGACTTTAGTATATCACCTATTCACCCCCCTTTAGGTGATTTTCAATTGGTATCAGAGCTTAAACTCTTAATTATGCATATGATGGCGAGAGTGATTTTTGCTATCTTTTATAACAGTCTGCACTGAAGTAGGAGTTGTTGTAACATTTGAAACATGGGATGATCTGAAAGCGCAACAGACTCCATAAATATAGGTGAATATCAATAGAGTTGATTGTAGTTATCATCTTGCTTGGGACAGAAAGAAATGATCTTTAGGCTGTGATGTTCTCAAAAGGAGGAATATCCTCGAGGCTGTGATTCCTCAGAAGGAGTATCCTTGAAAACAACTGGGCGATGCTCTCGAGATAAACCTTGCCGTAACCTGTTGTTTGTCTTCCAAAGTTTCTGATGAGAAAGTCATATATCTTGATTCAAGTACAAATCAGAAATTGTGTAATGCCCCGCTGTCGCGGATATGGGGACACTACGATGACATACATACGCAGGGCGGAAATACCTTCATGTATGTACGCTAAGCCTCAATACTGGAAATAACCACCATATACACAATAGTTCCAGCATCAAATAAGTACAAAAATACCTACAAATGGGTCAGTGATCATAATAGTGTTGTAGATTGATTTTGATGATACATTTGTGAAGCCATTTCATTGGAGGTCTATCTCACAAGCTTATACAAGAGTCCTACATGCTCAAGACTTCCCAAGGATAATGGCAATGGATGTGTATTGTAATGTTTATTAGAATATTAAAGTCTTGAACACAGACACACACATCATAATCCCTATAGTCGACTTATACTCTTGATTAGTCGACTTATATCACCTATAGTCGACTTACTCATAACTATAGTCGACTTAGTTTTGCTTCAGATACATACCAACTCTCTGTTTCCATTCTGCACACCATGATTAGTCGACTTATAATTTTTCCTAGTTGACTAATAGTAGCTGTAGTCGACTTATGACTACTATTGGTCGACTAAGTTCAGTTTTTAGAAATATGTCATTTGTATCAGTCATTCCCTAGTCGACTTGCCCCCGTTGTAAGTCGACTACCATAGGCAAAACTTGATACCCTAGTCAACTAACCCTCTTCCGCAAGTCGACTAGTGGTAGTTTCTGACTGTTAATCAGTTTCTGATTTCTAGTGTTGTATCCAACGTTTCAAAGTTCAAATTTTCCTGATAACTACCCTAATGACTATAGATTTCACCTATAAATAGGGATGTTGTCCTAGGCTAAATCACCAATTCATATCAATAGTTTTCTGCCCAAAAACTCTGTTCAAAAATCTGTTTTTCAGAAAACTGTTTCTACTTTCTATTCTTCACTCAAATTTCAATCCTTTAGTGAAGAATTCTGAGAGTCCACCCATAAGAGTTCTTGGTCATGATCACATACAGATTCAAGACTTATAAGATTGATTGTAATCACTCAAAGAGAAAGATTGTACAAGAGCGTCCTCGGGTTAAAGAGAAGTTGTACAAAGTATTGTTGTCTTCTTGGTCTTAAGAAGAGTTGTACGGATTTGGCAAAATTTTTTTGTCAAGTGGTGTACAAGGTGTTGGTTTTGGGTGTAAAAAATCAAGGATAAGAAAAATCTCAAGCGAGACTGGATGTAGATCACGATGACCGAAGCAGGATAAAATCTCTTGTGTTTATATTTTCATAATTTCTGGAATTTATTTCCTTTGTTACAAGTTATTTTATTTAACGCTAATATCTTATTCTAGTGTTGTGTTGACATAATATTTTAGATCCTACAATTGGTATCAGAGCCCTGTATACCCGGTCAATACCCTACAAGGATGGCAACGGAGTTTCCTTCTTCACAATTCAAAGAAGGATATTCTACATAACGTCCACCTCTATTCGATGGATCGAATTACAACTACTGAAAGTGTAGAATGAAGTTCTACTTGCAATCTATCAACTATGAACTTTGTAACATAGTAGAAGCACCATACATCAAGCCGACAACCAACTACACTGCTTGGAGTGATGATCAAAAGAAGAATGCGAACATTGATGCCAAAGCGATGAATGCGTTATTCTGTGTCTTAACCAAAGAAGAATTCAATCGTGTGTCAATATCCACATCGGTAAATCAAGTATGGCACATACTACAGGTAACATATGAAGGTACAAATAAGGTTAAAGAATCAAAATTTTTGTTCTTGTTCACAGGTTCGAACTCTTCAAAATGATGAAGAACGAAACAATTTCAGAAATAATAAAAAGGTTCACCGACATAACAAATTTCTTAACATCCCTTGGAAAGGAATATACCCAAGTCAAAAAAGTTCGCAAGATCCTTGGTGCACTTACATCAGATTGGGAGAAGAAGACAACTGTAATCGAAGAAGCAAATGATCTCTCCACTATGTTATTAGAAAACCTTATTGATAATTTAATGACATATGAAGTACAATTGGAAGATAGAAAGAAGGATGAACAACAACCATTCTTAAAGAAGAAAAAAAAGAAGAAAGAACTTGCCTTCCATGCATCCTCAGATACAGACAAATCAGATGATGATGAAGAGGAGATGGCAATGCTCTCAAGAAAATTCAAAAAGTTCTTGAAGTAAGGTAAGTTTAAATGTTTTAATTATAATAAAATAGGTCATATGAAGAAGGATTGCCCATTACTCAAAAATAAAGAAAAATTCAAGAGCAAAAAGTTCTAAAAGAAGAAAGATTATCAAGCATCGTAAGAGAACAGTGATTCCTCTTCCTCTGATGAAGAAGAAGTCATTGAACATGCCAACATTTGTTTCATGGCTCAAGAAGAAGATGAGGTACAATATACTGAACTCTTAGATGCATTTCATGAATAATACAATGATCTAAAGAATGAAAAGATAAAAAACAAAGTTTTATCAAAGGAAAATAAAAAACTTATCAAAAAAAATTCATGTTATGTTTCTCAAATTTCTTCTATAAATTCTCAAAAAGATGATTTTAAAAAAGTTATATCATCATTAAAAAAGATAATGAGAATTTTATAAAAGAGTGTAATACTTAAAAAGGAAACTTTGTCTTTAAATGAAAGAGTTACTGTTTTAAATAAAGACATCAAATTTTTAAATGAAATATGAAGAGATTTTGAAAAATGTGACTAAATTTAATCATGAAAAAGAAAAGTTAAATGATTTATTATCATATCGAAAGATGTCACATATAATCATTGTGTTCTTGGATTCTTAAATCAGAGTGAAAAATCTACACATGCTAGTGAAAAGAATCATAATCCATATAATTCTTTTGTGAAAAGAAATACTGATATTATTTCTAAAAGAATTAAGAACAAATACATATGGATTCATAAAAACTTAAGCATTTTTGATAAAAATAACTTATGTTGCATCATGCATACATTCTATATGTAATTCATGCAATTATGTGTATATTAACAGATGAAAACCAAATTCAAATTAGATTTGGATTCCTAAAGGTTAATGCTTTGATCTTATAATGATTGGTACCATTCTAATGTTTATCTTTCAGGTACAGTATAAAAAGTTTGATAGAAAAATATTTCAAACATTTATCATATATATATGTGTGTTATGATATATTTTTGGCAGGGAGATAACACAAATTTTTCTATATCTGTTATAACCTGTTCTATGCAATGGGAGAACATATAACATATTGTCTGCAAGGGGGAGTTTTCATGCACACAAAGTGTCATCATCAAAAAGGGGGAGAATGTTGGAACTTGATTTGATGATACATTTGTGAAGCCATTTCGTTGGAGCTCTATCTGACAAGCTTATACAAGATTTCTACATGCTCAATACTTCTCAAAGATAATGGCTATATATGTGTATTGTAATGTTTATTAGAATGTTAAAAGTCTTAAACACACACACACACACACATCATAAGTCCTATAGTTGACTTATACTCTTGATTAGTCGACTTATATCACCTATAGTCGACTTACTCATAACTATAGTCGACTTAGTTTTGCTTCAGATACAAACCAACTCTCTGTTTCTGTTCTGCATACCATGATTAGTCGACTTATAATTTTTTCTAGTCGACTAATAATAGTTGTAGTCGACTTATAACTACTGTTGGTCGATTAAGTTCAGTTTCTAGAAACATGTCATTTGTATCAATCATTCCCTAGTCGACTTGCCCCCTTTATAAGTTGACTACTATAGGCAAAACTTGATACCCTTGTCGACTAACCCTCTTCCTCAAGTCGACTAATGCTAGTTTCTGACTGTTAGTCAGTTTCTGATTTCTGGTGTTTTATCTAACGTTTTAAAATTCAAATTGTCTTGATAACTACCATAACTGACTATATATTTCACCTATAAATAAGAATGTTTTCGTAGGCTAAATCACCAATTCATATCAAGAGTTTTCTGCCAAAAAACTCTATTCAAAAATCTGATTTTTAGAAAACTGTTCTACTTTCTATTCTTCACTCAAATTCCAATCCTTTAGTGAAGAATTCTGAAAATCCACCTATAAAAGTCCTTGTTCACGATCACATACAGATTCAAGACTTATAGAATTGATTGTAATCACTCAAAGAAAAAGATTGTATAAGAGCGTCTTCGGGTTGAAGAGAAGTTGTACAAAGTGTCGTTGTCTTCTTGGTGTTAAGAAGAGTTGTACGGATTTGGCAAAGATTGTTTGTCAAGTGGTGTACAAGGTATTGGTTTTGAGTGTACAAAATTAAGGATAAGAAAAATCTCAAACGGATTGCTTGGAGACTGGATGTAGGTCACGAGGACCGAATCAGGATAAAATCTCTTGTGTTTGCGAGATCATAATTTCTGAGATTTATTTCTTTTTTGCAAGTTATTTTATTTAACACTAATATCTTGTTCTAGTGTTGTGTTGACATAATATTTTAGATCCTACAGATAGATAAGGAAACATGGATAAATAATGTAACACCTCATCCTCGGAATACATACTCAGATACGTCTCTTGATTTTACGAGCGTATTTCCTTATTTTTCTCTTATTTATTTTTGCTCGTATAGTAGTACTACATGATTTAACCTCTCTTGTAATCAGATTTGACCGATTTCAGTTTCAAATATTATTTTCCAATATATTCAAATTTTCATGATTTTTCAAAAATTTTCAAAATTATTTTTATAAAATCCCTAAAATCGGGATTAACCGGTATCGCTGGTTTATTTCCAAATTTTTTGTTCACAAATGAATTTGAATTTTTAGAAACCACTTTCACATTTTTTCTTAAAATAATATTTACTATTTTAATATATTTTCCAGAGATTTTCAGAATTTAACATCTTTCGTGCAGATTTAGTGTCGACTAGTATCAACGTCCAATTCCAAGATTTTTTGCTTGAAAATTGTAAAGTATTTCTTGAAAGTGGTTTCATCATAATACTAGTATAATATTCTTGATCTTTTAGAATTTTTGGAGAGCTTTCTGAGATACTTGATTTTCGGGCGATTCCGGTATTTTTCCGAAATTTTTTTTACATCCATTACTAAACCCGGGGATTCTTTTATTCCAATTATTTCTCATTTTTCTTTTAATTCTTTTTTCTATTTTTCCTTTTATTTCTTTCCTTCCTTCCACCAAATTCTAAAAACTTCTCAATCTTTCTAAAAACTTCTACTACATTCCACCAAAATATCACCTCCAAGATATCCCAATACACTCATCACTCCTCTCCCATCACCAAGATTAGCCATTACAACCTCTCTCACCACCATTTTAAAAAAAAAACCCTAACCCTAATCCTTTCTCTTCTCCTTCAAACTCGAACTTCAAAAACCAACACCTTTTCTTCTCCTTTTCCCTTCATTCCTCCATCAAAACCCTATCACCAGCCATTCCTCCCTCATCTCCACTACGACAACAACAACAACTCTTATAATATATCTTCATCATCTTCTTCCTCCTCCATCTCCTCCCACTGCACCATAACCATCAAAACTCCATCATCCAAAACAATTTCCATCTCCATCTTCAAAAACAACCACCACCAACAAAACCCTCTACAAAATCCACCTCCACTCCTCTCCTCCTAGGCCAGCCACTACCCCAAGCTTAGGACCGGCCACCTCCTCTTCAGCGTCATCTCCGGCGACCATTCTGGCAACCATTCTGGCGATCATTCTGGCGACAACTTCAACTACAACACCAATGTCACCTCCACCATCTTTACTACTCCATTTTTATCACCATCTCTTTTACTCTTCTCCACCACCACCACTATCACTCTCACCACCATAACACCACCTATCACCACCCTTTCAAGCTCCTACGTCACTCTCCCCATTGTCTCCATCTCCTTTCTTTTCATTCTCCTCCAAAAATCCAACTCCACCAACACTACCACCAGCTACTCCAACACTTTCACCACCTCCTCTCTTTCCCTCATGGCTGGCCACCACCTAGGCTGCCATCACGAGGTGGTGCACCACCCCTAAGGTCGGCGGTCACTATAGTGTTGGCCCAAAGGCCCATCACCCTAGTTTTGATGATGATCAACTCATGAAATTATGTTTACTAATGATCTTGTGTTTAATTAGTGACAGATTCATTATCAAGATCTTAGTAGGTGCATAGCTCAACAAAGGATAAAATGTCAAGATTTTGAGCTAGCACGGTGTGATCCAAGAAGCTTTTGGATCAAGCTTGGACCAAGTCAAGAAGATGAGAAGCCTTCAAGTGAAGACTTCAAGAAGATGAAGACTTGTGTTAGGTATAAGATTTTGTTTTTTAGATAAAATGTAAAGGATAGATAGTTGGTGGATTGCTCAAGTATACCATACACACACAGTCTTGATAGTATTGTTTTCATAAAAGATTTTTTGGTTTAGAAAAGATTTTTCATTTGGGAAAAATACAAGTTTGGTTTTTGGTGTTTCTCATGTACTTATCTTTTAACCAAAACCAAATTTAGAGATTTATGACAAAAACATAGATATTTCATCATGATTGTGTAGTGGATCATATCCATACACACTATGCCTTAAAATGAATTATAATATCTTGTTTTTGTATTTAAAGATGTTTACCAAACAAGATTTTGGAAAATATAAGTTTTCATTTGAACCAATATTTCCAACTTACAAAAATAGTCCAATCTTTTATAACATGCCTTAATTTTATGCAAGCATGTTTGTTTATCAAAGTATATTGGTAAAACTATTTTTGTAGATTTTTATGTATTTTATGGGATTTTATTTGAGCCAAAAAGACCAACTTTTTAATCCCAGAAAACTATTTCAGGCTTCGGATAAGTCGACTAATAGCCTTTATAAGTCGACTAATCCTGGAGTCGGCCGACCGGACCGGTCGACCGACGTGCATAGATGTGCACGCCTTTATGCACTGGAGGACGGCCGACCGTGCCGGTCGACCGCTCCAGAGAGCAGAGCTCTCTGGAAAGTTCGGCCGACCGCACGGGTCGACCGACAGAGAGTTAGACTCTCAGCTCCAGTGGATCGGTCGACCCAGGCGGTCGACCGTGGCTCCAACGGTCAGAAATCCGACCGTTGGCGGTCGACCACACGGGTCGACCGGCAGTTCTGACAAAGCCCCAACGGCTAGTTTTTGACAGCCTATATATTTGGGGGTTTGTGGACTGTTTTTAACAAGATTTGGAGATTGTTTTAGAGCCAGTTTTTCCCACTCTTTTCAGAGGTTTTCTCCACAAAATAGAGAGCAAATATTTCCTATCTAAAGGAAAGTTTTATCAAGAGTTTAAAAGAAAGTCTTTGAGTTTTTCACCACCATTCTCTTCCTTGTTTTTCTCACAATCACTTGAGCTATCCATTGCCTTATCTATCCATAGGATTGTGTTGTGAGAATTTGTAATTGGTGATCAAAGTGTTTAGATCACCAAAGATCTTTTCTTTGTTCTTTGAGGAGACGGGCAAGTGTGCTCGTGGTTGTTTAGGGTTCGGGTGCCAACTCTTGTTGTTTGAGGTGCGGCCTCGGCGAGCCGGTGGGCTTGCGTGTGTACGGGACTAGGGAGTCCGAGGGCTTGTAGGTGTTGCGGCACCGAGGAGAGATCCATTGGGATCTTGCATAGTGGAAATCCTTCGTGTGTCGAAGGCGGGGATGTAGAGCAAGTGTGCTCGAACCTCGAAACATACCCTTGTGTTTGCGATTGCCTTTTCTCTCTCTCTCTCTACTTGTTTATATCTTGCATTGCAATTATTGTCTATCTTTATATGCATGATATACTTGTGTGCTTAAATTGATATACTTGCTTGGGTTTATTTGCTAACACTTGTATTCAACCAAGAGAGCCAACGCGGCACCTCAACCCATTCAAGGGGAATCTAGAGGAGTTTGTCCAGAGCCCTTCACGGGGAATTCGGCAACACTCTTGTGTTATACATAGTGTTTAGTGTAAAAGTTTTAATTAGGTCATAATTAGTTTTAGCTTCCGCATCATTTGGCATTAAGTGACCATTAGATTAGCCATCACCTATTCACCCCCCCTCTAGGTGAACCTACAATTGGTATCAGAGCTTGGTACTCTGATTTGGTCTAACAACCTAGAGTAAAAGATCCTCATTTTTAGGCTAATCACAATATTTTGTACACACACCATGGACTTCATGTCACCACCCATGTTTGACATTGTTAACATCCATATATGGAAGGTGAAGATGTCCTTGTACCTCAAAGCCCTAGGTTTTCATGTATATCTTGCCACTACTAATAATGCATATTGTATAGATGGTAAGAATTTTGAGGCTAATACAAAAGCCCTACATTCTTTAAGATCTACCCTAAATGATGATTACTTATCTAGGGTTGCTAACATTGATTTGGCTTTTGTAGTGTGGAACACCCTCCTCTCCCTTGGCGAAAAAGAACAATATTATGCGGGGAGCGATTCGGACGTTGGAAGCAACACCTCCAACGTGTGCTATATGGTCCAAGGGGATAGCCCTCTTGAGGTAACTTCCGAATCCGAGGATGAGGATAATAACATGTCATATGAAGAGCTTTCTACATTTTGTCAATTATTGCTTGAGAAATATGACATGATTAAAAAGGAAAATAAAAATTTGAAAAAGAAAGTTGATTGCATGCATATAGAACAAGATTCATTTAAATCTAACATTGCATGCTTAGAAAAAGAAAATGAGTTTTTGAAAAATGAAAATGTTTCCCTCATGTCTAAGTTAAATGATTTATGTGAAGGAAACACTATTTTGAAAGATAAAATTATTTTGGTGGAAACTCAAAAGGAAATTGTTTTTCAAGAAAACAACTCTTTGAAAAAGAAAATTTTTGAAAAAGAAAAGGAAAAAGAAAAGGTTTTTAAAAAGAAGAAAAATGATTCTTTATCTCATCATGCTTTACATGCCACCACTAATGAGATAAAAGTTTTGAAAAATAAAATGGATTGTTTGAGTTCAACTTTGAACTCTTGTGCATTTAATCACAATAGATTGGAGTCTTTGTTTTCAAAGAAACAAACTCCACACATTCATGCACATCATCCTCATAATGCATTTGCTTATGTTGCACAACATGATCACACTCCTACACATAAGCATACTAAGGTGTACATATGTACACATTGTGGCCGCAAAGGCTATTTAGCAAAATATTGTTATGATAGATTAGATCATTTTAATTTTGCTAAGAATAAAAATTTTTGGGTTCCTCAACATAAGACTAACCCCCGTGGACCCAATAAAATGGGTACCAAAACCTCCACCCCATGTTTTTGATGTAGGTGAGGGATCTCTCAAGACGTGAGAGATTTGGTGCCTTGGTAGTGGATGCAATGGACTTGATGAACACATGCATGGATGCATCGCTATCAAGGAAGTTTTGGTGGGTCAACCACCATATTTGGAGCTTTGGAGTTGGTAACAATCTCTAAACTCCTACTTTTATGTACATGCTTTTAATTTCATATATCATATAGCATGTTCATATTTTTGTGCTTCATGTGGTATGAACTAGTTTAAATGTAGATTTTATCAAAGCTTGCATGTATACATGTACAAATAGTGAGTTACATTTGATTTATATATGTTTGCACTTCATGCTCATTTGTACCCACTTTATGCACATGTATAGGCTAGTTTTGATGATTCTTTCATTTATACATGTTTTGCCAATTTTCATGTTTTTACTTCATGTATATGTATTTTGTATTCAAATCTAATATATATACATGTATACCCGTGAGTCTCTTGCCTTCATGCAAATACATTTGATAGACTCTTTTATGTTTGGGATATGTATGTATATTGTTAGGATTGGATAAATCATACATATACTTAGAAGTTTGTTTGTTTTATTGAAAAATGATTTTTCATGTTTTTGTTAAAAAAAAAAAATTTGATACATGATCACCTTTGAGCTTCAATGTCTATTTTCATGAAAATGCTATTTACATAACCTTTGAACACTCATCTTTTACTTTTCAAGATAATTTGAGCTTTATGGACTATGAGTGATTAAACTTTGATGTATTTAGTATGATTCATGAAATACATATGCTTTGATTTCATGTTTTTGAAGGATCTTTAACTAGTTTTTCAAAAATTATTTTAACTAGTTAATTGTTCTTCATTTGGTAGAGTTTTTCAAATAAAGCTTATTTTTCAAATCTATTTTTGAAAACCCCTACCATTTATGGGAGGATGGATGGGCGATTATGCCTTGTATGCTTCATTGAAAATTTTCTATCTTGAGCATATGAAGGATGGTAGGTTATGAGATATACACTTGATTTTATTGTTATGTCAATTGGTATCATTGGATTCTTTCAATTGGTATCTAAATTGACAATTTTTGTATATACTCATATTTTGTTTGCTTATATATGTATGGGTCAATTTCCTTGGTGTACTCATTTCTCATAAATATATATGATTTTCATGTGCTTAACTTACAATTGGCTCACATTTTTAAAAGCACAAAGTTTATGATGAAAAAATAAAAATTTTTGATCATTATGTTTACTATTGGTATCAAAATGCTTCAACTTCATATTTGTTAAATTTCAATTGGTATCAATATGATAATGATTATTGTTCAATTTGGTATCTTAAAATTTGATTGTTTTGCAAGAGCTCTAATACCTTTAAAAATTTTGTTTAAAGAAAATTAAAAAAAAATGTTTTGATATGTATTTCCTATATGCAAGGAGAGCTTAACATCTCTTCTACATATAGATTCATGTTGAGTATATTATAAATTGAGGAGCTTGACAACTCTTCTTTATATGATATACGTGTGTAGGGGAGCTTCACATCTCCTCTTATGCATTACATAATATGTGTTATGTGAGTTAGGGCTTGTCATCCCTTCTTCATGTAATGCATATGTGTAGGGAAGCTAACTTAGCGTCTTCCTCTTCATGAATGTATATCGCATATAAATCTTTATTGATTGATTTGTATTACCCCTTCTTGATCTCTTTGTTTTTGACAATAAGGGGAGAGAAATTTGTTTGATTTGATTTTACTTTGAACCCTTTGTTGATGATTGACAAAAAGGGGGAGAATTATTTGAGTTTATATGCATGTTTTCATTGCTTAAGGGGGAGAAGTATTTGTCTTCCTTGTTAATTATGCATATATGTTTTGTATTGCAAATAGGAGAAAAAGATTTTGATTTATACTTGTTGCATGTTTTATCTCCATACTTGCATACATACTCATGTGCCTCATTGACATATCTATTATTTCTTGTGATGCATGAGTTAAGGGGGAGCTTCCTTGAAGCTTTACTTTAATCCATGCATATATAACTCCATGAGTTTTGTCATCATCAAAAAGGGGGAGATTGTTGGCCCAAAGGCCCATCACCCTAGTTTTGATGATGATCAACTCATGAAGTTATGTTTACTAATGATCTTGTGTTTAATTAGTGACAGATTCATTATCAAGATCTTAGTAGGTGCATAGCTCAACAAAGGATAAAATGTCAAGATTTGGAGCTAGCACGGTGTGATCCAAGGAGTTTTTGGATCAAGCTTGGACCAAGTCAAGAAGATGAGAAGCCTTCAAGTGAAGACTTCAAGAAGATGAAGACTTGTGTCTAGGTATAAGATTTTGTTTTTTAGATAAAATGTAAAGGATAGATAGTTGGTGGATTGCTCAAGTATACCATGCACACACAGTCTTGATAGTATTGTTTTCATAAAAGATTTTTTGGTTTAGAAAAGATTTTTCATTTTGAAAAAATACAAGTTTGATTTTTGGTGTTTCTCATGTACTTATCTTTTAACCAAAACCAAGTTTAGAGATTTATGACAAAAACATAGATATTTCATCATGATTGTGTAGTGGATCATATCCATACACACTATGCCTTAAAATGAATTATAATATCTTGTTTTTGTATTTAAAGATGTTTAGAAAATAAGATTTTGGAAAATACAAATTTTCATTTGAACCAATATTTCCAACTTACAAAAATAGTCCAATCTTTTATAACATGCCTTGATTTTGTGCAAGCATGTTTGTTTATCAAAGTATATTGGTAAAACTATTTTTGTAGATTTTTATGTATTTTATGGGATTTTATTTGAGCCAAAAAGACCAACTTTTTAATCCCAGAAAACTGTTTCAGGATTCGGATAAGTCAACTAATAGCCTTTATAAGTCGACTAATCCTGGAGTCGGTCGACCGGACCGGTCGATCGACGTGCACAGATGTGCACGCCTTTGTGCACTGGAGGACGGCCGACCGTGCCGGTCGACCGCTCCAGAGAGCAGAGCTCTCTGGAAAGTTCGGCCAACCGCACGGGTTGACCGACAGAGAGTTAGACTCTCAGCTCCAGTGGGTCGGTCGACCCAGGCGGTCGACCGTGGCTCCAACGGTCAGAAATCCGACCGTTGGCGGTCGACCGCACGGGTCGACCGGCAGTTCTGACAAAGCCCCAACGGCTAGTTTTTGACAGCCTATATATTTGGGGGTTTGTGGACTGTTTTTAACAAGATTTGGAGATTGTTTTAGAGCCAGTTTTTCCCACTCTTTTCAGAGGTTTTCTCCACAAAATAGAGAGCAAATATTTCCTATCTAAAGGAAAGTTTTATCAAGAGTTTAAAAGAAAGTCTTTGAGTTTTTCACCACCATTCTCTTCCTTGTTTTTCTCACAATCACTTGAGCTATCCATTGTCTTATCTATCCATAGGATTGTGTTGTGAGAATTTGTAATTGGTGATCAAAGTGTTTAGATCACTAAAGATCTTTTCTTTGTTCTTTGAGGAGACGGGCAAGTGTGCTCGTGGTTGTTTAGGGTTCGGGTGCGAACTCTTGTTGTTTGAGGTGCGGCCTCGGCGAGCCGGTGGGCTTGCGTGTGTACGGGACTAGGGAGTCCGAGGGCTTGTAGGTGTTGCGGCACCGAGGAGAGATCCATTGGGATCTTGCATAGTGGAAATCCTTCGTGTGTCGAAGGCGGGGATGTAGAGCAAGTGTGCTAGAACCTCGAAACATACCCTTATGTTTGCGATTGCCTTTTTTCTCTCTCTCCCTTACTTGTTTATATCTTGCATTCAATTATTGTCTATCTTTATATGCATGATATACTTGTGTGCTTAAATTGATATACTTGCTTGGGTTTGTTTGCTAACACTTGTATTCAACCAAGAGAGCCAACGCGGCACCTCAACCCATTCAAGGGGAATCTAGAGGAGTTTGTCCAGAGCCCTTCACGGGGAATTCGGCAACACTCTTGTGTTATACATAGTGTTTAGTGTAAAAGTTTTAATTAGGTCATAATTAGTTTTAGCTTCCGCATCATTTGGCATTAAGTGACCATTAGATTAGCCATCACCTATTCACCCCCCCTCTAGGTGAACCTACATATAGAGCCAAGCCCCCTCTCCTTCTCTCACTTCGTGTTTTTCCTCGCTTGGGAATTCGGACGCGTGAAGTTTTAAAATTGGTGTTTTAGGCGAGTGGCTTTCCTCACAGAAATTGGGCTTGTATTAGAATTAGTATTGTGTTGTATTTTGTATTAGTCTGGTTTGATTATACGGGTATGGGTATGTTGTATTTTATAGACTATCTTGACTTATATTGGACTGATATACTGTAATGCTTGTAATAGTGTAAAGCATCTCATGCAGGTGCCTTTGTACCGACTCTAGGTTTCTGCCCACTCCCGGGTTAGCTACCCAATTAGTTTTAGGCTTGCACCCTTATGGGTTTCGTGGTAATTACCGAGAGTGCGCTTACACCCCGAACGTACTTTAGCCTCCGGATTCTCTACTCAGCCTCCGGGCTTCACTACTCCACGGTAGCATAAATAGTCTCATGTTTATATGTATGCTTGTGTGGTACTAACATTTCATGCTGGTACCTTTGTACTGACTCTAGGTTTCTGCCCACTATCGGGCTACCTACCCAATTGATTTTAGGCCTGCACCCTTATGGGTTTCGTAATAGCTACCGAGAGTGCGCTTAGACCCGAGCGTACTTTAGCCTTCGGGCTCTCGCCCACTTCCTTGAAAAAGTAGTGCGCTTAGACCATAAGGTCTCTTATGCTCTGCCTGGTTTGGCATGCTTAGCACTCAACGCTTTATCACTAGACTCGCAGGTGAATCTCTGCCGAATTTTAGACTCGTTTTTAAGTCGTCATTCCAGTAGCTCCACCAAGCGCTTTAGTGATTAAATACTGTTCGCTGTCCATGTCTCCAGTACTGTTTAGCTCCGCTTGGATATTCATTTGCTTTCTAGCTAGCTACATTAACGATTAATATCTATTATTACTTACCATGCTATCATTCGACTTCTGACATGCTATCACCTGACACTTGACCTCTGACATGTTACCACTTGACACCTAATTACTATCACCTGCCATCTAACATGTTATACCTGACTTGTAATTATCCCTTACGGGAATGTTAACCTGATCTCCTGATAGTACTCATGTACACCTGATATTCCTGTCATACTCCTGCACATTCCTGTAATCTGATAACAACCTAATAAATCATAAAAAGAATAACTTACACTGGGTTGGGGAAAACTTGTAGATATCAATACATGTTCGTGTTTACAGTGGTATTAGGTATGTTGTGCAACCAAAACTTCCGGTTCGACCTGAGGGCCTCCAAGTGTTCAGAGGGGAGTGTTGGCTCCCTACATCCTATTACATTTATGAAAAAGGGCATCCTATAAGACCCTCATCTAGGCCTTGCGGCTGGTTTCGTATACCAGCAATGGAACGTCATGGATCGTGGTCCCGGGCACGTACGGGACCCACTGTAAACATTGTTCGTTAATACCCCGGTTGGTTTCCAATAACAGTCTTGACTTACTCAGATGCGGATGTATGTGTGCATGGACGCTATTACACATACCTAGACATATGGGTAGGACGAGTAAAAGGAATAAATATTAAAAATAGTAATAAAAGATTTATTCATGTTTAATCACTTTCATCAGTATATGCCTTTGTCGCATGCTTATTATTTCTGTACACCCGACTCAGCTTTTGATGCCTGCTTTCTAATTCGGATTTATCGATAACTTGTACTTATCTTTACATGCCACTTGGGATTCAGCTTGACACTCGTTGGGGAGTTTCTGACTCCCATGGACCTACATGTTCAAGTTCTGAAGCTTAGATTGAAGTGGATCCCTCCGCCGAAGATCAAGCTTACCTCTCGGAGCAGGCTGACTAGTCCCAGCTCCTTCTCTTCCCGACTCTTCCTACTAGCTAGTGGGATACCCTCTCAGCTCATGAGCATCTTTTATATTGTACATATTGTAAATCTTACTTTTGTACCTGGCCGTGATGTAATGTACTTGTACTAGTATATCATGCTCTGTGATAACTTTGTAAGTTGTACTCTTTATGTTGGAATGTATATACACTACCTACTTTTGTACTCTAATTCTGGTCTGTACTGATGCTTAACATATATACATGAGGATATTTTTGTCCTACGTATATACGTTGCAGTGATGTTTCCGTATCCACGGGATCAGGGCATTACAGGTTGGTATCAGAGCCTAGGCTCTCACACCTACAATACAACCAAGCCGCAAATTAATAGGATATTAATTTGCAATTGGAATGCATGACTCTTGGATATACAATCCAACTACAATGTACAAAGTTATCTATTCCTTCCTGATGCTCCTTCCCTTGATTCCTAAAATCAATCTATCTTTTTTACTTTTCAGTTCCAGTCATCTTTTACCAACATAGATATGGATAGAAGGATGGGTCATAATAGCTCTGGACAATCACAGAATGGACCCACAAAAGAGAATGTAGAGAATGCAGATATTCTGAGGCATAATATGATGGAGAATCAACAGAAGAAGACAGAACTCCTTCGGCAAGGATTGATAGTAGCTCCTAAGGAACAAAGGCCGGGCAACGTATCAGACTTCAGGCGGTTGCAGCCGGCAATATTCATGGGGGAAGAGAAATTACTCAATGTTGAGCAATGGCAATCAACATCACTAACCTTTCAAAAGTGGCATGGGTTCCTGAGGAAAACCAGGTAGAGGTCGCTAAGATCAACTGAAGGATGTAGCCATAACCTGGTGGCTAGCCGAAGAAGCGAGACTGGATCAACCCAACACTTGGGACCAGTTCTCTAAGAGCTTTTATGATAGATTTTTTCCTACCACATCTCAGAAGGAGATGGAAGAACAGTTCATCTGACTTCAGCAATGAAACTGATCTGTTGATGAGTATGCCGTTGAGTTCCTAAGGCTAATCGTTTAGCTCCATGTATGGTGATAGATGAATAGAAGCGGGCAAGTAGATTTCAGCAGGGCTTGCAAATGGATATTCAAGTCATCTTGATTCCCCAACAATTGAAAACATATTCCCAGATCCTCACTATAGCTCAGGAGGTGGAGCGAGGACTGGAGAAAAAGAATCTTAATCAGATGAGGAACCAGGCCATGAAGAGGCCATTTCAATAATTGGGCAGACGAGGTCCAGTCAGAGCTGTAAAAGCCCCAATGATTAGATGGCCATTTCGATAAGCCTCTCTTCAGATAACCCAACCACTTCCTATGTGTGGTTATTGCCAGAAGGCAGGCCACATTCAGCAGGAGTGCCATAGGGCAAATGGGTTGTGCCTGATATGTGGCTCCAGTGACTACTCAATAGAAAGCTGTCCACATAAGAGAACTGGGATAATAAATCGGACTTTACTGGCACCTCCAGTACCATTGGACAGAGGAATTCAGGGCTAGTGGTTAGGAGGGCCCCTCTCCCTTCATGATAGTAGGTTTTCCACCCAGTTCAAAGGGGAGGCAGAGCTGCAGCAAGTCGCGGAATGGGACAAGCCTACAACTTGACAGCATAAGAGGCTGAGACTTCTGAAGAGGTGATATGGGTAAGATCACGGTACACTCTAAACATGTTCCAACTCTTTTTGATTCTGGCGTTTTTCATTATTTTATATCAAATAGTTTTACTACTTTACCTGTTGAATGTTTAGACAACCAGTGGAAGATTTGTACTGGTAATGAGGTGGTCATCTCTAATAGAACTTGTAAAAATTGCACAGTAGAGCTATGTAACAGAAAATTATCAGTAGATATACTCGTATTAGATACTAAAGGGTATGACGTGATCTTAGGTATGACTTGGCTCAGCAAGTACTAAACGGTTATTGATTATCAGAACAAGAAAATTATTTTCAAGATTCCACATCAAGCTGAGTTTCAGTTTGATGGAGGACACAAGTCTGCCAAGAGATAGGCTCAGATGGCTACTGCTGAGTTTTAGAAGAAGGGAGTATCAGTTTGGAATGAGTATCCAAATGTATTTGAAGAGATCTCAGGACTTCCTCCCGATAGAGCAGTTGAGTTCTTCATTGATACCATGTCGGGGACAGTTCTGATATCTAAAGCCCCATACAGGATGGCACTCACTGAGTTAGAGATTCTAAAGAAGCAACTGTAGGAATATTCTGATAAGGGATTAATTAGACTAAGTACTTCACCGGAGGGAGCTCCAGTACTTTAGCCAAAAAGAAAGATGGTGGTAAGCGATTGTGTGTAGACTACATAGAATTAAACATAATAACTATCAAGAATAAGAATCTCTTACCAAGAATTGATGATCTTTTTTATCAACTCCACGGGCCCGAGTATTTTCTAAGTTGGATTTACAATCAGGTTATCATTAGCTCAAGGTGAAAAATGAGGATATTCAAAAGACAATATACAGAACTCGCTATGGTCATTACGAGCTTCTAGTCATACCCTTCGGAGTGACCAATGCCCTAGCAGTCTTTATGAATTTAATGAATTTGGTTTCCTCATCGTATTTGGATCAGTTTGTCGTTGTATTCATCGATGATATTTGGTATATTCCAAGAGCGACAAGGAACATGCAGAATACTTAAGGATAGTATTGCAGACTTTCCAGCAGGAACAGCTTCATGCTAAGCAGAGCAAGTGCGAATTTTGGTTAGACTGTATAGCTTTTATTGGGTTATATTGTTTGGTACGGAGAATGGTTCGTGTAAAGTTTTCTTGAATCAACTGAAAGATTACAACGGACTAATACTCCGACAACAAGGGAGGGAAGATATTGAGTCTTGAATCTCCCCTTTGTTTAGTGCTGGGTTCTTCAAGTGGCGGTGGAGAGTGAATCTTGTTCTCCGTTGACCGGATGACCGTCGGGATCGTCAGGGATCTTCTCTTTGGCTGGTAGAAGGAGTAACACAGCTCTGTCTACCAAAACTCTCAAAGAAAAGGTAGGCAAAGGGGCAACTCGTACGCAGCGAGCTTGTTGAAGAGTTGAGCTCTCTCTTTTCTCTTCGAAATCCCTTCACCGAAAATTTGACCACTTCTTCATAGCGACGGGGCTATTTATAGAGGCTCCAGGGGTGAACGTGCCTCCTAAAAACACTCCATAATGGGGGCTAACCTTCCCCGTTATGTGGGCCGTGATTGGCCCCGAAACCGGGACGGTTACAACTGAGACGCGGGAGTTAACCCACGCGCCTTGGAGCTGCTGAGACGCGGGTTTTGACCCACGCGCCTTGGTGCGGCTGAGACGCGGGTTTCGACCCTCGCGCCTTGGTGTTGCTGAGACGCGGGTTTCGACCCACATGCCTTGGTGTTGCTGAGACGCGGGTTTCGACCCTCGCGCCTTGATGCGGCTGAGACGCGGGTTTCGGCCCTCGCGCCTTGATGCGGCTGAGACGCGGGTTTCGACCCTCGCGCCTTGATGCTGAGATGCGGGTTTGAACCCTTCGTGCCTTGGTGTTGAGACGCGACCAAAATTAGCTTTGCGTTTAGAACTTGGAATTCTACTTTTCAATGGCTTGTCTCTTAGTAGTTTTTTTTTAGACAGCCTACAGAACCCCCTCCAAAGTTTTTGATATTCCGCAGTTAACTGGGACGGATTTCGAAATACTTTGGACTCTAGCTGAATTCACCTCTATGACTGGACTGTTAATGCTCTGGGTTTGATCTTATCTGGAGTTGGTCTTCGTGAGTGTACTGTTGAACTCTTTGAGGCCACCAGAGTTGATCGTGTTGAGTGTCTAGATACACAGTCTAAACCTCCTCGATTGCTTTTAGTCTGTCATGGACGCGTTTTAAGCCAAGAGTGGACGATCGTCTGCTTGTGCCAGTGTACTGTTGAAACTGATTTGCAGAAGCAAGGACTGAACGCCAGTTCTTTTTGAAGAGCAGAGATGGTACTGCTTTACAGACGCGACTTTCATGGGGTGCGCCTTTTGGAAATGGAAAACGCGACTGGTATTCCATTGGGCAGACGCGATGCTAGGCCGGATTGGAAGGACGCGAACTTCGGAGAGAGTGTTGGGTGCGAATCCGTGCCATGTCATGAGTGCACCGCCACTTGTTCTGGGGAACCGTCGGGACATCACCTTTTGGCGCGCGGACTTCCCGGTTCATTAAATGATCTGTTCCACGCGTCAAGCGATGACTCGCTGTAAAGCTAATCGAGCCACGCGCCGCGTATCTTTGCAAATCTTTGTGCCTATAAATGGCAACAGTCGGAGAGATATCCTCTTCTTCTCCGAGCGCATCTGTTAGGGCTTTTTGAGAAAAAGGAGTCTTCTCTTTCTCTTTCTATTTCTTCATCGTTCATCATCGGATTTTTGATTAACGATGGCACCCAAAGCTAAACCCACCGCGTCATCTTCAAAAGCGGCCGTCGCCGAGGCCCAGAGGGGCGGTTCCTCCGCGCAGGAAGTCCTTTTCCCAGGTATAATGCCGTTTAGGCTTAACCTTCACCATTAATGGAAGTTCATGGAACCCCTAAAAAAAAAAATCTTTTTTTTTGAGGAGAACCGTCAACACAGAATATAAACCATGTTTGATTCTCAGACGCGGTCTCAGACGCGGTCTTTGAGTTGATAGCCAAGGCGCGGGTTTGATGACCCGGTGCCAGTGAGCCCTGCAGTTCGGATTCTTCACTTAGAATATTTCTAATTGTGAAGGGTTCTTACGCGGACTTGATCCTTGCGTTCTATGACATCAGGTGCTGATTTTTTATGAATCTGGCACCTGAGCCCAAGTACTTAAGAGATTTTTCATAAGTCTTGGTTTTCAAAACGCGGGCTTGATCCTGCGGGCCTCACATCTGGACGCGAATTTGCAGGTCTGGACGTGGATTTTGATAATTCCTGCGTCCAGTGTCTCTTCCGCGCAGATTCTCAAGTCTAGACGCAAATTTTGATAATTTCTGCGTCCAGTATCTTTTCTGCATCTGGAATATAGACACTTAACATTTTTTTTGGATAAGATGTTTGATCAAGTGTCCTTTTCTTTTGCAGTGCCACACTCTTCTGCTCCACTCTCCAAGAAGCGCCACTTTGGGCACGTAGGTGGTGCTGACCGTGATTTAACCTTTGCGCTGCAAAGGACTGTACCTGTGACTGCTGACAGGTCGCAGGAGCGCAAGAAAAGGCTCTCCAATGTTGACATGACAACTTTTCGGGAGCTTATGACTGACGCAACATTCACAACGGATGCTCGCGTTCCGCTGGAGAAGCCTGCCTTCTTGTTTGGAGATCATATCGGCGATGGCGGCTATTCCATGTATGACGGAGATTATAAATGGCTCCGCCAGATAGGGGATAGAAGATTTTTTCTTCCGGACATGGAGAGGATGTACCCGCTGTCTTATCTCCAGCACATGTCCGTCCCTCGGAAGATGAAATGGGACCTTTACCGATATGTCCCTGAGATTACTCTCGGTGACTTAGGCTCCAAAAGGGTATACTGTCATGATAGTCATGATAGGGCGGTTCTCGGCCTGTTCCCCGGGTCGCTCAGGACTGAGCCCCCGGTTGGAGAAACACCAAAACTTGGCACCACTTTCCTCAACGCATTCATGAAAGTGGAGGGTGATTTTTCGGTTGATTTCCGTTCACCCGGGTGGGTTTATTCCACCGAGAAGTATTGGTGGGGCAGGATGGTAAGCTTCGTCCTTGCCGACCTTAGGGACTTGTTGGAGCAAACGGATTTGTACCAAGCAGTCAGGGCCGTCCAGTATGGTATCCCGCCGAGTTCTCAGAACTTCTTCGGGATCCTGGAGCGTTACAATCCTTTGACGGGGACATTCTTCACTCCGGTCGGAGAGATGGGCCTTGCCCTCATGAGGTCTCGGGGCTGGCAACAGGGGACTCTCCCTATGAGGAATATGTCCCAACCACTGAGGAGCTCAACCTTATGAAGAAAGGGTCTCCTCAAGTGTACCAGACTTATTGAGAGGTGTTATGTCACTTCCACATTTGCGGTCAGGTAACCTCTTGGAGGTCGGGAGGAGTCAAGCAGCTGTCTTGGGCCAGCTACTTGTTTAACGACATCAATAAGAAAGACCATCCGGTAACCCGACTGGCTCCCAGCTCCGACAAGGAGATTGACAACAGGATTAAGGCTTCTGAAGGCTTCCACACCACGGTTTCGAACGAGGATGTTTTCGAACCTGACATGGTTTTCGAAAGCTTTCATCATCAAGCCTGGGTTCCTATCTTCGATCGAGCACTGTTGGCGGACTTCTTGATGCTGTGGTTGAAGCGCTGTGTGGTGCCCACGCTGCCACATGAAGTCGTTGTTGCCGATGTAGTGTACTCGGCGGTGCTCCTGGCCTATGGCAGTCCCATAGCCCTTCTCCCGGCCATGGCGGCTGGCATTCAAAGCGGGTTGCGGGCGTTAACCCAGGCTTTCTGCGAGGCAGGGAAGGCTGTCGACTCCCATGGCAAGCCGATTGTTGACTCAGAGGGGAAGCCGACGGTGAAGCGCCCCAACCCTCGGGTCGAGCTGCCCTACACGTACTTAATGGCTTGGTACGTGATGCACTGCCCCTCTCTGATGACGTCGGTGCCTTGGAGTGAGGGTTTTGTCCCTTTTGTACAGCGGTTAGAGGGTTGTGACTGGCGTAATACTTACATGTATTACGTTCGAAAGTGCATTCTGTCTGCTTCGAACTACCAGCTTAACCGCTGCTTCCCCGAGATTCCTGGTGCATCTTTCGGGGAATTATTTACTGACTCCGCAGGCCAAGATGATTTCACTAGGCTGTCAACGGGGATTTTCTGGTGGTTGGTTAACATCCGGCCTGGGTATGTGCTTTTCCGACAAGGGACTTCATGCACGATCGAGCCATATATGCCGAATCGCTTCGCCCGACAGTTCGGCTATGATCAACTCTACGTCGGCAACCCCAATGCTCGACTCGCCTTCAGTGGGAACTTGTTCGAAGGTGCTCGGGCTTGGTACTATAGTGTGGCCGGAGGGACGGAGGCAACTTTCCGTCTACCTCTCAAGGAGCCAAAAGGCCGTACCAGCTTCAGCTTCTGTACTTGGTACTTCCAGGACAACCAGACACCATACTTTGTTCCGGAGTATTCATGCATTGAGAGTATCAATGCAAATTTTGAAGCAAGGTCGGGGTCCGGTAAACGCTCGCGAGGCGTCGAGCAGTATCTGAAGGCTCTGAGGGAAGTCGGGAGAGGGTCGAGGGAGGAGCCACGAGCAACGAAGGCTCGACAAGCGGTGAGTAAGCGTGCTCGAGGCTCTACTTCCACTGCTGACCCTGCCCCAAAGAAGGTCCGGAGAGACTTGACGGCCGAAGTTTCTCTATCCGAAGACATCCCTGCTGGTGTTGAGAACCGAGGGAAGAAGAGGCAGATGAAGAGGCTGTCCCCTTAGTCCGTGCCCATAGGTTGCGCAGCAGGGGTTGCAGGAGTTCAGAGGAAGGAGAGCCTGCTGACGAACCGACCGCCGCTGACGAGGCCGAGCAGTTCGAAGTTGACATCATGAGCGGAGGTGATGTTGAGATTCAGGGGGTCTCAGCTCAGCCCGGGTTTTCCTCAGCCCACGAAAGGAGAGATGAGGCACAGCAACCTGGGTCTCCAAGTGTGTTCATCTCTAGTCCTCGGACAGTTGACCCCAGCCCTACCACTGGGGTAATTGGTGGCAAGGCTCCGGCTACCGAGGCCTCTCGCGTTGAACTGCCGTCTTCCTTATCCGTAGAGGGAAGCGATTTTGAGGATGAGGTCGACTATGGTAACGAACCTGCTCCTCCTGATCCGAGTAAATTCTCACACATCTCGGAGGAGGAAATACATGGGTGCGAGCCGTTGACGGCATCACCACTGGCGGCAGTTATTCCCGCTGAAGGTACTTTTTTTTTACCTTCTGACTTAATTTCTCTTTTCATTTTAAAGAGGAGGTTTTAACATTCTCCTTTTATGCTACAGGGTTGGCCGAGGATATTGAGGCTGCAACCTCCTCGCATATCGAGGAGATGGTGCAAGAGTTGACCCAGCCGGAAGGAGTTGAGACTCCAACCGCCGAGATGCCTCCAGAGAAGGCAACTACTGAAATCGGGGAGACTCCCACTCTGCAGGACGAGGAGGCAACCACTGAAGCGAGGGAGACTTCTACTCTGCAGGATTCGCCCAAGAATTCGACATCTCTGGACCTCCAACTTGGTAAGGAAGTTTTGATGTCTTGGATGTTTCTCTTTTCACCATTGTAGCTAATGTTGAGATAATTTGCAGAGAGAACTGGGGGGGCTCAGGTGGAGAGTCTGACGGTCAGTGCCCCTCCGGAAGGCCACACAGCTCAAGCCTCGGCCGAAGTTTCTGAGGAGGTCGAGCTCACTACTTTGTCATCAGCTGTGGAGGTTCCTGCAGAGGTAACACCCCCAGAAGCGCTAGTGGCTACTCTTGCTCCTGCCGTACCGGTGGTCAGCCCGACTCTTGCGCGAGAAGAGCCGGCTTACATCCCTCACCCCGTGATAGAAAGGGGGTCGGGGAGCACCTCGGGCGATGATACTATGGAGTTCCTGACACGCAAAACGGTGCAACAGTTCTTTGACTCGATGCGATCATGCATCGATTTCATCCTGTCTGGGGGTAGCTCCTTTGAATTCGCCCGGATGTTTCTCGAAACTTGGCTGAGAACATCAAGTTGGCCGGAGGCCCTTCGCTAGCCCAGGCGTGTCTGCTGGTGGTGGAGCAGCTGGGACAAGACCTGAGAGAGCTTCGATCTCTGGAGGATGCCGGCTCATTCCCCGAAGCCCAGGAAACTCTGAATAGGCTCCTTACTGCTCAAGAGCAGGAGCGAAGGGAGGTGGAGGAGAAGATAAGCGATAACACCCGTCTTCTTGAAGGTTTCCAGGCTGATCATCAACGGCTAGCGGTCGAGTCCAAGGAATCTGTCATGATCATACAGGCTGCAAAGCAGGCTATCCTTGACTCTCGGGCTGCTATAGCCAGGGCTGAGGCCATGATTGCTTTTAACGAACAGAGGCTTGCTACCTCTGAAAAGAGGCTAGCGGAGTTAGAGGCTGCCAAGGCTCAAGTTGAAGCAAACCTCTCTGTTCGTTCATCCGAGTTGGAATCCCTCCGAGTACAAGCGCAGGGATTTTTATCTGAGGCGGATCTGCGGGCCCAAGCTCTCATGGAGGCTGAGAAGGCGCGTCAACATAAGATACATCGCCTTAGAGAGCAGATCCGTTCCTTGGCGAACCAGGACTTGTAGCCTTCTTCTTTTTTTTTGGTAAAGAAAAAGGACATTCTATTCACCAAGAGTGTTTGTACTTGCTTTTACCATTTTTTTTTGAATAGTAAAAGTCTTTGAAGTTCTTGTTCCATCCTTATTGTCTTGCTGTAGATGAATTCAACTTCTTTAGTCTTCTTGATGAGACGCGGCATTGATTCATAGGGACCTAGATAGAACTAAGTTTTTCTGATGAGACGCGGCATCAAATCATAGAGAGAGAGAGAGACGCGGTCATCAGTTCATAGGAACTTAGGCAGAACTAAGTCCTTGAGACGCGGCGTCAATTCACAGAGAGAAACGCGGGTTTAATTAACGCGAATCTGTCCTGCTAATGAAGACGCGGTTCAAGTGGACGCGAAGGACGCAGTTTTGAGTGGGACTCACTGGTCGCAGTCCTTAAGGATGCAGCGCTGGGTCTTTTGACTAGGTGCAAAAACCCATCACTACCCATGCAGACGCAGCTCCTCTGATGAAGACGCGAGGGACGCAGCCTTGCGTATTTTCCGACTAATCCCACAATGGCCTAAGTCTTTCGCTGAATTAAGTGCTTTCCCTTAAAATGGGCCCCGTTTGCTGAAGGGACGCAACTTTGGGTCACGCGGATATTCCTCTGGAATGTAGGTGGACGTCATTCAGTTTGAAAAAGGGGACGCGGATTCTTGGACGCGGCTTTCTCATCTGCGTCTTGATGTAACTTCCCAGGCGTTAAATGCGGCCTGACTTAAAGATTTCATGAGATCTTTCAAGTCTTCACTGACGATTGGGAAATCGTGTCGTCCGTTGTTTCCCAAAGCAGTTGTCCACGCGTTGGTTCCTCATTGGACTCAGGCGTTAATGCCTTTTAATGCAAAACCGGCGCTGGCGGTTTGAGACCAGCGTCTGCGACGCTTTCCGAAGCAACGTTCCACGCGTCAGACTCCTATTGGACTTTGACGGTCGTGCGTTCATTAAGGCCGACGGGAACCATTAATGGCAGTTATCAGGGGCTGCCTATAAATAGGGCTCACCCTCTCCCCCTTTAACAACCCAAACTTAGACGGTTTTCTTTTGATTTGCTCTGAGAAATTCCGCCTTCTTCAGAGTTTCTAACAGGGGTCTGTCTCCATGGATGGAGGTGACTCTGTGGATGAAGATGACCCAGAGCTTTCATGCTTCTGTTTGGTCTCTTCAGGAGAAAGCATCTCTTTGATCATCTTTCATGTCCACGTTTTAATGCAGAGAGTTCAACTCTTGATAGAGGCCTCTTCGGGTATGCCGTCCCGACTTGCCATGATATTTTTAGTCCACCCAGGCTTGCACCTTGGCATCTCTTAAAGAGATATCACCATCTGGATGAAGTCTTAGTTGGTGCATTCCTTTTTTTGGAATTTGCGCCATCGACTTGAACTTCTCTGGACGCGAGTACAGAAGTCTTTGGCACTTGGCGCTGGCTTTGCTTATGAAGCTCGCATTTTAAGGCCACTGACTTGGATGAATTCCAACTCGGGTTGAAGGTTTCAGACCCGAATCTTACAACTCCTGTTCATTCAACAGGGAGATGGCAATTTTTTCGGCGTCTGAGTCTTTTCGCGCCTGGTGTATTAGACGCAGATGCAGAAAATTGGACTGCGTTTGAACCCTGCGTGTATCACAGTTTTAACTCGCGTCTGTTTCTGCCACCGCGAAAGTTTTGGCTCACTGCGTGGGTCATTCCCGCGTCTGTAGTCTTCGACAATAACTGCGTCTTCGATAATAACTGCGTCTGTCACTTAGTTTTCTCTGTTGAAGTGTACTAAGTTCCAGATGTTCTGATTCCTTTGTTTATTCCTTGCAGGTAGGCTTGATCGTCTTTTTTCTCGTTCGCTGGGCCCGTGGGAGAATATATCGGCCAGCGAACTTGTTCGATGTTCGTCCACAAGGGAAGAAATCATAGTCTCCGTCGTCCACAAGGGAAGAAATCACGATCCCTGACGGTGACTTAACCCTCGTCAAGATCTCTTTGAACGTGACGCACCCGTCATGCTTGCGGGCTGGTCACGGTCACAGTGGGTATGGCGACGAGGGGGGTTACGGTGGATATAGTGGCAGATAGCATCCCCTTCCTCTCTCACCCCAGAAGTGACATCGAGGACGCTCCATGTTTGTTGGATGGCCTTCTGGCGAAAGAGATGCTCATGAATGAAGGGTTGCATGGCTTTCTGCTGCCACCGGACCTCAAGATCACCATTGCTCTTAGCTTAGTCAGCTAGGGCTCTTTCGATGTTTACATCATGCATCGTGGTGCGGCCAGCTTCTATTGTCGCCACAGTTTGGCGCTTTTCCAAACATCGTGCACTTGGAATCAGATGCGGCTTCAAGGAGTGAGTACGGCCTCTGAGAGAGAGGGACTTCTTTGTACTCCTTAATTGTAACACTCAATCTTATTGTATAAGAGAGCGTTTTGTATCACTTTCATATGCCTGAATATAAATAAAAGTGACATTTTTCTTTCTGCCTCTTTCTATTGTCTTGAACCTTTTGTCTTCAGTCAGACGCATAGAAGCAGAAGATCTTTGACTTCGTCAAAATTATGATGATAATCTTAATAAGTCAAATTTTGTAGGGAAAGATCCTATTTCAGGAACTTTCACAATACTGTCAGAGGTGTAATATTAACTTGACAGAGATGAAATAATGTTTGGTGGACCTGTCAATCTATAAAGGAGAATGACAAGTGAAACTCGTACCCCCAGGGAAAATGGGCCTTTATCAAGGTTTAGGATTCACTTGATTAAGCTCAGCTGGGGATTTGAAGGAAAACACTGTTAATGGTGTAGTATTATCCTAACAATGTGTTTAGGTAGACTTATTATTCTGTTGAAGAGAATAACAAGTGAGACTAGACTCGCAGGGAATCTAGGAAAATCTTTACCGTTAGAGGTGTGATATTAACTTAACGGGTTGAAAGTTGTCTTGCCAGAAGTGTGATGTTAACTCGACAAGAATGTGAATCAGAGGTGTGATATTAACTTGACTCAGAAGCATTTCAGCTTTCGTTTGGGAAAACTGAGAGTGTCACTGACATAGGTGTGATGTTTAACTTGACAGTGAGGGTAATGCTAGAGGTGTAATGTGGAACTTAGCATTGGTCATCTCGGCTTGGATAAGGAAGTCGAGGAAAAGTCATGGCCATAGGTGTATTGTTGAACTTAGCAATGACTTAGATGCTAGAGGTGTAATGTTAACTTAGCATCATTCGTTTCAGCTTCAACACGGAAGTCTGAAGGAAAGTGACTGTCAGAGGTGTAATATTAACTTGGCAGAAGCTTGGTTTACTGTTTAGAAGTATAATGTTAACTTAAATAGTAATTTTGTCAGAGGTGTGATATTAACTTGACAGAAACTTGATTTGCGATATGAGCAATTTGAGGACCTGTCGTTCTATTGATAAGAATGGACAGGTGGAGTTTGAAGTGCCAGAGGTATAGTGTTAACTTGGCAACAACTGTATCTTGTAGGCCTACCATTCTGTGGATGAGAATTGGTAAGGGATTTTGGAGGGGAGAGTGAAGTTGAGTCCACTTAGGATTTTTAGCAAACCCTCAGCTATCAACGGGTTTGATATGCCTTTACCAACTACCGTTTGAGTTGGGCTAGCCATGCTATTCCCCTCAGCATGATGAGTTGTCGAAGACTTATGTTGGGCTTAGAAGCCAACATTTTCCTCTATCCCTAACCGTCGGAGGCGTTGGATATTAATGAAGAAACTCTTCTTGTTTTGATCAGAGGTGTAATTTTGAACTTGATCAGCGGAAGAATACCATTTAAGGATAGTATTTCTTCAAGAACCTGCCATTGATAGGCATCATGAGTGTATCGCCATTCGAGGTTATGAGGCGATATGATCCATTCGAGTAGACTGACTCTACCACAAACTGTCCTTTCCATTTGGGTTGGAATTTTTCTTTTGTCTTGTGCGTCATCACCATGGGTCTTCTGACGGCTAAGACAAGATCGCCTTTCTTGAAAGTTTGCATTTTAACTTTCTTGTTGAAGGCTTTGGTAATTCGAGCTTGGTAAAACTCGATTTGTTGTTGGGCCTGCAAACGCTTATCGTCTAAGACTTCCAATTCTTGGAGTCGCTGTCGATGCTTCTCCTCTGTTGTCATCTCCGCTGTCAAGGCGACGCGTAGAGATGGAATTTGGATCTCTAGTGGAAGCACGGCTTCACACCCATATACTAAAGAAAATGGCATGGCTTTAGTTGGGATTCGCACGGTTGTGCGATAGGCCCATAAGCATTCACCTAGCTTATCGTCCCAGTCTCGTTGACTTTTCGAGACGAACTTCTTGAGAAGCTTGCCAATGGTCTTATTGAAAGCTTCTGCGAGGCCGTTAGCGGCAGGATAGTATGCCGTCGAGGACACACTCTGGATTCTGAACTTAGCGCAGAATTTCTGGAACGCCTGGCTGATGAACTGGGGTCCATTGTCATGGACAATTCGCCGAGGTACACCGAAACGGTAAATAACGTGATGTTTCACGAACTTGATCACGTTAGACGATTTTACCTCCTTCAGAGGAATAGCTTCGGCCCATTTAGAGAAATAATCGGTTATTGCCAAAACAAACCGATGTCCCTTTGATGATGGTGGGCTGATAGGACCAACCACATCCATCCCCCACATTTCAAATGGCCAGGTAGAGGTCGTGGAGTGGAGGTACCCTGGTGCTTGATGGATGAAATCGCCGTGCACTTGGCAGGCGTGACATCTTTTGGCATAAGTGATGGCATCGACAATCATCTTGGGCCAAAAGTAACCCAATCTTTGGAGTCGATGTGCCAGTTTTGGGCCAGGTTGATGGGCTCCACACATACCATCGTGGGCTTCTTTCAATACCTCTTGGGCCTCCTTTGGTGAGAGGCACTGGAGCAAGACTCCGTCATGCGATCGACGATACAATGTTCGTGCAATCGCATTGTAGTAAAATTTAGGGGCTTTCCTTCGAATGGCAGCCGCTTCCTTGGCGTCCTCAGGCAGGATGCCATACAAGACATAATCGATATAGGGGAATCGCCAGTCTTTAAGCTCTGGCCCGGTTGACAATTCCAGCGCTTCTTTGCCTTGATACTCTCCCTTTGACTCCTGATAGTCTTCGAGGGCAGTTCTCGGGCAATACAGGTCATGGCTGTAGACGAATACCTTCTCTATTGCTCCAGCTGGAAGAGCTAAGGAGGCCGCGAGGGACGCCAGTGCATCTGCATGCGCATTTTGCCTGCGCGGTACATGATCGATGTAGAAGTTTGTGAACCTCTCGGCCATGTGGATAGTTGCGTTGTAGTAGGGTACTAGGTCCTCATGTCTGACTTCGTACTCCCCGCGAACTTGGCTAACAATGAGTTTGGAGTCACCGTATGCCTCGAGATTTTTAACGCCAATCTCATCGGCGAGCTGCATCCCAATCAAAAGAGCGTTGTATTTTGCTACATTGTTGGAGCAAGGCTCAGTTAGCGAGACAGCTCAAGGAATCACATAATTCTGTGGCGAGACGAGTACTACTCCTACTCCCGCTACAATCTTTTGGGCTTGTTCTGGATGCACCGTCAAAGGAGAGTTGCCACACTTGACTTTCGAACGATGTCTGAGTTAGGCAGGCTTCAGCGACCTCATCTGGGAGATCGTCGTAAAGCTTGGTTGCCCTCGGATCTGGATGCTCAGCCAGAAAATCCGCCACCGCTTGTCCTTTAATGGCCTTCTGTGGTAAAAAGTGCATTTCATATTGAGATAACAATATGGCCCATTTTGCCAGTCGGCCATTTAGTGATGAAGGTTTTGTCATGAGTAACCTCAAGGGGTTGACTTTTGATATGACATTTATGGTTTGGCCCGCCAGGTAGTGTCGCATTTTCTGAATGGTGAACACCAGTGCCAAACATTCCTTCTCGATCGGGTTGTACCGATGTTCGGCTCCGATCATTGTTCTACTCAGATAGTAGATCGCTTGTTCTCGTCCTTGGTCATCATGCTGAGCTAGTAGAGCTCCCAAAGAATGATCCATTGCCCGGACGTATACCAGGAAAGGTTTTCCGGATATCGGAGCTGCAAGGACTGGTGGTTAGGTGAGGTATTACTTGATTTCCTCAAATGCTTGTTGACAAGCGTCATCCCAAATGAATGAGACACCCTTCTTCATTAGCTTAGTGAAGGGTTGGCATCTTCCGGAGAGGTTTGAGATGAACCTGCGGATGTACGCCAATCTTACTTGCAATCCCCTGAGTTCCTTGAGATTTCTCGGAGGTTTCATCTCCTGGATAGCGCGAACTTTTTCCGGGTCCAGATGAATTCCCGTGGAGGTTAAAACAAATCCTAAGAATTTGCCACTGGCCACCCCCAGGAAGGACTTGGTGGGATTCATCTTCAATTGATGAGCCCGCATGATATCAAAGACGACCTTCAGGTCGGATATGTGATCGTCTTTAGTGCGACTTTTCACCGCAATGTCGTCAACATAACACTCCACCGTTTTGCGTATTTGTTGATGGAAAATGGCATTCATGGCCCTTTGATATGTTGCCCCTGCATTCTTCAGTTCGAAGGGCATGACGGTGTTGGCAATATACCCCTAGAGGTGTCCTGAAGGAGGTATGCTTTTCGTCATCAGGATACATTTTAATTTGATTGTATCCTGAGAATCCATCCATGAAGGACATTCGTTCGAATCCACAAGTATTGTCAATCATGACATCTGTGATTGGCAGTGGGAATTCGTCTTTGGGGCAAGCCTCGTTTAGATCGCGGAAGTCGATGCAGATCTGGATCTTTCCGTTCTTCTTGGCAACTGGGACAATGTTGGCTACCCAGTCGGGATGTTGTTCTTCCCTTGCTCCTGCTCGTCATATTCGCAGTGAGCTCCGGGTACTCAATGTCAGAGAAGGTCATCCTTCTGTGGGAGCGCCTTCTTTTGGCTGACGGGGGAATCAGGGTCAGCTGTCTAACTAAAGACTGCTGGTGCACACCTGAACCACAACGGCACTCGGAGAGCATAGAGATGAGCCGTTGGCAGCAACATGATGAAGTGACCTGATTGGCACTTCTTTTCTTCGTCAAGTAATCCCTCAGATCCACGGGAGGGGGGTCGAAGAGATTAACCTCGCAACATCGAAGACGGGAGGCATCCATGTGCTGTACAGCCTGGACGCGGGTTTCAGGGACGCGATTTTCGCGCCACGGCTGTAAGACGCGCGTCTGGCGTCTCTGTTGGGACGAGACGTGATTGCCGCGCTGCCGCTCGGTGCGTCGGGGCAGAGACGTTTGAGAGAGGATGGGCTGCTGGGCCCCACGCCTATGGGCGCGTGCCTCTCGCGCTTGATGAGGCGCAGAGGCTTCACCTTGGCGTTTGGTGAGTTGGTCTTCAGAGGACCTAGCTTGAGGAGTCTCGCGTTTGGGCCGCCAAACGCGGACTTCACGTGCTGGACGTGGCGCGGGCAAGGCGCCAGATTGTACGTCGCGTCCAGCCTCAGTCGGACAACCAGAGGTTCCAACTTGTAGCTGACGCGCACGTCTCCTCTGTCGACGCTCAGCGTTTTGGTTGCGTCGTGGAGGTGGAGAGTGACCAACGACGACCTGATGCTGGACACCAGAGATTTTGACCACGCGGGTCTCCTGAGAGACGCTGACGCATGTGTTCCGTGCTGCGCGGTTGATCGCAGCGGCAGTTGTGCCTGAGATCACGCGGGCCTTCTGAGAGGCGTTAGCGCGTGTGTCTTGCTTGGCACAGTTGGCAGCAGCAGTGCCCGAGAGAACCTCGGATCGGGCTTCGGGGCCATTCCTCGTCGAGACCCTGCGGCAGACGCGGGTCTTTGGGCTCTTGGAGCTGCAGAGAGAAACTCTTCGTATTTCGCCTGGTCGAACTCGACAACGAGCGATTCGACCATCTTTCCCTTACGAAGGACGTCATCTTGCGCCACGATTTGCTCATCAGTGACAAATGTAGTCCCCAGCGGAGTCGCCATCTCTTGTTTGGTACGGAGAATGGTTCGTGTAAAGTTTCCTTGAATCAACTGAAAGATTACAACGGACTAATACTCCAACTACAAGGGAGGGAAGATATTGAGTCTTGAATCTCCCCTTTGTTTAGTGCTGGGTTCTTCAAGTGGCGGTGGAGAGTGAATCTTGTTCTCCATTGACTGGATGACCGTCGGGATCGTCAGGGATCTTCTCTTTGGCTGGTAGAAGGAGTAACACAGCTCTGTCTACCAAAACTCTCAAAGAGAAGCTAGGCAAAGGGGCAACTCGTACGCAGCGAGCTTGTTGAAGAGTTGAGCTCTCTCTTTTCTCTTCGAAATCCCTTCACCGAAAATTCGACCTCTTCTTCATAGCGACGGGGTTATTTATAGAGGCTCCAGGGGTGAACGTGCCTCCTACAAACACTCCATAATGGGGGCTAACCTTCCCCATTATGTGGGCCGTGATTGGCCCCGAAACCGGGACGGTTACAACTGAGACGCGGGAGTCAACCCACACGCCTTGGAGCTGCTGAGACGCGGGTTTTGACCCACGCGCCTTGGTGCGGCTGAGACGCGGGTTTCGACCCTCGCGCCTTGGTGTTGCTGAGACGCGGGTTTCGACCCACGCGCCTTGGTGTTGCTGAGACGCGGGTTTCGACCCTCGCGCCTTGATGCGGCTTAGACGCGGGTTTCGGCCCTCGCGCCTTGATACTGCTGAGACGCGGGTTTCGACCCTCGCGCCTTGATGCGGCTGAGACGCGGGTTTCGACCCTCGCGTCTTGATGCTGAGACGCGGGTTTGAACCCTTCGCGCCTTGGTGTTGAGACGCGGCCAAAATTAGCTTTGCGTCTAGAACTTGGAATTCTGCTTTTCAATGGCTTGTCTCTTAGTAGTTTTTTTTTAGACAGCCTACATATATGATTTCAAAAGAAGAAATTTCTGTTGACTCTAGCAAAATCCAGGCAGTAAAAGACTGGCCAATTCCAAGAATAGTAACGGAAATTAAAAGCTTTATTGGACTAGTCGGATATTATAGAAGATTTGTCCAGGACTTCTCAAAAATTGCTGCCCCGTTACAAAGCTCACCAAAAAAAGGAGAAAATTATATATGAACAGAAGAATGTACTGCAATATTTGAACAACTAAATGAGAGACTAATTACAGCTCCAATCTTGAAGACTCTCTCAGGGACAGGAGGGATGGTTATATGTAGTATGCATCTGAAAAGGGCCTAGGATGTATATTGATGTAGCATGATCATGTCATAGCTTATGCATCCAGGCAATTGAAGCCACAAGAGAGAAATTACCTAACTCATGACTTAGAGTAGCGGCGGTAATAATCGCGTTGAAGATATGGAGACTTTATCTTTTGGGGGACAAAGTATTGATCTATACTGATCACAAGAGTCTTAAGTATATTTTCATGCAAAAAAGAATTGAACATGAGGTAAAGGCGGCGGCTTAAATTGATGGCAGATTATGACATAGACTTGCAGTACCATCCTGACAAGGTCAATATAGTATCAGATGCCTGGAGTAGAAAATCAGAGAACAAAGTACTAGTACAACTTACTCAACAGAAGGAATTGCTTTGAGAGATCGTTAAATTGGACTTAATGTTGGAACAAGTAATGGGTCAGTCAGGATAATTAATGATTTTTTAGATTCAGCCAACACTGATGGATGAAATTAAGGAAGCACAAAAGGAAGAGTCTAGATTACAGAAGTCCAGAACTCAAGTTGAAGCAGGATTAAGGACAGATGTCTGTATTCAATTAGATGATGCATTATATTATGGTAACAGAATTTGTGTACCGCAAGGGAAAGTTCGACAGAAAATTTTGGCAGAAGCTCACAATTGGGCTCATTCCATACATCCAGGGGGAACTAAAATATATCAAGACTTGAAATAGAACTTCTGGTGGAATGCTATGAAGAGAAAGATAGCCCAGTATGTGTGTACGGGGAGGAAATTTGAAAGGGAATATTGCAAAGTTTCTTGAATCAATAAAAAATTACAACAACTCAAATTTCCAATTACAAGAGTGAGGAGACACTCGAGCTCAGATCTTTTCTTTATTTAAGGCCGGGTTCTTTGTGTAGCAGTGGAAAGTGATTCTTGTTTTTCGTTGACCGGGTGAACATCAATCTCTTCTAGAACTCTTCTCCTTGGATCACAGATGAAGTAGCATAACTCTTATCCATTGAAATCTTAAAGAGACTTAGGCAATAACTTGAACTCAGCAAGTTGGTATTAGAGTTGAACTCTTTATAAATCTTTCTCAGCTGAAAATTCTGACCCTTCTTCAATAACAAACTGAGTTATTTATAGGGATTCCAGGGGTAAAACTGTCCCTAAAAACTCTCCATAATGGGGGTTAACTGCCTTCATTACATGGGCAGTACTTGACTCAGTAATGGAAATAGTTATAACTGAGGAGCAAGGCTCCTCTCCAGTTAAAATGCGAGCTTGAGCTCTGCGTTTAGCCATTGAGGTAACACTGACGCGAGTTTTGAGCTCCGTATTTGAGTGCTGCGGTGGTGTTGAAAAGCAAGCCTCCAACTCTGTGTTTTCTCATTGACGTGGTATTAGATGCGTGCCTCGAGCTTCGTGTTTGAGACACGAATGTAGACTGTCTAAAAAACTCTAAAGACAAGTCATCAGATAACAGAGTCCAGGTTTTAGCCGCGAGGCTAATCAAAGCCACTCATGCAAAGGCAAAATGCTCGAAGCCCGTGTCTCAACACCATTGCAATGCCAAGATGCAAAGCTCAAAGCCCGTGTCTCAGTACCAATTCAATGCTCATGCACAAAGCTTGAAGTCCGCATCAAACATGAAGCTCGCGTCTCAAACACGAAGCTCGAGGCGCGCGCCTAATACCACGTCAATGAGGAACATAGAGTCGGAGGCTCCCGTTTCAATACCACTGCGGCACCCAAATGCGAAACTCAAGACCCGCGTCTAGCGTTACCTCAATAGCTAAACGCAAGGCTCAAGCCCGCGTTCCAACTGCAGAAAATCCCTGCGTTTCAGTTATAACTTCCCCCATTATTTGGTCAAGTACTATCCATGTAATGAGAAGAGTTACCCCCATCATGGAGGGTTTTTAGGGGATAGTTTTACTCTTGAAACCCCTATAAATAGCTCAGTTTGCTATTGAAGAGGGTCAAAATTCTTCAGCTGAGAAAGATTTATAAAGAGTTTAACTCTTCTACCAACTTGCTGAGTTCAAATTATTGTCTAAGTCTCTTTGAGATTTCATCGGATAGGAGCTATGCTACTCCATCTGTGATGTAAGGAGAAGAGTTTTAGAAGAGCTTGACATTCACCCGGTCAATGAAAAATAATAATCACTTTCCATCGCTACACAAAAAAGCCAGCCTTAAACAAAGAAGGGATTTGAGCTTGAGTGTCTTCTCTCTCTTGTAGTTAGAATTTTGAGTAGTAATTTTTCATTGATTCAAGAAAATTTTGCGATATATATTTTCAAATTTCCTCCCCGTACAAGAGATGGCGACTTCGCTGGGGACAACTTTCTCTACTGATGAGCAAGTTGTGGCACAAGGTGACGTCAGTTTCATGGGAAAAACGGTCGAGTCACTCGTTGTGGAATTCGATCAGACAAAGTACGAAGAGTTCCTCTCTTCGACTCCAAGAGCCCCTGGATGGCACAACAATACCACATGGTCTCGTGGAAGATCCGCTCTCAAGTCTCTTCAGAGACTTCCCTAAAAATGGCCTGCACAAACAGGACTATTTCTGGTCGTGTCGCATGCGTGGCCCGCTTCAACGTCTCCCACGAGACTCGCAAAACCAATATCATTGAAGGCCAATCTTGTTACACCCCTCCTCTTCCTTAGCTCCAGGTTACCAGGCGTCCCCAACAATCCGTGAAGCATAATTAGAATGCTGAACGTCGATAAAGGCGTTGCGCACATTGACAACAGATGGAAGAAGCTGGAAAAACCAGCTGTCCGACAGATACAGGACGTGAAGGTCAGGCTTGCTTCCCTTCTAAACTGCGTCAGATGCACAAAGTCTGCATCTGGACACCAAAACACGAATCTGGAGAAGCTCGCATTTCTGAGACGCTACCTCACAGACGCAATGATCAGTAATGCGACATCCGCGTCTCTTTTTAGAGACACGAGACCCGCATCTCTACTACAGAATGTGGGATTCATGAAGTCTGCGTCTCTCAAGTGTTGCCAGACAAACGTGGCAATCAGCAACGTGAGGTCCGCATCTCTTATCAGCAGAGGCATGTGACCCGCATTTCAAAGTCAAAATGCGAGAGCCGCATCTGTTCTTCAGAACGTCAACTTCGCGTCTTCGAACCCTGCGCCCTTAAGACTTGTGTCTCAGAGTTGCGATGCAAGGTTAACATTCTCTCTCCAACGGCTAAAGTCAGAAAGAAGCTAAAAAGCCATCGTCCTCAGGGACTCGAGGCTGGTCTCTTCGATCCCCTCCGACAGATCTAAGGGACTACTTGACAAAGAAGAGGAGTGTTCATCAAATCACTCCACTATACTGTTGTGAACGGCTCATCACAGCGGTGCTCTCTGATTGCCACTGCAACTCGCATATAAACAAACAGTCGGTGTTCAACCGGTTATCGTCTACGTTACCGCTCGGCCAAAAGCCGTCGCTCCCACACAAGGAGAACCCTCTCTGATGTGGAGTACCTAAAAGTTTGTAACGCCCCGATCCCACGGATACGGGGACGTCACTGCAACGCATATACGGAGGTCAGAAGGTGTCCCCACGTATATACGCTAAGCATTAAGTACAACAAGTATCAGAGTACAACACAAAGCGTGGTATATTCATATGCCAACTTACAAAATATAAATACAAAGTTACACAAGTTATGATAAGCAACATCACATTACAAGTGTCTTTTATCACAACCCAAGTCCAAAAGGGACAATATACAACCCGAAACACAAAATGCTCACGTAATGGATGGAGATCCCGTGAACCAAAAGGAAGAGTCGGGCACGATGGGACTAGAGCTGGTCAGCCTGCTCGCAAAGATAAGCCCGGTCCTCTGTGGAAGGCTCCACTTCGTCCCAAGCCTCGAAATCTGAATATGCAAATCCAAGGGGTCAAGACATAACAATAAATAAAGAATAGCCAAGTGACTAAGGATCATGATTAAAGATAATGGAGTAGTAATAAATAGCAACGAATAACAAGTGATGTAAACTCAATAAGATAAGGTCATATGCAATGAATCTATAGTTAATGTCTTATTATTATTACTCGTCTTACTGTGATATCTAGCTATGTGACCCAGCGTCCCAGAGCACATAGGTCCATATCCTAGTAAAGCAAGGTTGTTATTGGAAACAGCGGTTGTATCGACGAACTATGTTTACAGTGGGTCCCGTGCATGCCCGGGACCACGGTCCAGGGTGTTCCGTTGCTTGAAGACGGAACCAGCCGCAAGGCCTAACAGGAGGGTCTTATGTATGCCCTTGTCATGACAGTAAACAGGAAAGGGAGCAAGCACTCCCCTCGGTCCCCTGGAGTACCACAGGGTAGACCGGAAACATAATTGTACAATATACCTAAAACCACTGTAAACACGAACACATATCGATATCCGCATATTTCCCCCTGACCCCAATGTAAGTTGGTCTACTTTATATAATAAGTCGGGTATATCATGCTTGGTGTTTCAGTGATAGCATGAAGGGGTGGTGATACTTCACATTTAACAAGTTATGGAATAGCAATAAGTAACATGAATCATGAAGCATAATGAAGCAAGATCTATCAGGTAACAAGTCATGCAGTACAGGTATGAAGCCTAAACAAAGCTAAAACAGTACACACATATCAGGGTAAGGTCAGAAATTAAAAAGGAAAGGAGTCAGAAAAATGGCCCAGAATTAGGCTGCCGGTCGACCTCCGGTCGACTGCCGGTCGACTGGGGATATAACTGGCGGTCGGCTCCCGGTCGACTGCCGGTCGACCGTGCAAATGCCGTGAGCTCCAGGTTTTGGCCGGTCGACTGTCGGTCGACTGGTCCACACTAATTTCCTAAGCCGGTCGAGTGGTCGGTCGACTGCCAGTCGACCGCCAGCTCAAAGTTGTGCACGCTGTGCACATCGGTAGAGTGATCGGTCGACTGCCGGTCGACCGATCCTCTGGAATCTGCGACTGTTAAGGCAGAAAAATCAGATTTTTCCTTGGGTTGGTTCTAACAGTCTAAAAATAGGATTTTTAAGGTATTAGGGGACCGGATCTAGCAGTACAAGTACACTAAAACAGAAACTAGCCTTGTTGGATAATATACTTACATGGGGAGGTTGGATTTGAGTTGTGATGCCCTAAAAATTGGATTTTTATACTACAAGTGTACAAGGATTTCTACCACAAGGAATGAAGTGTTAATTAGGTCTTGGTGAGTAAAGATACTCACCAGGATAGGTTTAATTGTGACTTGATTCAAGGATGGAGATGATTGCTTCACTCCACACTTGTTGTTGAAGCTTGAGGTGAAGAAGAGCTCTTGGAGTTGCCTTGGGGAGTAGAGGTTGAAGATGGAGTTCCTTGATGAAGCCCTAGTTGAACCCCTTGAGACCTTGAGTTGTAGGTGAAGAGATTTGGGTGATCTTGGAGTTAGGGTTTGGTTTGAGGAAGGAGATTTTGAGAGAGTTCTCTTGATGAAGAAATGAGAAAAAGGGGAATTTTGCAAATGAAATGCATTTATAGGTTGGGATCTTTTGTAAAGGGCTTGGGATTATGATGGAAGTGGGGGGTTTTCTTGCAAAAATGTGGGGGTGAGGTGTCCCCTCATGGCCACTTGGCCGGCCATAGGAAGGAGAGAGAGTGAGTGGGGTTAGGTGAAGTGTGTGAGTGGGAAATGAGGTGGAAATGAAGTGGAATTGGAATTTTGCAATAATTGAAAAAATGTCCGAAATTCAAGTATCTCGGATTGGTCTGAAAATTTTACCAAAAATCAAGAAAATATTTGAAGACTCATGGTGAAATTCGTTTGAAGAAATACTGTATAGATTTTTAATTAAAAATCCCGGAATCAGTTATTTACCGACTCCGAAAGAATTTTCATAAATTTATAAAATTCTCAGAAAAAGTGTATAAGTAAGAAATATGATTCTAAGTAATAAAGTCTAAGGGACTTTCTAAAAATTCCTAACAGTTTGGGAGATAAAAATTCGGGAATCGGTCAGCGGCACTGGCCGACACTGTTTGAAGAGATTCATTTTAATTCCAGAAAATTCCAGAAAATCACATAAAATCTAAAATATTGGAAAATGATATTTGAAATTAAAATCGGTCAAATACGGAAGGAAAATCGGAAAATACGATCGGAAGACTGAGTACGTAACTAAGTACGTATTCCGGGAGAGGGGTATTACAATCTACCCACCTTACAAAAATTTCGTCCTCGAAATTTCATAAGGTGAAAGATAACAGGAAAAGCAACAGATAGATACGGATACAAGGAAAGATAACGGTAGAGAGAGTAGAAGAAAAGAGTCTTACCCAATCAAGATGTGAAAAGTTGAGGATAACGCTCCCGGATAGCGTCCTCACGCTCCCAAGTGGCCTCTCCTGGCGCATGCCTGTTCCATGACACCAATACCAATGGAATAGCTCTGTTCTTCAGTGTCTTGACACTCCTATCCAGAATGGCCAACGGCTGCTCTTGGTATGATAAATCCGGTTGTAGCTCCAGCTCGGAATGGTCCAGAATATGGCCGTCATCCCTGACATACTTCCTCAACTGAGACACGTGGAAGACATTATGCACCCCGTCCAAAGATGGCGGTAATGCCAATCTATAGGACACATCTCCCACACGATCCAGGATCTCGAATGGGCCAATATACCTTGGACTTAGCTTCCCACGTGAACCGAACCGGATTACACCCTTGGTAGGTGATATCTTCAAGAACACATGATCCCCGGTCTGGAATTCCAATGGCCTCCTCCGAGTGTCAGCCCAACTCTTCTGTCTACTCTGAGCAGCCCTGAGATGATTTCTGATAACCCTGACTTTCTCTGTCGTCTGCATCAGGATCTCTGGTCCCAAAAGACTCCTCTCACCGACTTCATCCCAACAAATCGGTGATCTGCACTTCCTACCATACAATGCCTCAAAGGGTGCCATCTTAATACTTGCCTGATAGCTGTTGTTATATGAAAACTCAGCCAAGTGAAGATGATCTTCCCACGATCCTCCGAAGTCAATCATGCAAGCCCTCAACATATCTTCAAGGATCTGGATAGTCCTCTCAGATTGTCCGTCTGTCTGAGGATGGTATGAAGTACTGAATTTCAGACGAGTTCCCAGACTCTCTTGGAGACTTTCCCAGAAATGAGATCTGAATCTGGTGTCTCTATCTGATACAATACTAACTGGAACTCCATGCAGACGAACTATCTCCTTCATATACTTATCTGCCAAAACCTCTGTCGACTGGCCTACCCTGAATGGTATGAAGTGAGCTGACTTGGTGAGGCGATCAACTATCACCCACACCGCATTATTACCTTTGGGACTCCGAGGCAATGCCGTCACAAAATCCATGGTGATGTGCTCCCACTTCCATTCGGGTATCGGCAAAGGTTGAAGAAGTCCAGCTGATCTCTGATGCTCGATCTTTATCTGCTGGCAAACCAAGCACTTGGCAACAAACTGGGCTATCTCTCTCTTCATAGCATTCCACCAAAAGTGCTTCTTCAGGTCCTGATACATCTTGTTTCCTCCGGGATGTATGGAATAAGCTGAACTGTGTGCTTCCTCCAAAATCTTCTGTCTGACTTCTCCCTGGGGAACACAAAGTCTATCCCCAAAATACAATGCACCATCTGGATGGATACAGATATCAGTCCTCAAACCAGCCTCCACCTGAGCTCTGAATGTCTGTAATCTGGGGTCCTCTTTCTGAGCTCCCTTGATCTCCTCTATCAATGATGACTGGATCTGTAAAGTCATAAGCTGCCCTGCCTTATCACCTCCTTGCACCAACATCAAATCCAATCTGATGAATTCTTGAATCAACTCCCTCTGCTGAGTAAGGTGGACTAGCACTCTGTTCTCTGGCATCCTGCTCAGTGCATCTGGAACGGTATTGACCTTGCCTGGATGATATTGCAAGTCAATATCGTAGTCCGCCATAAGCTCCAACCACCTCCTCTGCCTCATATTCAACTCCTTCTGCGAGAAAATATACTTGAGGCTCTTGTGATCTGTGTATATCAACACTTTGTCTCCCAGAAGGTAGTGTCTCCAGATTTTCAAAGCAAATACCACAGCGGCCAACTCCAAGTCATGAGTTGGGTAATTCCTCTCATGAGGCTTCAATTGCCTAGATGCATATGCTATAACATGATCACGTTGCATAAGTACACACCCCAGGCCTTTACCTGATGCATCACAGAAAATGACCATCCCTCCTCTTCCTGAAGGAGTCCTCAAGATTGGAGCTGAAATAAGCCTCTGCTTCAACTGCTCAAATGCTGCATCACATACCTCTGTCCATATGTATCTCTCCCCTTTTCTGGTGAGCCTGGTCAACGGAGCTGCAAGTCTAGAGAAATCCTGGACAAAACGCCTGTAATATCCGGCTAGTCCAAGGAAGCTCTTTATCTCAGTCACCGTCTTCGGAACTGGCCAATTCTGCACTGCCTGGACTTTACTAGGATCAACTGAAATTCCTTCTGCTGAAACTATGTGTCCAAGGAAAGCTATGCTATCCAACCAGAATTCACACTTGCTCCTTTTGGCATGAAGCTGCTCCTGCTGAAGGGTCTGCAACACAATCCTCAAGTGCTCGGCATGCTCCTTATCATTCCTTGAATAGATCAGGATGTCATCTATAAATACAACTACAAACTGATCCAGGTAAGGAGAGAACACTCGATTCATCAAGTCCATGAAAACTGCAGGGGCATTTGTGACTCCGAAAGGCATAACTAGAAACTCATAGTGACCATATCGGGTCCTGAATGCCGTCTTCGGAACATCCTCCTTCTTCACCCTCAGCTGATGGTAACCCGACTGCAAATCTAACTTAGAAAATACACGGGCTCCATGAAGCTGATCAAACAAATCATCAATCCTGGGCAAGGGATACTTGTTCTTGATGGTGACTTTGTTCAATTCCCTATAATCAATACAAAGCCTCTTACCACCATCCTTCTTATGCGCCAAGAGCACTGGAGCTCCCCATGGTGAAGTGCTTGGTCGAATCAATCCCTTGTCTGAATACTCCTGTAGTTGCTTCTTCAAGATCTCCAACTCTGTCGGTGCCATCCTGTACGGAGCCTTGGATATAGGAGCTGCTCCTGGAATTGTATCAATGGAGAACTCAATTATCCTCTCCGGTGGAAGCCCTGAGACCTCAGCAAAGACTCCTGGAAATTCATCCCACACTGGCACTCCCTTCTGAACCTCCGAAGTGGTCATCTGAATCTTCTTCTTAGCAGGCTTCACCTCTCCACTAAACTGGAACTCCGGCTGATGAGGGATTCTGAAATTGATCCTCCTCCCTCTACAGTCGATCACTGCATAGTACTGACTGAGCCAGGTCATGCCTAAGATTACGTCGTACCCTTTGGTGTCGAGTACGAGCATGTCTATGGCCAAGATCTTCCCACAAAGCTCCACTGGACAATCAGCACAAACTCTAGAAGATACAACTACCCCATTCCCTGTACTTATCTCCCATTTGCGGTCTAAAGCCTTAACAGGTATAGAATGTAAAGCCACAAAATGATCGGAGATATAACAGTGGGATGCACCTGAATCGAAGAGAGCGAGAACAGGTATTGAATGAACTCTGATGTTACCTGAAATCACTTCCTCTGAAGCCTCAGCCTCCTCTGCTGTCAGGTTGTAGGCCTGACCTCTGCCACGCCCTGCTGCTGTCCGGGCTCCTCTCTGCACTGGGCGAGCAACATGCGGTGGAGGAAGGGGAAGGGCTCTCCTCATCACTGGTCCCTGATGCCTCTGCCCAACTGGCCCTGGTAGTACCCTCTGCACATTCTGCCCCTGAGGTGCCGGCAAGGTTTGGTTAGCAAATCCCATCCTCCTGTGCGGACAGGTCTCCACGGCATGGTCTCGTGCTCCACACACCAAACACCATCCGTTTGCCCTCCGGCAATTCTGCTGGGAGTGTCCTGGCTTCTGGCAGAAATTGCAGATAAGACCTGGTCGAGCCACCTGGTAAGGAACTGCCCTGAATGGTTGCCTGGCCTGGACCTTCGCTGCTCTGGATGGTCCTCCTCTGCCCACCGGTACAAACGGCCTCTTCATGGCCTGGTCCTTCCTCTGATCTCCTTGCTTCTTCTCAAACCCACGCTCCACCTCTCGAGCGCTGGTGAGGACTTCTGCATAGGTCTTCAGATGATGGGGCATTAGGAACATCTGAATGTCCATCTGTAGACCCTGCTGAAACCTGCTTGCCCTCTTCTCCTCATCCGTCACCATGTATGGGGCGAAACGACTCAGCCTGAGAAATTCTGCAGCATACTCATCTACGGATCTATCCCCCTGTTGAAGCCTGATGAACTGCTCCTCCATGTCCTTCTGAGCAGTGGCGGGGAAGAAACGACTGTAGAAGCTCTTGGAGAAAGTATCCCAAGAGATAGGTTTCTCCAAGCGAGCCTCCTCTGCAAGCCACCAAGTCCTGGCTATGTCCTTCAGCTGGATCTTGGCAACCTCCACTTGGTTCTCCTTAGGCACTCGGGCGGCGTTCAGCAAATCAGTGATGTCCGTCAACCATTGTTCAGCATCCAATGGTTTCTCGACTCCCGTGAAGATGGCCGGTTGCAGCCGCCGGAAATCTGACACGTTCCCAGGCCTTTGCTCCTTTGGGGCTGCCAACTCCTGCCTGAGGAGCTCAGTCTGCTGATGCTGATTCTCCATCTGCTGTTGCTGGTTTCCCAGCATAGTCTGAATGATCCTCAGGATATCAGCACCCTCTCCTCCTACGGGTCCATTCGGTACTTGCCCGATGTTGTTACGACCCGACCGTCTCTCCATACCGAAAGGGATAAGATCTGGAATTGGAAACAATTGAAAGGAGTTTAGGACACGAGGAAATGAATCAAGGACGGAATCAAGAAGGACTAGGTAACTTTGTACATTGTAGTTGGCATTAGCGAATTACTAGAATTTGCCACTTGATTGTACTTTTAGGTTTGAGAGCCTAGGCTCTGATACCAACCTGTAACGCCCCGATCCCACGGATACGGGGACGTCACTGCAACGCATATACGGAGGTCAGAAGGTGTCCCCACGTATATACGCTAAGCATTAAGTACAACAAGTATCAGAGTACAACACAAAGCGTGGTATATTCATATGCCAACTTACAAAATATAAATACAAAGTTACACAAGTTATGATAAGCAACATCACATTACAAGTGTCTTTTATCACAACCCAAGTCCAAAAGGGACAATATACAACCCGAAACACAAAATGCTCACGTAATGGATGGAGATCCCGTGAACCAAAAGGAAGAGTCGGGCACGATGGGACTAGAGCTGGTCAGCCTGCTCGCAAAGATAAGCCCGGTCCTCTGTGGAAGGCTCCACTTCGTCCCAAGCCTCGAAATCTGAATATGCAAATCCAAGGGGTCAAGACATAACAATAAATAAAGAATAGCCAAGTGACTAAGGATCATGATTAAAGATAATGGAGTAGTAATAAATAGCAACGAATAACAAGTGATGTAAACTCAATAAGATAAGGTCATATGCAATGAATCTATAGTTAATGTCTTATTATTATTACTCGTCTTACTGTGATATCTAGCTATGTGACCCAGCGTCCCAGAGCACATAGGTCCATATCCTAGTAAAGCAAGGTTGTTATTGGAAACAGCGGTTGTATCGACGAACTATGTTTACAGTGGGTCCCGTGCATGCCCGGGACCACGGTCCAGGGTGTTCCGTTGCTTGAAGACGGAACCAGCCGCAAGGCCTAACAGGAGGGTCTTATGTATGCCCTTGTCATGACAGTAAACAGGAAAGGGAGCAAGCACTCCCCTCGGTCCCCTGGAGTACCACAGGGTAGACCGGAAACATAATTGTACAATATACCTAAAACCACTGTAAACACGAACACATATCGATATCCGCATATTTCCCCCTGACCCCAATGTAAGTTGGTCTACTTTATATAATAAGTCGGGTATATCATGCTTGGTGTTTCAGTGATAGCATGAAGGGGTGGTGATACTTCACATTTAACAAGTTATGGAATAGCAATAAGTAACATGAATCATGAAGCATAATGAAGCAAGATCTATCAGGTAACAAGTCATGCAGTACAGGTATGAAGCCTAAACAAAGCTAAAACAGTACACACATATCAGGGTAAGGTCAGAAATTAAAAAGGAAAGGAGTCAGAAAAATGGCCCAGAATTAGGCTGCCGGTCGACCTCCGGTCGACTGCCGGTCGACTGGGGATATAACTGGCGGTCGGCTCCCGGTCGACTGCCGGTCGACCGTGCAAATGCCGTGAGCTCCAGGTTTTGGCCGGTCGACTGTCGGTCGACTGGTCCACACTAATTTCCTAAGCCGGTCGAGTGGTCGGTCGACTGCCAGTCGACCGCCAGCTCAAAGTTGTGCACGCTGTGCACATCAGTAGAGTGATCGGTCGACTGCCGGTCGACCGATCCTCTGGAATCTGCGACTGTTAAGGCAGAAAAATCAGATTTTTCCTTGGGTTGGTTCTAACAGTCTAAAAATAGGATTTTTAAGGTATTAGGGGACCGGATCTAGCAGTACAAGTACACTAAAACAGAAACTAGCCTTGTTGGATAATATACTTACATGGGGAGGTTGGATTTGAGTTGTGATGCCCTAAAAATTGGATTTTTATACTACAAGTGTACAAGGATTTCTACCACAAGGAATGAAGTGTTAATTAGGTCTTGGTGAGTAAAGATACTCACCAGGATAGGTTTAATTGTGACTTGATTCAAGGATGGAGATGATTGCTTCACTCCACACTTGTTGTTGAAGCTTGAGGTGAAGAAGAGCTCTTGGAGTTGCCTTGGGGAGTAGAGGTTGAAGATGGAGTTCCTTGATGAAGCCCTAGTTGAACCCCTTGAGACCTTGAGTTGTAGGTGAAGAGATTTGGGTGATCTTGGAGTTAGGGTTTGGTTTGAGGAAGGAGATTTTGAGAGAGTTCTCTTGATGAAGAAATGAGAAAAAGGGGAATTTTGCAAATGAAATGCATTTATAGGTTGGGATCTTTTGTAAAGGGCTTGGGATTATGATGGAAGTGGGGGTTTTCTTGCAAAAATGTGGGGGTGAGGTGTCCCCTCATGGCCACTTGGCCGGCCATAGGAAGGAGAGAGAGTGAGTGGGGTTAGGTGAAGTGTGTGAGTGGGAAATGAGGTGGAAATGAAGTGGAATTGGAATTTTGCAATAATTGAAAAAATGTCCGAAATTCAAGTATCTCGGATTGGTCTGAAAATTTTACCAAAAATCAAGAAAAATATTTGAAGACTCATGGTGAAATTCGTTTGAAGAAATACTGTATAGATTTTTAATTAAAAATCCCGGAATCAGTTATTTACCGACTCCGAAAGAATTTTCATAAATTTATAAAATTCTCAGAAAAAGTGTATAAGTAAGAAATATGATTCTAAGTAATAAAGTCTAAGGACTTTCTAAAAATTCCTAACAGTTTGGGAGATAAAAATTCGGGAATCGGTCAGCGGCACTGGCCGACACCGTTTGAAGAGATTCATTTTAATTCCAGAAAATTCCAGAAAATCACATAAAATCTAAAATATTGGAAAATGATATTTGAAATTAAAATCGGTCAAATACGGAAGGAAAATCGGAAAATACGATCGGAAGACTGAGTACGTAACTAAGTACGTATTCCGGGAGAGGGGTATTACAAAGTTACTGCGAACATGGTGGGTCCAAGTACTACACCAAGTAGAACTAAGGGGAAGTAACCAATAGTCAGCTCCGATGAGTCTGACACCGAGCCGGAAAGAGTGTACCGGCATACCCGCACTCGAACTGGCATAATAGCCCCAGTGGTTTATATTGCCCTAATCTGGGGCATCGAAATAAGCGAGTCACACTCTGCCATCGCAGAATCACAGGCCTCAAATTCTTCGGTAGAGAAAGAAGCCTTTGCATATATGGCAAGCACTCCTGAAGAAATGGCTAGGTGCTTTGAACAATAAACCCAAGCTCAAGGGAAGCAACTCGATATGATTCATGCTCAATAAGAATCTATCGACAGTCTCAAGCAGATGCTTTAGCAATTGCTTAAGGACAAAAAGAAGCCGAAGGCCAAGACTTCTTTCAAGAAGCCCAAGGGTAAATGGAAGGAAGGAGAAAGCTCATCCTCTACACATACCGAGGAGGAGGAGCATTCCAACTCTGAATTGTCCAAGCTTCCATGTGTAGAGAGAGGCAATTCAGAGAATGGAAGCACTCATTCTAAAAGGATGAGTAAACTGGAACAACGTCTTGAAGCTCTTACCAGTCAAAAAGGCCTCCAAGAAGTAAGAGTGGTCTGACCGTACCGGCTGAGTAGAATCTTGTTCTGTACCCTCCTAAATTTAAAGATCTGACCCTACAGGCCTTCTATGGCAAAGGGTCATCGAACCAACACATATACTACTTCAAGTCCTATATCGGGGATGTAGTATCAAATGATTCCATTCTGGCACGTTTATTCATTAGCACCCTTAAAGAGATTGCTTTTAAATTGTTCATGAAGCTCCCAAAATGCTCTATCAAGAACTGGGGTGATCTGGAGAAACTTTTCCTTACCCGTTTCTTTGAAGATGATTTGGAGATTACCATGCCAACTCTCCTGGCAATGAGGCAAAGGAAGGGAGAGCCAGTTAAAGCATTTATGGAGAAATTTCAGAACATGGCACTCCAATGTCCTAGCGGTATGATCTAGGCCACCCTAGTGGAAACATGCTATCATAATTTGCAAACCTCACTCCTAGCTCAGATAGGGGTAGCTGTAAGCCGTACCTGGAAGCAGTTGGTCCAGTAAGGCAAACAAGTAGAAGAGATTATGCCAGGGTTAAGGCAGAAAAAAACAAGTCCAGACTTGAAAAGTCGACAAGGCGTGCGCCAGAAGCATCTTTTCAAGCTAAAAGAAAAGACACACTGGCGACAGAGACGAAGTCTCCCTCTAAACCCCAACTAGCAAGAGGGAGGGGTTGGCTCTTCAAGTCAGCTGATTAGTCTCTAAAACTGCATATTTCATACCACATTTTCACATTTATTTAATATTAAATTCTGCTAATAATACCTCTCTTGTATGTTTCTTAGTCCATGGCATGAAATGAAGAACACCCAAAATCATCATTTAATTAGTGATTAAAAGCCTATAAAGATGGCCATTAACCTTGGAGAGTGGTTTCGTCAAAACCAGGGGCCAAAATTAGAAACCAGGACATGCAGCCGACAGGGGGACAAGCGGGCAACGCGCATTAGGCGGCGCTGCACGCACCGCTGTGGTATAACCGCGAAAACATAGCTTGGGCCGCGTTTTCGCTGTTTTGGTGTGGAGCCGCGTGCCAAGATTTGACGTGCGGCTCCGTACCTGTACCCTGGTGCCCAGTTTTGCCTATAAATATCTTGAGATTTTCAGACCATGGAGGAGAAGTTTTAAGGAGTTTTGATGTGTTTTTAGGTTAGTTTTTGGGATTTCCTCTTGTTGTAGTCTAGGGTAGTTTAGTTTAGCTGTTGTTCTTCTTCCTCCCTTGTATTTTTGTTTTTGTGGATCTTGTAATAGGAGAGAGAGTAGTACATAGGTAGAAAGCAAGAGTGCTTGTAATGGAAGGTGACAATTTATGAAAGGTTCTTTCTTTACCTTTCTTTATTTTCTTCTCTCTAACCCCTTTTACATGTTTAGCTAATTTTCTCTCATGGCAACTAACTACTAACCACTAACTTGCTAACTTCTTACTTGATAATCCACATAAATGTAATAGCCTCTACTTGGCCTTGCTCTTGCAAGAGCCATTGATGGCTCATGATGATGGATTCTAACATTCTAACATCCTAACTCTCTAACAAGCTAACATTACTTTATTTCATGCTTATTCTTGTCTAGTTTTGATGGTTTAAGTGTAGCTTGCACTTGTTTTGTTGAGTTTTGATGTGATGAATTAACATATGGGTCATGCTTTGAAATGCTCTTGAACCAAGGACTAGTGATGGCCAAGGATACATGTAAGGCAACTATCTCTAAGAAGTTAGCATAGTTAGTGGAGCCATTAGTAGTTAGTAACCATAGATTTTCTTTCTCTTTTTACTTTATTTTATATTACAAATAAAATCACAAAAACTATTCTTTTCTATGTTTCCCACTTCTTCGTGTTTTACCATACTCTTCTCTTTTCATTCTTTGTTTTCTTTTCTTTTGATTCTTTAAAAATGCTGAAGAAACTTTAACACACACGTGAATATAGCGTGTAAGCTTATATCGCCTCCCGTCCTTGTGGATTCGACTCGTTTTAGCCTCTATGATATAACGGAAGTATCGAGGAAGCCAAAGCACACACTTTAAATCTTGATTTCAAAACATACACTTTTTTGTGCGGTTTTCCCCTATCAAATTTTGGCGTTGTTGCCGAGGATGAGAATGATTTGATTTCACATTTTTGTTAACTTTTTTTTGTTTTTTGGTGTGCAGGTCAAATTTTTAGCATTGCAGAAGTCCACACTTGCTTTTGTGTGATTAGGTAAATTCTTATATATTATTATATTCTGCTGCTATTTTTTGTTTACCTGTGCACTGTAATAATTTTAAGAACTAAAATACGGTAATTAGATTCTTTAAAATGGTTTAGAACATTTGCATCTAGGCACGTATCAATTTCAATTCCAATATACTGAATTTTGTTTTTGTGTTGTTGTGATCTTGACAGAGGTGTACATATTGCATTGCATATAGTTAGGGCAAATACTTGGGTGATTTACTCTCTATATGTGTTCATTCTTATCTATATTGCACACTTGCACGAATTAAACTTAAGGGTAAAACCTAATATAAAATAAGGTGGGGAAGTCATTACCCTTTCTTAGCCCAAAAATCACCTTCCCACTCATACAACCCAAGCCTTAATAAAACTTGCTAGATGTTAGCCCCTAGGGACATCTCGGACTCATTAAGAAGATTGACCTAAGGGGGAAGTTGTTAGAAGTTGACTCTTGTCAAATCAGTGTCCAAGATTGGGGATAGAGAGGCGAAATCTTGAAGAACAGTAATTTGGCATAATTAGGCCCGTTGCTCTGGCACGGATACCTCCCACTGATCTCACCCCTACCTGGCCGATTAACCTGTGATCAGATTCCAACAGTGTACCCCCGTGGACAGTCAACCAGTTAGGAGTCGTCTAGGTCTAAGTTAACCCTAGCATAGGCTTGTTTTCTTTTTCTTTATTTATTTGTTTGTTTGTTTTTTGTAAATTATGATATGAATTTCAACAGCAACAATTTTTTCAATTCAAATATGAATCCATATTTCACCCCAACCTCATTTGACTCGGATAACTCCAACCCGGCTATGTACAATATGAACCAATCATATATGCCGAGTTGGGATTATCCACTCAATATGACCTATATCCCCAATCATATGACTATAATTTTCAAATAACTTCCATTCTTCACAGATATCACGGGGATTCACCTCCCCCGAGTCAAATTTTAAACCACATTGTCCATAATTTTCACAATATTCATTCCCCAATTTGATTCATATACTCCTTTTCCTGTTCCACCAACCGAAGAAAAATCTAATTTGGAAAGGAGTATGGAAGTCATGCTTGAGTCTTAATAACAAATTCAAAATTTGCTTAATTCACAATCCTTCCTAAATCAAACTCCATATACTCCTTTTCTAGAACATCCAATTGAAAAGATTCTGAGTTAGAAAAGCGTTTGGAAATCTATTATGAAATGGCGCAACAAATTCAAAATATGTTGGACTCATCATCTCAACCAAATTTTTAAAAGTCCTACTCATCTTTTTCAGTCACACCAATTCAAAGTGAACAACCATCAATCCTGGACTTGAGTATAAAACTCTAACGTGAATCTGAGCAACAATCGTAAAATCTGATGAACGCACAATTTTTTCACCACAATTTTCGAAATCAACTTCTATACTCACATTTTCAAGAAGAACCAATTGCAAAGAATATGAAAAACATAATTAGACTCAAAATTCTGTTACCCGGCCTATCAAGCGATTTGATCAATGAGAGCGAGAAAAGTCTTTCTTGTCAACCTTTGACCAATCCTTATATCACTAACTCTATCGATGGGTCACAAGAATCATGTTATTTTAAAAACCAAGATTCAATTTCAGAACGCACATTTGAACATGACCAAGCTTCAAGTTATGAAAGTCGCCTTGACATTCTAGCAAGGTATCCCTTTTCTGAAATTAAAATTGAATATGAAAGTGATCCTGAGCCTCAAGTTGGTGATTCTATTTCACTTTTTGATTCAATAATGACTCCGGTATATTTACCAGATTTTTTCTCTATTTCAGAGTCAACATTGAATCCTGTACCAGTACACTGTGAAATTGAATTACCAATATCTTATGATCATACTTCCTTGATGGGAAAAGTATGTGAACATCAATTTTTTGATTTGGACCCTATTCTTGAACCAATTTCGACTCTCACATTTGAATCTCGACTTGATATGAGTCAAATTCTCAAGTCGGTATTGGTTTTTGTTCCTATTCTATTTGAGTCCAAATCAATCATCTCTCACAATCACACTTCATTGTTGACAAGAATGCTGAAGAAAATGACTCAGTAATTATTTTTGAAAATTGAAAATTAAATCGGGATAATTTTTCAAATAAGATCATACGGTTCTCCAACATTTTACTAGGTTATATTAGAGAGGTCACCGGTGGGTTCCTGCAAGATCCACAATTTTTAAATTGGGCCGCATTTCGTGAACCAATCAGACCACTACCGGAGCCACCACCATGACGTAATTTTTCTTCCCTTCCCATTTGTTTCATGTATATACACATTCACGATACATTGAGGATAATGCATGAGATAAGTATGGGGGAGGGTTTACTAACGTAGGCTGTTTTAAATTTTCTTTCTTTTACACTTCTTTTTAGGAACTTTTTAAAATTTTCTTTTGTATAAAAACTCTTTTCTTTTCTTTTTACAAAACTTTTTGAAATAAGATAAATAGTTTTAATTTATTTTTAAAATTAAGATTATCTTAGGAATTAGGAAGACCTAAAATTATGAAATTTTAAACCGAGTCAAAATAATATGTCTTGTTTAAATTTTACGATAAGAAAGTAAGATTGGAAAGATAATTTGATCTTGAATTTTTTTCCTTAGATTTATGCACTTCACACTTACACAATTTTTGGGATTGAAACAAATATTGAAAATACCATAAAAAATAAATAAATAATAGAATGATAATAATAAAAATCACTTATTGAAGTTGGATAATTATGCCTCAGGAAGCATGATTATTCATACCTAAAATGGTGAACAAAAATAAAATAATCTCCGTTAGTTTTGTGGCCTTATTTACTCAAGTCCTTAAGTCCGAGGGATGTTTTCTCATCTGGTGCCCTCAACTATCTGGTGTGGGAGTACCGGCTAAAGGCTCACTACCCGGGTAAATAAGAAGGTTAAGAAAACTAAGAGAAGGAAAAAATTAATAATAAATATATACAAATAAATGACATGAAAGTTAGAGTCGATATCACAAAAATCTTCACAGTTCATAAAGTGCATATTTTTTTAAGAGATGAAAGATCAAAGAATCAATTCAATTTTAAATTCTTATATTTAATTTATAACAAGATTTTACTTTTCGACTTAGTTTAAGGAAGAATAATTTCTGGTTAACCTATGACCTTGGATCACTTAAATTTTTACAAAAATATTTTAACACTGTTTCTCTATTTCAAAATGAGTTTTCAAAATACTAATATTTAATTTATATCTTTATGGATTTTGTGGGTATAATTCGCTGAAATACCTCAGGAGACAAAACTCCTCCTCTAGGGGAACCTAGAGGTTAAACGGCTTGTTGCACATGCTCAGTGCAATCTCGTCACCTGCGAAAGTGGTGTAATAATTTCCTTAGTTTTTTTTGTTTTGCTTGGGACGAGCAAAAGATAAGTGTGGGGGTGTGATTAGTCTCTAAAACTGCATATTTCGTACCACATCTTCACATTTATTTAATATTAAATTCTGCTAATAATTCCTCTATTGTATGTTTCTAGGTCCATGGCATGAAATGAAGAAGACTCAAAATCACCATTTTAATTGGTGATTAAAACCTATAAAGATAGCCATTAACCTTGGAGGGTGGTTTCGTCAAAACCAGGGGCCCCCAGAAACTAAGGCATGCAGCCGACAGGGGGATGATTAGTCTCTAAACTTGCATACTTCATACCACATCTTCATATTTATTTAATATTAAGTTCTGCTAATAATACCTCTCTTGTATGTTTCTAGGTTCATAGCATGAAATGAAGAAGAAAACCTAAAATCACCATTTAATTGGTGACTAAAAGCCTACAAATATAGCCATTGACTTTGGAGGGCAGTTTCATCAAAACTCGGGGCCCAAATCCAGAACCAAGACATGCAGCCGATAGGGGGACAAGTGGGCAGCACGCAGCAGGCGGCGCTGCGCGCGCCGTGTGATTGAACTTTTACCTGCACACAAAATATGAATATTAGATCTGAGAATTAAAGGTGTGCAAGTGTTCAATACTATCCGCTGTAGCAAGGCTATGCGGGTCGTGATCTTCAGGGAGGGACTAGCGATGGAAGCGTTTGTAAGTTTTACGCTAAAAATTATTTATTTTTAAGCTAAGTTAAGAAGAAGGCGGTATTTTACAATGAGTCGGCAAATAAAAAATTGGTAGAAGAGTTGTGATTTAATCTAAAAAGAAAAGAAAAGAAAAGAAAATAAAATAAAATAAATACTAACCTTGGTTGAAGAATAACATGAAATCTTAACACTTTCTACCTTGCTTTGGAGGCATGAACGCATAAACCATAGGATCGATCTCAGTCCCCTGTTCGCATTAGATCATCAAGCCTTGGCAAGCATGAATTGATACGTACCTTGAGGAGGAGAACATCTCCATGAAATATCGTTGGCTCTCGCTAAGACTCGTTATATTCGTGCTTCAGAAATCACTTGCATGCTCATATAAACCAACATAGATCAAAGAGAAAAAGACGAGAAAACAAAAAGAAAAGTAAAACATAAGAACAATAAACAAAAGAAAAGATTACATTTATTAATTAGTACAATGGCAGAGAAGAGGAAGGTACATCGGTGTCACGCTCAACATAAGCCCCTCTCTCTTGAAAATAAAAAGAAAACCCTAATTACAAAAGAAGAAAACCTAGAAGAAACCCTAATTTTGGCCCTGTACTGCGCTGGACGCTCTGTACGTTGCACTGCAGGGGGTATTTATAGGTGCAGAAGGAAGTAGAGTTCAGATCAAACTCCTCCACGAAAACTCGTCCAGGGATAAGACTGAATTGCCGCGGAAACGCGGCTTGGGCCGCGTTTCCGCGGCCTGTTAGTGGCTGCTGGCCACGCGCTTTGGCGCGTGGCTTCTCCTGGTCCGTCCATTTGGTCTTTTCCTTCTGGAAGCTTGATCCTGGCTCTTTATCTTGGGATTTCGAAATAACTTAGAAATCAAGTTACCTAGATCTCAAATATCCCAATATCTTTTATCCACGAATTTCCTTATCTTTGCACTCTCTTCTTTGGCTTTTATCCTCATCCTGCAAGTGTTTAGGGTTGGATAGAAGTCTATCCTTCCCTCTTCTTTGATATTTACAACTTTAGCCCTTGTGTATTTGCACTTTTGACATTTGGTATTTGCACTTGGGCTTCAAACATGGGCTTTTGGGCTCTTTTTAAGCTTTAATTCTTTCTTTTTATTATTTCGAGGCCTGCACACAATAAATCACAAAATATTAATAAATGTGCAGAATTAAATGAATAAATATGAAAATGTGATGGTAAATATAATGATAAAAATGCACTTTTCACTACCAATCACACCCCCACACTTATCTTTTTGCTCGTCCTCGAGTAAAAACAAAGAAAAAGAAAAATTAATCTAACCAAACTCGCTTTCGTAGGAATCACGATTGCACTTAGCACGTGCAATAAGCCGTTAAACCCCTAGGTTACCCTAGAGGACGAGTGTTGTCTCGTGAGGGTTTTCAGCGGATTACACCCACAAAATCCATAAAAAGGAAATATTTGAAATAATTTTGAAAAGATTAAGTAATCTATAAGTTTTTAGGATCCTCATTTTTATTCATTCTTAGACTTAGTCTTTATAAAGTAAATTGTTTTCATTTTTAAGTAAGGATCAAAATTGAATTTTGTGTATAGTCTTTTTCGTTACCAAAAATCATATGCATCCTTATGAATTTTTACTAGGAATTCCTTAACTTGGACTTTCATGCCTCTTTATTTTTTTCTTCTTCTTGTTTTTTTTAATATGTATAACTCATCTAATTTTCTTTCGTGTAAGCATCAAGGCTTCTTGAGGCCTTCATACCTAACTACTTGATTATTAGATGTGTTAATACACATTATATTTCTTAGTCTTCTTAGGCTTTCTAATCCACCCATGTAGCAAACTTAAAGTCGGTGGCTCCCAAACCGGTCGGCTTTAGGGCACCAGGTGAGAAAACACCCCGCGGACTCAAATTCGAGTGAACTAGGCCACAAAACTAAGAGCTTTATTTTATTTATTACTCACCTTTAGGCGTGAATACTTATGCTTCTTGAGGCACATGTATCTAGCTTAATTGGTGATTGATTTTTTTTTTTAATAATTTTTTTTATGAGGCACAAGGGTCTTTGTCTTAGAATCCTAGATATGCATTAGGTATGCACATTTCATTAAGGTAAAAATTAAGACTAACTAATTATTCAATTTTTCCTCCTATACCTAAAAATTCAACAATTTATTTATTTTGACCAAGTTTTTAGAAATCTTAATCATGATTTTCCTAATCCTTAAAACTAACTTAGATTTCTTTCAAAAAAATAAGTCAAAATATTTCCTTTTTATAACATTTTTTTTTAAATTTTTTTTTAATTAGCAAATTTTGTTAGTGTCTACCTATGTTAGTATGTTAGTAAAGCCCACCCCCACACTTATCTCATGCATTGTCCTCAATGTATGAATGAATGCATATATGCATGAAACAGAACAAGGGAAGGCGGAAGTTACCTTAAGGTGGTGGTTCCGGAGGTGGTCTTATTGGGCCAAGCGTTGCTACCCAATCAAGATAACATATAATTTGGTGGAACCCACCAGAAATTTTCCTTACATAACCCACTAAAATATATGTATAATCATTTTTTAGAATTTCCACCCCATCAAATTTCCAAATTTCATAATAAATTTCAGAGTTAATTGTGTCAACCTCCTTGTCCCAAAATGGAGTATGGAAAGATGGAATTATTGACTTGGACATTATAGGTGCGGGAACGAATACTGACTCAGGGAAGAAGCTCAAATCAAGTAAGGGCTCAGGAGTCGGGCTAAGTTCAGGAAGTGGGTCCAAATCAATAAGTTTAAGCTCAAGTCCACAATCATCTTCCCATAATGGAATGTGACTCAATGTTAGTGATTCAAGTTCAGCAATGAGAGGTGTGGGAATAAAAACTGACTCTAAAATATTACCTAATTCAGGTAACAGAATAGGAGTCAATATTGATTCGGGAATTTGAACTTGATCACAGATTTGAGAATCTAGGTCACATATCTCATTGGGTTCAATGTAATAAAAAGAACTTGCCAATTTATCCATAGGATTTTCAAGATTGTAAAATTGGTCAAGTTAGATATGATCATCTAAAATGGGTGATTCAATTTCATGATGAATTGGAACAGGATCCAAGTTGACTCAGGAAAAGTGAAATCAAGTTGAGACACTGGAGTCATTATTGAATCAGGAAATAAAATTGAATCATCGAGTGGAAGATCATGATCATATTCATGCTCAAGTTCTATTTCAGGAAAGGAGAAACTTGCCATATTATCAAGAATTGGAGTTTCGGCAAGTTCAAATGATGGCACTGAAATAGAATCTTGTTGTCCAAAGCAACTTGGTTCATCGGCTCTACGAGAGTGGTCAATGATATTGGAAATGGCCGAACTGTGAGAACGTAAAGATTGAACCATCAGATCTATGTCACGATCACGGGCTAATCTAGCCTGAGTCATGGCTGCAAGCATCCTTTCATAGTCGATAGGTGCATCATGCTGTGATTGGACTTGAAAAGATGAAGTGTAATCGTGATGAAGTTGTGAGTCGGTGGACTCACGCATTATCATGTCTGCGATTGATGGTAATTTTTGCTTGGACTCGTGCATACTTATTATTTCCGCGATAGATGGTATTCTATTCTGAATGGAGGGATCTAAGTATGAATCATTGAAAGAATGTGGACTAGATGGATATGAAGGACAATTTGGTTGAGAATTAGACTCGGGGGACTCGAAACCCCATGAACTCTGTGACGAGTTGAAATTATTATGGAAATTATAGTCATAAGATGGAGGGTGTGGGCTATATTCATTCGGATAAGACCATTCTGGCACACTAGATTGGTCAAAGTTATGATATGCCGGGTTGGTAATATCCGAATAATAGTTAGGTGTGTAATATGGATTAAAATTGGAATTATTATTATATGCCATATCACACCAACACAAACAAAAAAAAGAAAACAAACAAATAAACAAACAAAAAAGAAAAATTCTAACCTAAGTTAGGGTAGACCTATGACCTAGACGACTCCTAACTGGTTAGACTGTCCACGGGAGGTAGGGTGCAGACTTTGACCACAAGTTAATCAGCCAGGTCAGGGCAAGAGTGGTGGGATGTTTTCTGTCAAAGACGTTCCTTAATTAAATAACCACCAATCTTCGGGCTTTCGGCCCTCAATCCCTTTCCTAGACACTGATTTGACAAGAGTCAACTTCCAGCACTGTTCCCCCTTAGGATAATCTCCTATTGAGTCCGAGATGTCCCTAGGGCCAACGTCTACTAATTTTAAGTTAGGCTTGGGTTAGTGAGTGCTTGGGATATGATTTTTGAGCTAAGGAAGGGTGATGAAATCCCCACCTTATCTTGTTAATGGGTTATGCCCTTAAGATGAATTAGTGCAAGTGTACAAGATAAGTAGATAAGATTCACTCAAAGTAGAAAATCAACCAAGAGATGAGTCCTATTCTACATGCAATGCGTACGTACCTTGCTCCAGCACTCTTCAACAGTAAAATAAATGAATTGAAAAGACACGTGCCTAATATGCAAATGTCTAATCAATTTTTATCTTTAACAACAATTTTTTTACTGTTGAATTAATTAGCAGTAAACAGGTTTATCACAGAACAAAACTAACAAAGCAGAAAACAGATATTGCAATTTGTAGCAACCTGCAGAAAACTGAGTCAGTAATTCACTGCTACTGCCGCGGATCCGCGGCTATTGCCGCGTTTCTGCGGCAAAGTAGCAGGCTCTGCTGCTCTGCCTTCGAGGGCAGAGGCACAGAGTTGCTATATGTCCACTTCTGCTGCTGTTTTTCTGTTCTCCAAACCTGCAAACAGAAAAGAATTAAAAGAATTTAGTTAAATTTTTTTTATTAGAGAAAAACTTACCGTCCCTCCCCGGCAACAGCGCCAATTGTTTTGATTGAACTTTTATCTGCACACAAAATATGAATATTAGATCTGAGAATTAAAGGTGTGCAAGTGTTCAATACTATCCGCTGTAGCAAGGCTATGCGGGTCGTGATCCTCAGGGAGGGACTAGCGATGGAAGCGTTTGTTAGTTTTACCCTAAAAATTATTTATTTTTAAGCTAAGTTAAGAATAAGGCGGTATTTACAATGAGTCGGCAAATAAAGAATTGGTAGAAGAGTTGTGATTTAATCTAAAAAGAAAAGAAAATAAAATAAAATAAAATAAAAGAAATACTAACCTTGGTTGAAGAATAACATGAAATCTTAACACTTTCTACCTTGCTTTGGAGGCATGAACGCATAAACCATAGGATCGATCTCAGTCCCCTGTTCGCATTAGATCATCAAGCCTTGGCAAGCATGAATTGATACGTACCTTGAGGAGGAGAACATCTCCATGAAATATCGTTGGCTCTCGCTAAGACTCGTTATATTCGTGCTTCAGAAATCACTTGCATGCTCATATAAACCAACATAGATCAAAGAGAAAAAGACGAGAAAACAAAAAGAAAAGTAAAACATAAGAACAATAAACAAAAGAAAAGATTACATTTATTAATTAGTACAATGGCAGAGAAGAGGAAGGTACATCGGTGTCACGCTCAACATAAGCCCCTCTCTCTTGAAAATAAAAAGAAAACCCTAATTACAAAAGAAGAAAACCTAGAAGAAACCCTAATTTTGGCCCTGTACTGCGCTGGACGCTCTGTACGTTGCACTGCAGGGGGTATTTATAGGTGCAGAAGGAAGTAAAGTTCAGATCAAACTCCTCCACGAAAACTCGTCCAGGGATAAGACTGAATTGCCGCGGAAACGCGGCTTGGGCCGCGTTTCCGCGGCCTGGTAGTGGCTGCTGGCCACGCGCTTTGGCGCGTGGCTTCTCCTGGTCCGTCCATTTGGTCGTTTCCTTCTGGAAGCTTGATCCTGGCTCTTTATCTTGGGATTTCGAGATAACTTAGAAATCAAGTTACCTAGATCTCAAATATCCCAATATCTTTTATCCACGAATTTCCTTATCTTTGCACTCTCTTCTTTGGCTTTTATCCTCATCCTGCAAGTGTTTAGGGTTGGATAGAAGTCTATCCTTCCCTCTTCTTTAATATTTGAAACTTTAGCCCTTGTGTATTTGCACTTTTGACATTTGGTATTTGCACTTTTGCACTTGGGCTTCAAACATGGGCTTTTGGGCTCTTTTTAAGCTTTAATTCTTTCTTTTTATTATTTCGAGGCTGCACACAATAAATCACAAAATATTAATAAATGTGTAGAATTAAATGAATAAATATGAAAATGTGATGGTAAATATAATGATAAAAATGCACTTTTCACTACCAATTACCGTGCCAGTACAGCCGTAAAAATGCGGCTCTAGCCGTGTTTTTGCGATCGTACTAGCGCAGTCGCACCAGGTCTTTGGGCCAGGGTTTGTCCCCCTGGCCCTCTTTCTTCTGATGCCTATAAATACCCCCCTGGGGTTCTTCAGAAGGAGATATCCAGAGAGTAGGGTAGTTTCTTTCTATGTTATACTTTAGGATAGTTTAGTTTAGTTCTTCTTCTTCATCCTCTTTGTATTTTTCATTTCTTTTAGATCTTGTAATAGGAGAGAAAGTGATGTATGGTTGAAAAGTAAGAGTGCTTGTAATAGAAGGTGACAAGTTATGAAAAGTTCTCTCTTTACCTCTCTTTTATTTTTCTCTAACTCCTTTTACATGTTTAGCTAATTTTCTCTCATGGCAACTAACTACTAACTTGCTAACTTATTACTTGATAATCCACATGAATCTGATAGCCTCTACTTGGCCTTGCTCTTGCAAGAGCCATTGATGCCTCATGATGATGGATTTAACACTCTAACATCCTAACTCTATAACAAGCTAACATTACTTTACTTCATGCTTACTCTTGTTTAGTTTTGATGGTTTAAGTGTTGCTTGAACTTATTTTGTTGAGTTTGGATGTGAAAGTTATTGTATGAGTCATGCTTTGAAGCGCTCTTAAACAAAGGACTAGTGATGGCCAAGGATATATGTGAGGCAACTATCACTAAGAGGTTAGCATGGTTAGTGGAGCCATTAGTAGTTAGTAGCTATTATTTTTCTTTCATTTTCACTTTGTTTTAGAAATACTATCAAAAACCACAAATATATTCTTTTTATGTTTCCCACTTCTTTGTCTTTCATCGTACTTTTCTTTTCATTCTTTATTTTATTTTCTTTTCATTCTTTCAAACATTGAAGAACCTTTAATATACACGTGAACATACCGTATAAGCTTCTATCATCTCCCGTCCTTATGAATTTGACTCCTTTTAGCTCTATGCTATAACAAAAGTATCGAGTAAGCCAAAGCACACACACTTTAAATATCAATTTCAAAATATACACTTTTTGCGAGTGATTTTCTCTCGAACAAATTTTGGCGCCATTGCCGGGGATGAGAACGGTTTGATTTCATGTTTTTGTTAACTTTTTTCTTTGTTTTTTGGTGTGTTGGTCAAATTTTTAGCATTGCAGAAGTCCACACTTACTTTTGTGTGGTTGAGTAAATTCTTATATATTGTTACATTCTGCTACTATTCTTTGTTTATATTACTTGTGCACTGTAATAATTTTAAGAATTAAAATACAAAAATTGGATGTTTTAAAATGGTTTAGACATTTACATCTAGGCACGTGTCGATTTCAATTCCAATATACTGTATTTTATTCTTGTATTGTTGTGATCTTAACGGAGGTGTACATATTGTATTGCATATAGTTAGGACAAACACATGGGTGACTTACTTGCTTTGTATGTTCATTCTTATCTATATTGCATACTTGCACGATTGAACTAAAGGGCAAAACCTAATACAACATAAGGTGGGGAAGTCATTACCCTTCCTTAACCCAAAAATCACCTCCCCACTCTCACAACCCAAGCCTTGTAAAAATTACTAGACGTTGGCCCCTAGGAACATCTCGAATTCGTTTAAGAGATTGACTTAAAGGGAAAGTTATTAGAAGTTGACTCTTGTCAAATCGGTGTCTAAGGTTGGGGATTGAGAGGCAAAACCTCAAAGAACAGTGATTTAGCATAATTAGGCCCATTGCTCTAGTACGGATACCTCCCACTGATCTTACCCTACCTGGCTGATTAACTTGTGGTCAGATTCTGACAATATACCCCCTGTGGATAGTCTAACCAGTTAGGAGTCGTCTAGGTCTAAGTCAACCCTAACATAGACTTCTTTTCTTTTTCTTTATTTGTTTGTTTGTTTGTTTGTTTTTTGTAAATTGTGATATGGATTTCAATAGCAACAATTTTTTCAATTCAAATATGAATCCATATTTCACCCCGACCTCGTTTGACTCAGATAACTCCAACCCAGCTATGTACAATATGAACCAATCATATATACCGAGTTGGGATTATCTGACTCAATATGACCCATATCCCCAATCATATAACTATAATTTTCAAATAACTTCCACTCTTCACAGATTTCATGGGAATTCACCTCCCCCGAGTCAAATTTTAAACCACATTGTCCATAATTTTTACAGTATTCATTTCCCGATTTTGGTTCATATACTCCTTTTCCTGTTCCACCAACTGAAGAAAAATCCAATTTGGAAAGGAGTATGGAAGTTATGCTTGAGTCCCAATAACAAATTTAAAATTTACTCGATTCACAATCCTTCCTAAATCAAACTCCATATACTCTTTTTCTGGAACATTTAATTGAAAAGATTCTGAGTTAGAAAAGCGTTTGAAAATCTATTGTGAAATGGCGCAACAAATTCAAAATATGTTGGACTCATCATCTCAACCAAATTTTCAACATGAACAACCATATTGGCGGGTTGGGATTATCCGATTCAATATGACCCATTTCTCCAATATTATGACTATAATTTTCAAAATAACTTTCACTCTTCACAGAGTTCATGGGGATTCACCTCTCCTGAGTCAAATATTAACCACATTGTCCACAATCACAATATTCATTCCCCGATCTGCTTCAAAACCTCCTTTTCCTGAACTACCAATTGAAGAAAAATTATCGTTGCAAAGGACTTTGGAAGAAACGATAGAGGCCCAAAAATAATTTGAAAAAATGATGGCCACATCATGTCCACAAAATTTTCAAAATTCACATAGTTCTTTTCTAGAACGACTCAAAGGAAAATCATTGTGGGAAAAAACTATACAATTCGTGCAAGAAATTGAGCGAATAATGGAAAATATGATTGAGTTCCCATGTCCATCAGATGTTCATATGACTCAAGAATCATGTCATTTTAGAAATTCAGCTTCAAATTCATCAGACCAATCTGAACTTGACCAACATCAAATTCCTGATAGTTTGACAAGTTATCCAATTCCTGAAATTGAACTTGAAGATGAATGTGAGCCTGAGCTTCAATTTAGCGATTCAAGTTCAATCCTTGAATTAATATCGACTCTTGTAGTGTTACCTAAACTAAGTAACGTTCTTGAGCTAGTTTTGATTCCCATAATTTCAGAACTTGAATCGACCATTTCACCTATTCACATTCCTTCCGTGAATGAAAAATCAAGATTCAATTTCATTACATCCATTTAAACTTACCCAAAATTTTGAGAACCACCTTGACATTTTGGCAAGTTATCCTTTTCCCGAAATTAAACTTGAGCTTGAAAGTGATTCTGAACCTCAAGTTTGTTATTCTATTTCACTTTTTGATTCAATAATGACTCTGGTATCCTTATCAAATTTTTTCTCTATTTCGGAGTCAACATTGAAGCATATACCAGTACACTGTGAAATTGAATCACAATTATCTTATGATCACACTTCATTGATGAGAAAAGTGTGTGATTATTAATTCTTTGGTTTGGACCATAGTTTTGAACCAATTTCGACTCTCACCTTTGAATCTCGACTTGATATGAGTCAAATTCTCGAGTTGGTATCAGTTTTTGTTCCTATTCCATTTGAATCCAAATCAATCATCTCTCAAAATCACATTTCATTATTGGACAAGAATGCTGAAGAAAATGACTCAGTAATTATTTTTGAAAATTAGAAATTAGATGAGGACAATTTTTTAAATAAAACCATTCTCTCAATCATTCTTTTATTGGGTTGTATTAGAGAGGTCACTGGTGGGTTCCTGCTGATCCACATTTTTTGAATTGGGCCGCAGTTCGAAGACCAATCAGACCACCACCAGAGCCACCACCATGAGGTAATTTTCCTTCCCTTTCTATTTGTTTCATGTATATGCACATTCACGATGCATTGAGGACAATGCATGAGATAAGTGTGGGGGAGGGTTTACTAACGTAGGTTGTTTTAAATTTTCTTTCTTTTACACTTCTTTTTAGGAAATTTTTAAAAATTTCTTTTGTATAGAGACTCTTTTCTTTTCTTTTTACAAAACTTTTTGAATTAAGAGAAATAATTTTAATTTATTTTTAAGAAAATTAAGATTATCTTAGGAATTTAGAAGACCTAAAATTATGAATTTTTAAACCAAGTCAAAATAATAGATTTTGTTTAAATTTTAGGATAAAGAAGTAATATTGGAAAGATAATTTGATCTTGAATTTTTTGCCTTATATTTATGCACTTCACACTTACACATTTTTTTGGGATTGAAACAATGACTAAAAATGCCATAAAAATTATATATATAAATGATAATAAAACCACTTATTGAAGTGGGCTAATTATGCCTCAAGAAGCATGATTATTCACGCGTAAAACGGTGAACAAAAACAAAATAATCCCCTTTAATTTTGTGGCCTTATTTACTCGAGTCTTTAAGTCTGAAGGAATGTTTTTTCATCTGGTGGCCTAAAACTATCTGGTTTGGGAGTCAACGGCTAAAGGGTCACTACTCGGGTTAATAAGAAAGCCTAAGAAAACTAAGGGAAAAAAGAAAAAAGAAAAAAAATAAATATACATAAATCAATAACATGAAAGTATGAGTCAATATCCTAAAAATCTTCACAGGTCACAAAGTACACATTTTTCTAAGAGTTTTATGAAAGATCAATGAATCAATTCAATTTTAAATTCTTACATTTAATTTATAACAAGATTTTGCATTTTGACTTAGTTTAAGGAAGAATAATTTCTAATTAACCTCTGACCTTAGATCACTTATATTTTCGCAAAAATACTTCAACACTTTTCTCTATTTCAAAATGAGTTTTCAAAAATACTGACATTTGATTTCTTTTGTTATGGATTTTGTCGGTGTAATCCGCTGAAAATCCTTAGGAGAGAAAACTTCTCCCCTAAGGGAAACCTAGAGGTTTAACGGCTTGTTGCACATGCTCAGTGTAATCGCGTCACCTACAAAAGTGGTGTAATAATTCCTTTAGTTTTTTGTTTTGCTCGGGATGAGTAAAAGATAAGTGTGGGAGTGTGATTAGTCTCTAAAATTGCATATTTCATAGCATATCTTCACATTTATTTAATATTAAATTCTGCTAATAATACTTCTCTTATATGTTTCTAAGTTCATGGCAAGAAATGAAGAAGAAGAACCAAAATCACCATTTAATTGGTGATTAAAAGCCTACAAATATAGTCATTGACTTTCGAGGGCTGTTTCATCAAAATCGGGGGCCCAAATCCAGAAACCAAGAGTCGATAGGGGGACAAGCGGGCAGCGCGCAGCAGGCGGCGCTGCGCGAGTCGCGCCAGCGCTTTGGGCCAGGGGTTGTCCCCCTGGTCCCTTCTCTTCTGGTGCCTATAAATACCCCCTGGGGTTCTTCAGAATGAGATATTCAGAGAGTAGGGTAGTTTCTTTCTATGTTGTAATTTAGGATAGTTTAGTTTAGTTCTCCTTCTTCTTCCTCTTTGTATTTTTCATTTCTTTTAGATCTTGTAACAGGAGAGAAAGTGATGCATGGTTGGAGAGTAAGAGTGCTTGTAATTGAAGGTGATAAGTTATGGAAGGTTCTCTCTTTACCTCTCTTTGTTTTCTCTCTAACTCATTTTATATGTTTAGCTAATTTTCTCTCATGGCAACTAACTTCTAACCACTAACTTGCTAACTTCTTACTTGATAATCGACATGAATCTGATAGCCTCTACTTGGCCTTGCTCTTGCAAGAGTTATTGATGGCTCATAATGATGGATCTAACACTCTAACATCCTAACTCTCTAACAAGCTAATATTACTTTACTCCATACGTACTCTTGTTTAGTTTTGATGGTTTAAGTGTAGCTTGAACTTATTTTTTTGAGTTTGGATGTGAAAGTTATCGTATGGGTCATGCTTTGAAACGCTCTTGAACCAAGGACTAGTAATGGCCAAGGATACATGTGAGACAAGTACCACTAAGAGGTTAGCATAGTTAGTAGAGCCATTAGTAGTTTGTAGCCATGTGCTTTCTTTTATTTTCACTTTGTTTTAGAAATACTATTGTTGACACTTAAAAAGACAAGATTCTCATTGGTCCGAACGATGTCTAAACTTGTTGACATTTACAAAAGACAAGGGATAGACGAGCTGAAGACCAGTTTTCACCCACCTCCAAGGGACAGGGAAGCGGTTTGGACTCCACTGATCCAGCAAGCAGAACAGTGAACCCGGATTGTTTCTAAACAGACCTCAGCAGGTCTAAAATGCTAGCATTTAGCATTACATTAGCCCAAGGAGATAGCCTCGTTTGAGAGGCTAGCATCATCCAGAGCATCGCCAGGAAGCTAACTGATAGCTTCGCCGAAAACCCTCTTTTCGGACTTCGCTAGGAATTGCCTCTAGCTCCGCTATGAGCTTCAAAGCGGGCAGCTCCGCTATCAGCCTGCTATGGTCAACCTTTGACCAATCAAAATCTCCTGATGAGATCGGATTCAATCTAATCAAATCCAATCAGGATTCAAATATGGCAGGTGATTGCCGCAATCTCTTGACTCTCTTGAAACGAGTAAGAGGATCAGGGAGAATCTCCTAACAATATGGAAAGGATCAAAACAGATCAACCGACTTGCCATTTTCTAGCTCCGCAGAAGCTATCCTAGCCTCATAGTAAGGCTACTTTCCAGATTCAAACAGATTCGGTTCAATCTGTTTCCATATCTTCAAAGGGGACGATTATACCCTTGCTCTCCCTATAAATAGCCCGTCAGGGGCACAAAGGAGAGAGATCGATCAATCGAGAGAAATCAACAGAGAAGGAGAGATCGATCAACGGAGAGGAATCAAGGAGAGACGCATGCATACGGGAGGACTCCACAAGCAGAGGCTTCTTCACAAGGCACCGCGTGCTCTCGAATTCAGAGACTTTTTAGAGAATTGTTTTCTCTAATCAGGGTGTTGATACCCTAACATCGTCCTTCTTCTCAAGGAATCTCCGGAACCAGGCGAGAAGGAATTCCTTATTGAAGGCGATTTTGAGAAGCAGCAAGAGGGTTCTACCAATCCTCTATTCTCTGATTCCCCGAACCAGGCGAGAAGGGAATCTCATCGCTCGCATCGTCAAAGGGACAAAGTGGTCGCGCGCTGACCAGACTCCTATCGGCACATTTTCCCAGAATCTCTGAGGAGATCTACTTGTAATCTTTTGAGAATACTTGTAATTTAGCTCCTCAAACTTTTATTGTAAGTTTTTCCCCTTTGCAAACATAATGGAAAACAAGATGGCGACTCCGCTGGGGACTGTATTCTCCTCTGCTGAGAATCAAGTGTCGCAATGCGACGAACAGACCTTCGGGTCTATCTCTGAATTCAGAAAAGCCGGTGCAGCCAGATCTTCTCTGGCTAAATCTTCAAGCAAAGTCTCTGCGGAGACGGAAAAGGTTCTCTGCAAACCTGCCGCAGTTCTCTGGCGCAACAAGGAAACATGCCCGCAGCCCAGATCCTGCACTTCTGAGAACCTGGTCATCCAGATCGATCAAGGAAGATTTGAAGAAGTCCTCTCTGGGGGTGGCCTGATGCTTCGAGCACGGAAGCACAGGAAGGTCTTCATGGCCAAGGTTTCAAATCAGAAACCAGAGGCAGAATCCTCCCAGCACCCCGCAGCCCCGCTTGTGGCTATTCAGGTTCCTTGCGAACCTAGGCGTCCCCTATCAAGGCTGATATGGAAGCCTAAACAGGAGTCTTCAACCAAAGCTCCCGGAGTAGTCACGCCAAGACTGCGCCTCTCCCGCGAAGAAAAGGGTAAGATGCCCATCTGCCCTGACGATGCTGCCAGCCATAAAGTCACGACGGCAATCATACCGTCATCTGAATCAAAGGCAGCAAAGCCTCCTGTTAGCCTCGCTCGCACAAGCGAAGCTATTGTACCACAACGAATTCACTGGGTTCGCAGCCGCAAGGCTAAGACCGCAGTGTTATCTGAGGTTGATCCCCTTCGCAGCAGAATAGCGGGCAAAGCACCACAGCGTGCTCCGCTCCCCGATTCATCAGGCACTAAGCTCGCACCTGTCGGCGAAGCTAGCGCCAAAGTACTATTCAGTACTAATCCCTTCTGCAGGGATAAGAAGAACGGAGCATCATCCCTTGTACGCTCCATAAAGGCCTCTCCACGGGGTTGTTCAGGCTCTGTTGAGCCTAACCTGCGACAATTCTTGACGAACAAGCGGGAATTGGAGTCTCTCCAAACCACCTCCCCCTGTTGTCAAAGAGGATGCCGACTTGTGACAATCCATTCAGCCCACTGTCAGCAATATCCAATCAAGGTGGCGCCTCCGCACCGTCAATCGGTGTTTGACCGGTTGTCCGCACATGCCATGAAGAGACATCATGAAAGGAGTGCTTCGCGAGGCCCAGCCTTCGCATCCGTCAACATGACCGGAAGAGGACGAGAGCGACACAGGGAAGGTCATATATCTGATGATACCCCTTTCGGCTCCCCAGATCCAGATTATAGCCCGGGCTTAGGTGAAGTCTTGGTGCGCGAAGAAGGTGTTTTCCGAAACACCAGATCCAGGGTAGCGATACCCTATAATTATGAACAGCCTTCTTCCTCAAAGGCCCTGATCTCGCCACAGTCCAGGCGATCACCCCAATCATCTGATGGAGAAGAAGAAGACAGCGGGTATGCCTCTTCAGCAACGGTCAGTTCTGTGCGAACGGACAAAGCATCGGTTAATATGGCCGATAACGCCAATGACGACCTTCGTCAGCGTTTGGAAGCTCAGGAGCAGACCTCTAGAACTCAGCAAGAGGCCCTGGACAATATTCAACAGATGCTCGCTCAGCTCCTCAGCAACCGGAATGATGATACCGGGAGCAATCATGAGGAGGGACATCTCAGCAATGATCCGCCTAAGACGGAGAAATCTAAGGGAGGCTCTTCCCTGGATGCCGAAGTCCTTAAAGGCCTTCAAGCTCAAATCGCATCCCTAGCTCAGAGGGATGAATTAAAGAAGGTAGGGGCAGTCCGTCCTTATCCGCTGGAGTGGGATTCGGTGCCATATCCGCCAAAGTTCAAACCACCAACGTTGCATACGTATGATGGTAAGAGCTCACCCAATCAGCACATCTACTATTTCCGGTCCCAGACCGGTAATGTTCTAAACAACGACGCCATCATGGCTAGGTTGTTCATCGGCACCTTGAAAGGGGTGGCATTCGACTGGTTCCGAAGCCTTCCTCAGGACTCTATCAATTCCTGGATCGACCTGGAAACTCGGTTCCTCTCTCGCTTCTATGAGGATGATACCGAAGTGACCATGGACAAGCTCCTTTCCACTGTACAGAGGAAAGGCGAATCTGTCCGTGAATACATTGAGCGGTTCAGAAATCTATCTTTGATGTGCCCGGCAGGGATGCCATTACCCATGCTCTTACAGACATGCAGGCACAACTTCTTGGATCAAGTAGAAGTCCGCATGGGGGCTGTCAAAGCCCATACTTGGAAGGAATTGGTCGAACAAGCTGAGATAGCCGAGAAATCGGCTAAGAAGTTCGAGCCATCCGCCCCTAGGAGCAAATGGGGCGCGAACAACAAAGGGCGTAGCGATCTCCCGCAGTCTTCCCAAGCTAAAGGGAAGGAGATTATGTCCGTCGAGCTGACCGGGGACATGCAGTCAAAGGCCAAGAAGAGCGGCGTCAACAGCCAAGAGCCCAAGTTTCCTCCGAAGCAGTACTCCTTCAGAGATGACCAGGTGGTCACGATATTCCATCTGCTCCACAAAGGGAACAAAATGAAACTACCGGATGCTCGGCGTCCCAATGAGATAGGGCGTACAAACGACCCTAAATACTGCCTCTACCACAGGATGATCCACCATCCTACTGACAAGTGCTATGTTCTCAAGGATAGAATTCAAGCTTTGGTCGACGCCGGAGTCCTCACATTGAAGACGGAACAGAAGAAAGTCACTGCCAATATGGTGACTCTTGAGTTCGGCACTGCCCAGAAGGTCACAGTTCCTGACGGGACCTATCCAGCCCCCACACCGCGGTTGAAAGTCAGGCATCCTCCAGCCATGACTCAATACAACAAGGGTCTCGTCCCTTTGACATTGGAGACAGGGGAAGTTATGTGGATACACCCTGACCTCGTCCAAGACGTACAGCGGACGTCGAAGGACTCCAGCAAAAAGGGCAAGTCCTGCAATGTCATCTCTGTCCTGCCAGATGATGGTAATCTTACTTCGGCTTCCCTCAGCGATTCAGAAGAAGAGAGGCATGCCTGTACAGCGCAGGCAGATGCACCTCAACAGGCAGGCACCCGGTCTGGAAAATCATACTTAAGGCAGTATGACAAGTCTACTGACGAGATACAACGGCAAACGACGTCAGTACCAATGCCGGCATCCACTCCAGTCCTGACCAAAGGGAAGGAGAAGCCTAAGGAAGTGCGGTTCGACCATGTGTTGAAGAAACCGCCAGGCAAGGGTTAGCCACGCCCTTTCGTTTTGATATATTGGCCCATTTAGCCAATATCCCGGCTCGTATCACAATACACGAGCTCCTTCGTCTCTCTAAAGAGACAAGAGAGGCACTCAGAGATGCGCTGGCCGATTCGGAGTCCTTTCTGACATGCATGCCTGAGGTTCTTGGTGATGAGATGCAGCCTTCCTGCTCAGAGTGCCATCACGCACAATCCAAGGTGCCTGCTATTACCTTTACGGCGGAAGATATGCTTCTCAAGGACAACAAGCATGATCGACCTCTGTACTATACCGGATATATCGGTTCAACATGCATTGAAAGAGTACAAGTCGATCCGGGGTCTGCACTCAGCATCATCTCCAAAAGACTCCTCTATTTCCTCGGCATACCATTGTGCAGGTTGTCCGCAACCACCACTACAATATATGGTTTTCAACGCCGGGAGCAGCCATCCGCTTGGAAAGATTCGGCTCCGCTGCAGAATCGGAAGCCTGAAGTCAGAGGTGACATGCTATGTCATTGATGCTGACACATCATACAACCTGCTACTAGGACGACCTTGGATCCATGCCAACTGGATCGTTCCTTCCACTCTCCATCAGTGCTTCAAGTATGTTGAAGATGATGCGACAGTACGAACTGTCTTCGCTGAAAAGCAACCCTTTAAGGGGGTGGAAAACTACTTCACTGATGCTCTCCTATATTTCTTTTGATTATCCTGCGAGCATCGAGTCGATTAAATCCATTATGGATGGCTCTCTTCATATGCCCGTACATGAGTCGAGTGTGGCTAGTACATCCGTGGAAGCCATAGAAGGGGCCACGCTGGTAGTCCCTCCGTCCAAGCAAGGTCAGTCGCCGATAATCTTCGGCAGAGCCCGGCCAGGGAGATTCTCAACTACAGACTCAAGCTCAGAGTCGGAGGCTCCACAGTTCTTTCATTACGCGCCATCAGCGCGCCATATTATGAAGAAGATGGGTTACAACCTGAAGCAGGGAGCGGGCCTAAACTTCGGAAAAGGAAGACGCAGCTTGATGCGTAACTCCGTCCCAAGAGGGAAACCTGCAAATTACTATGATAGTACACGCAGGGGGTTGGGTTATGTTACACCCACATCATCAACAACGGTTCAGGACAAAGGCGATGGATCGATCCCATCACAGTCGGCCTCATCCTCCGAATGGGACTCTGATGTCAGCATAGGAGGAATATTCGAAAGCCTCATGACTTCAAGCAGTCAGTTGGAACCCGCAGAGGTTGCCAATGAGGAATCATGGGCCCAGCAATTAAGTCTCCAATGGGAAAAGCGGTTTGAGCTGCGCGAGCCGCCTACCGAAGACAAGGTGATCCAGGTCAACTTGGGTAGTCAAGATCACCCCAAGCCTATTTTCATAAGTGAAAGCTTATCACTCATCGAAAAGGAAGAACTGATAATACTCATAAAAGAGTATATAGATGTTTTCGCCTGGAGCTATGAAGACATGCCCGTACTTGATCCACAGGTCGCTATGCACCGTCTAAACATCAAGCCCGACGTTAAGCCAGTCAAGCAGCAACAACGTCGGTTCCGCCCGAACATCATGGAGGCTATTGAAGCCGAAGTTCATAAGCTCATTGCTTATGGCTTCATCCGGGAGGAACAACATCCAGATTGGGTGGCTAACATAGTCCCCGTCCTCAAGAAGAATAGGAAAATACGAATCTGCATCGACTACCGTGATCTCAATACGGCCTGTCCCAAAGATGAATTCCCACTGCCGATCACCGATGTCATGATCGACAACACATGCGGATTCTAGAGGATGTCTTTCATGGACGGCTTCTCAGGGTACAACCAGATCAAGATGTATCCTGATGACGAGAAGCATACTTCTTTCCGAACGCCAATTGGGGGTATACTGCTACACTGTAATGCCCTTCGGACTGAAGAATGCCGGAGCAACCTACCAGCGGGCGATGAGCATGATCTTCCGCGACCATCTCCGAAAGACGGTGGAATGCTATGTTGACGACATTGCCGTCAAAAGCCGCAGCAAAATTGAACATCTTCGCGATCTGAGAACGATGTTCGACATAATGCGGGCTCATCAGCTGAAAATGAACCCGACAAAATCCTTCTTGGGAGTGTCCAGTGGCAAATTCCTTGGGTTCATTGTCACATCAAAAGGGATCTATCTGGACCCAGACAAAGTCAAAGCCATACAGGACATGCATCCACCGAGGAACCTCAAAGAGCTCCGAGGCTTGCAAGGCAGATTAGCCTACATCAGAAGATTCATAGCAAATCTTTCGGGCCGTTGCCAGCCCTTTACCCGTCTCATGAAAAAGGGTACTGCCTTCATATGGGACCAAGCTTGTCAAGAAGCTTATGAAGACATTAAAAGGTATCTCACAAAACCTCCGGTCTTAGTGGCCCCTACATCAGGGAAACCATTCTTACTTTATGTAAAAGCTCTGGACTATTCCCTCGGCGCCCTCCTCGCTCAAAAGGACGACAATGGCCACGAGCAGGCCATTTATTATCTAAGCAGGACTCTCATAGGAGCGGAATCTCGCTACAATCCTATTGAGAAAGAATGTTTAGCTCTCGTCTTCGCTGTCCAGAAGACGCGACATTATTTGGTTGGCCAAACCATACATGTCATCTCCAGGGTGAACCCTTTACGTCTTCTCATGACGAAGCCAGGGTCGCTGAATTTAAGGTTGGCTAAATGGGCACTCCTGTTGTCTCAATACGACATGACCTTTACTCCTCAGAAGGCAGTTAAAGGCCAGGCCCTTGCAGAGTTCTTAGCTGCTCATCCAGTTCCAGAACATTCAAAACTTCACGAAGACATCCCTGATGAAGTCTTCGAGTCTAATGCAACCTCAGCAGAGGAAGTGTGGCAGATGTTCTTCGACGGAGCATCGCGGATGGGCCCCAAAGGGAAAATTATTGCCGGGGTGGGGGTTGTGTTCATCTCCCCACAGGATCATATCCTTCCCAGAGCATTCTCCTTGACAGAATCATGCTCTAATAATGTAGCGGAATACAATGCTCTGCTCATCGGTCTCCAGCTCGCCCATGGAATGGGGGTACGCTACCTTGAAGCTTATGGCGATTCAAAGCTGATCATTAGCCAGGTAAAAGGCGAATATGAAGTCCGCCATGAGGACTTGGTGCCTTATTATCATACAGCCATCGAATTGGCTAGCTTATTTGAAGGCTTCTACATCGGGCATGTGTCCCGATCTCAAAATACCAAGGCGGATGCTCTCGCTGCATTAGCGACAACGCTAGCCTTACCGGCCGACACCGAGTATCACCTCACAGTCACAACCCGGCATCTCGTATGCTCCAAGCATATGCTAAAGATTCAAGAGGTCCATAATATCTCCGTGGGTCTTGAGCCGAGGGATTGGCGCTTCCCTCTCATTGACTACGCTCTGCACGGTCTGCTTCCAGACGATCCCAAAGAAGCGGCGTCCATCAGACGAAGGTCGCTCCGTTTCTACTATGATCCCACTTTGAAGACACTCTACCGTCGTTCATATGACGGTGTCCTCCTCCGTTGTCTCTCTCATTCAGAGGCACAGGAAGTGCTTAAAGAAGCACATGATGGCATTTGCGGAGCTCACCAGCCGGGTCCAAAGCTTAAAGACAGGCTGCACAGACTTGGGTACTACTGGCCGACCATGATGGCCGATGCCACCCAATATGCACGAAGGTGTAAGGCGTGCCAGGTCCATGCAGACTTCATACACCAACCTTCGGAGTTACTCCACCCTACTGTTGCTTCATGGCCATTTGAAGCATGGGGAGTCGATGTCGTAGGGCCAATCAGTCCTCTTCGGCAAGAGGTCACCGGTTTATCCTGGCAATAACCGATTACTTCTCAAAATGGGCAGAGGCCACACCGTTGGCCGAAGTTAAAACCTCCAATCTGGTTAGCTTCATCAAACACCAGGTCATCCATCAATTTGGTGTACCCAGACGGATCATCCATGACAATGGTCCCCAGTTCGTAAGTCAAGGGTTCTATCGGTTCTGCGATAAATACCGAATTCAGAATATGGCTTCAACCGCCTACAATCCTGCCGCCAATGGCTTGGCAGAGGCATTTAACAAGACAATCATCAAGCTGCTCAAGAAGTTTGTCTCCTCGAACAAGCGAGATTGGGACGAAAAGCTCGGTGAATGCCTTTGGGCCTACCGGACTACGGTTCGGACACCGACAGGCAATACGCCTTTCTCCCTGGTATATGGGTGCGAAGCGGTCATCCCATTGGAAATCCAGGTGCCATCATTGCGAGTAGCCCTGACTACTAAAATGACATCAGAAGACAATGATCGCCTGCGTCTTCAAGAGCTCGAAGCCCTGGACGAGAAGCGGCTGCAAGCTCAGCAACACATCGAGCTATATCAAGCTCGGATGTCCAAAGCCTTCAATAAGAAGGTCAAGCAGAGAGTCTTCCAGAAAGGAGACCTGGTCTTAGCCGTCAGACGACCGATGATTATGACGCACAAGACCAAAGGCAAATTTCAGCCTAAATGGGAAGGACCGTTTGTGATAGAGACAGTCTATTCAAACGGAGCATACCGCCTTACGACTGCAGATGGCGACCTCCTCATGATGCCGATCAATGGCAAGTTCTTAAAAAAGTACTATCCTTAATCAAGGATCTTGCTCTCGATCATGTTAACATTACACCTCTGATCGAGATCCGCGCGTCCGGAATGCGCACAAAGAGAGCCTCTCTCTTTCTCCAAGCATATCAAAGCTGTTGATAGCTGGGGGTTTGCTTAAAATCCCAAGGGACCTGCTCCCACTTGATTCCCTCTCCAGAATCACCTACCAATTCTCATCCATAGAATGGTAGGACCACATATATTCCGCTGTTATGTTAACATTAAACCTATGACAGCAATCCCCTCGTTTCTCCCTGAGATAACGAGACCTCCAAAATCACTACCAATTCTCATCCATAGAATGGTAGGACTACATATATCCCGCTGTTATGTTAACATTAAACCTATGACAGCGATTCCCTCGTTTCTCCCCGTGAAAACGAGACTATTCCCAAACTCTATTGCTATTGAGCTTAGTGGCGTCTCAATTGGTTACGTCATCGCGACCTCTGAACCAGTAGACGGCTAAGTCTCAATCCCGAGTCCTGTTGACATTTACAAAAGACAGGTCTCGATACTCGTTGACATTTACAAAAGACGAGTATCACCTATTTTGAAGCTTGGTGGCTTCTCAACCAGTTATGTCATTGCGACCTCTGAACTGGCAGATAGCCAAGTTTCATCTACCATTGAACTTAGTGGCGTCTCAATTGGTTACGTCATTGCGACCTCTGAACCAGCAGACAGCTAAGTCTCAATCCGAGTCCTGTTGACATTTACAAAAGACAGGTCTCGATACTCGTTGACATTTACAAAAGACGAGTATCACCTATTTTGAAGCTTGGTGGCTTCTCAACCAGTTATGTCATTGCGACCTCTGAACTGGCAGATAGCCAAGTTTCATCTACCATTGAACTTAGAGGCGTCTCAATTGGTTACGTCATTGCGACCTCTGAACCAGCAGACAGCTAAGTCTCAATCCCGAGTCCTGTTGACATTACAAAAGACAGGTCTCGATACTCGTTGACATTTACAAAAGACGAGTATCACTCATTGTTGAGCTTGGTGGCTTCTCAACCAGTTATGTCATTGCGACCTCTGAACCGGCAGATAGCCAAGTCTCATCTACCATTGAGCTTAGCGGCGTCTCAATTGGTTACGTCATTGCGACCTCTGAACCAGCAGACAGCTAAGTCTCAATCTCGATGCTTGCTGACATTTACAAAAGGCAAGTATCTCCCCTTTTAGCCCCGCAATGGGCTAACCTCGAGACTGGCAACATCTCAATTGGTTATGTCATCGCGACCTCTGAACCAACAGACAGCCATGCCTCATTATCCAAACAAACAAAGACGACAAAAGAAAGAATTTTTATTAAATTCCAAAAGGATGGGATACATGGAGGAGCCTATAGGCGTACATGATAAGATCGGATCCGATCTCCAAGCGAAGCTAGCCTCGTCCTCCTGTCATCAGCAGCCTGGGCCAGCGCCTGTGATCTTAGCTCAGCCTCATCGAAGTCCACCGCCTGAGCCAGACGAGCCTCGACCTCCGCCAAAGTCGCCCTCTGTGACGACTTCTGCGCCGCCAGTTCCTCACTTCGAGCCCTGAGCTGCTTAAGCCGCGCAGACTCTTCATGACGCATCTGTGTAGCCTTGGATAAGAGGAGATTTGCCTTCTGGATCATCTCTTCAGCCCTCTTAACCTTATCTTCAGCATCAAGAAGAGCACTGTTGGAAGCGTCAATTGCACTCCCAACCTCTGCCTCCTCTGTCTCCAAGGACCTCAAGTCAGTGGAGATAGCCTCAGCAGCCTCTTGAGCGGCGAGCTGAGCCTCGCGCCTCTGGGCGACAAGATGTGAGAGCCGTTCATCAGCCAAAGACGCTGCGTCTGAACTATAGAGGCGGCGCCATTCCTCCACGTCCTTCTCAAGGTCGTCTACCAGGAGCTCTAGAGCAGCAGCTTGATGGTACCCCTCAAAGTCCCGGATACACTCAATGCCACGGGAGAGGACCATCTTCAGCTTCGAGAACGGCACAGGCGAGCCCTTCAAGACGAGACCGATAGTCTGCTCCAAGCTGTTATAGAAGCTGTGGACCAGATTACCGATGAAGTCATTCTCAGCTTCATCAACCCTTGAGACAACCTCGGAGCAGTTTACCATCCCAGTCGACACCGCCGCAGAAGAAGAAGCGGGAACATCGACAGCAGCAGGGCAAGCCAAAGGCGACCTCGGCGGAGTCCTCAGCGACACCAGCACGCCAGCCACCGCGGAGGTAGGACTGGCAACCACCTCCTGAGCAACAGGCTCAACCACCAGCGTTGGAGAGGTAGGGCTCACAATCACCCTCAATGCCGTATTCGGCAAAACAGTCTACACCTCACTCGTTGATGTAACTGGAAGTGAGGATACCTCCGGGACTGCCGCCCCTTCAACCTCAGGACCTTCCGCTGATTTGGGCTGATAAAAAGGCAGGTCGCCATACAGCGCATCCAACACAGCAGCGTCTGCCCCGGTCGAAGCGCTCATATCGCCCCTTGACCTTCCAGGGAAGTTTCCGGCTCCTTCAAAACCGACGCATCTTGAGGCCGAGCACCTGCAACAAAACCATGGTCAAAAAGCAGATGCAGCAAACAGGCGAGGACCAAGAGATCTTAGTCTTACCGAAGGCCGATGTCACCTCGTCAGCCGCATCAGAATCCAGGGGTCCCATCGGAAAGTTCTTACCAGACTCAACGCGGATAGCCGGCCCGCTCGCCGATTCCTCCGCAGACCACCCGATAGAGCTGGAGGCCATAGGACTTCCTTTAGAAGTCCCAGCGCCCGACGGGCCAATGTCGGCCGCATCACCTCCAGATTCCTTCGAGCGAGTAAAGGAACCAGCTGCAGCTCCATAAGCAAATAGAGGATCATACTGGTCCCCTTGCTCCCCATGCTCCTCAGCTCCTGCAACAAAAAGCAAATGATGAGTTATTTAAAGTGCGCTGAAGGCATATTATATGGAGGCCAATCTTACCAATAGTCGGTTCAGCAACCGACAGCTCAGCCACTAATGGAGCAGCAGAAGGAGGCGCAGCAGAGAGCTCACCCTCTACCACGATGATAGGAGTCTGGCGACGGGGCCTCTTCGCCGACGACTTCCTACGGGATCCACTCCCACGCTTCCTTTTGAAGTGGACATCAGAGTCCTCCTCCTCCACTTCCTCCACATGTTGTGAGGGAGCTGTCCCCACTACACCAGATCCGGCTTCACGAGCATCAGCTTCATGGGCATCAACCCTCATCCCCGCCTCGAAGCAAGGGCTCCCCGCATCAGAAGCCCCGCTGTCATCTACAGCGATGAACTCCTCTATGCCAGGAACACGGACTCGTTTGTCCTCCATCTTATCGGAAGCCTTCTGCCTCATCCGATGAGAAATTAACTTCACACCCGAACGGTTGGCATTAAACCTAGCAGGTGTGGAGTTCGAAGCCGCATACCATTGGCAGAAACACAGGGTCGTCCAAAGGTCGGGATCCCTCAGCGGCGTGCGTAGCCACGCTCCAGTGTCAACCGCGGTAAAAAACCGCCAAGCACGAGCCCCATCAATGAGGCTCCCCATGAAAGCCAGGTCCGGATTGGGGTTGCCCACATACAACTGGTCATACCCAAATTGGCGGGCAAACCGGCTCGGGACGTAGGGCTCCAGGTAGCAGGTATCCCCACTCCTGTACAGCAAATGCGAGGGCCAGATACAGACCAGCCACTCGAAAACACCCCGACTCATGGGAGATCGACCTGATTCCACATCATGGAATTCCTCGTTGTATCCTGCACCCCGCAGGCGAGGAAAACAACGGAACAGGCTATAAGCGTCATAACGACGCACTAACTTACGGGCCTCAGCCACATAAGTTTTCTGCCACGAACGGCCTTCAAAGCGACGGAGAAGCGCCGTTTGAACACCCTGCGGAGGGTCTTCCCCAGCTCCAATCAAACTGGGACAGTGCAAGGCGAACCACGCCATCAAGTAGGTGTACGGTAAACCTACCCTAGGATTGGGTCCGTCACAAGGCAGGACGGCACCCTTCCCTCGCCTTGACGCCATTGGCCTGCAGAAAGCCTCCGTCAGTGCACGAAGGCCCCTCTGAATACAACACACCATGGCCGGGAGAAGACCCAGACGGTGGCCATGAACCAAGCGGACGGCAGGCAGCAACACAGTCGGGTGGACGATGTCACCCGAAGAAGAAGGCACTACACATTTCTTTAACCAGATGGTTAAGAAGCCGGCTAGCAACGCCTTGCGAGACATAGGCCGACGGGCCTGATGGTGAAAGCTCCGAAGAACATCACCCTTCCCAAGAGGACCATCATCTTCTGCCACGACGATGTCCTTTTCAGCATGCACCTCCATCCTTGCCAAGATGTCTTCTTCAGCAACTCCGCAATGAGCTGCCTCAGGTGCACTAGTCATATCCGGGAACAAGTAGTTCCCCCAGCTCTTCAAGCTCTTCGAGCTACCCTTGCCACCAGTATGGATGCTGGAGCAAATGTGCAAATGGCACATCAGTTCCCGATATGTCTCGAGCAGAGCAGGCTCCTGCTTCTCCAGAATAGCCAGCTCCGCCTCACAGGGAAAGTACTCTTCGTATGGAAGAGACCCGAAGGGCAAAGCAGAGATCTCCCGCATCTCATGCAGGGCCATGCCCAACTCACCAACTGGGGTGAAGAAAGTCCCCGAGGCCGGGCAATACAACTCAAGGATGGCGTAGAAGCACGCCACCTTCATCTCGATGCCGTAGCAGGTCGCCCTGACGGCCTCATGGAGGTTTAACCTCTCTAAGTCCCCCTCAAAGTGGGTGAGGATATAGTTGGTCAACTCCGCCCACCACGATCTAGGAGGGTGGACCCAACCAGGAGTCCTGAAATCGGTGGCGGGGTAGTTCCCGTCAACTTCGCAGAACTGAGTGCCAAAGGTCGGCGCCGCAGCTGGGTTCTCTCCTACTGGAAGGTCCCGCGATACCTTCCCAGGGTATAGCCCCATTATGCTACGAGGAGGACCAGCCCTCGAGTAGCCGGACTGGAATGTCAACCTCCCGACACTTACAGACTCGGCGTTTAGGCTCACGCCCCACGCCATCTTCCGAGCCTGAGTCGCGCTCGCGAAGGAAGACAAAGCAAAATGCCACTTAGAGGACGGGAGATAGAATCTCTCGCCGTCCAACTGGAAGATCCACTGGCCTTCACCGGCCTGCAGCTGGCGATCGGGATCAGGTGCAGCATCCCCGAACATGAAGTCAGGCTTTCTGTAAGCCTGACGGTCGATATCTTCAAGCGGAGCCGTAGTCAAGATGCTCCGCATGGCCTGCGGACGACCCTCCTGGATGAGCGTATCCCGTACAAGAGAGCTCGGCTCACTGAACAATGAAGCCTGCCCATAGAACTGCAAGCTGATGCTTCCGCCTGCTCGACTGGCTACACCGAACAGACTGTTCTGGAGGCCGGAGGCGTAATGTACTGCAAAAACAGAAATGAGCTATGATTAGTTCACCAATTAAGTGGATGCGAAAGCATAAAAATTCACTAAGGCATAGCCTCGCCCAGCAAGCAGGGCCTGCAAGGCGATAGCTTTGAAAAAGCTTCACTTCATGGATAAGACTGCATCTTTGCAGAAAATATCCAAAGCGCCAGCTTCGCTTAAAGCAGGAAGTGACATAGCCCTAAGGGCTGACGTCATCAAAGGGGCATTATGGTCAAAAGTCATCATGACTGAGAGGACTTATTCAAGTCCTTCTCCTCAAACAGTACGGAGATAGCCCAAGTTATGGCTTCGTGCGAAAGCCCAAAGAAGAACTGTTCAGTTCTTACTTCCCTGGTGCAAGCAAAATAGGGAAGTTGAAGGGAAACGAGTTCCCTGATAAGGACAGATCATATTTGATTGTCCTAATGGCCGAGTATCGGCTCCAAAAGATGGAGACCACTCTCTAATCAGACAGGAAAATTCCTTACCGGTGATCGGTCGCTCGATGACCAGAGGAGGAACGCCCCCCGCCGCAGAAGTCGCTACTTCTTTTCCCGCTCGTCTCTTGGGCGCCATTGAAGGAATGCAAGAGTGCTCAAAGTACTCTGAAGCAAAGGAGGAAGAAGAAGAGGAAGAGATAGAAAGTTCTCTAAAAATAAAGGGAGATCTTCCCATATTCAGCCCAATCGGGCTTTTATAGGCCAATCAGCGCCTGAAACGAGGCCTCGAAAAAAGGCCCATGCCGCCGTTTCGAATTCGAATTAATTCGAAACAGCGCCCGAAGCGCCTTCCCGAGAAGCGCCGGTTCAACTCTACTAAGAGTTAACTTCGCACTAGTGTAAAAGTGCGGACTTCGCACAATCCTTCAAGGGCTTCGCTGAAAGGCCTACCTTAGCCCTCTAAAAAGCGTGCTGCTCGCGAGACATGCCAGTCTCGCGAAGATCATTCGAAGAAAGGACTATGTCCTTAGCTCCGCACACAGTTTAGCCCAGCAATGGCCAAACTCTCAGTGAAAGCAAGCAAAAATCAGATGATCAGACGATGAACTTTCATTGATTCAAAAGCAAGGGTACATTGATATTACATCAAAGTTGTGTTTCATACAAACACATTCAGTTGCCCAACAAGATCATTTGAGGCATACAAGCGGTTTTATCTGCTCCCAGGCCAGACCAACGGGACAGGAAGGGCCTTCCTCCTGCATAAGGCTGTAATCGGTGGTGCCACAAGGACACGGTCATTTTTCTCCAAAAATGGCAGGTCTTGCCAGGCCATTTTTGTTGAAGCCTGGCAATAAAGCTTATCGCCGCCAACACGTCAGATCACCTATAATGGGAACTAGTTTTGATGCCACGGATCTGACGGGCGTGAGGCCCACTCCCCTGAAGTGGATCGTCCCCGACAAAGGCCACCAAAGTTGAAAGTCGGCAACGATGTCAGTGATCTCACTGATCACCTCCGACGAAGCGGCGGCCAGCCTCACCTCAGAACGAATCATCTCGGGTAAGAGGCTGCCAACAGCCCCTGGGACGCGCATTCGCTGCCCCGAATTGTTCCTCCTGCTTAAAAGTAAAGCTTCAACCAGGGAAGCATAAGGCAATTTTATGGCTTCTTCCATCAAGTCACCAGACTGGCAAGCATAGCTCACTGCAAGGCAAATTGGAGCAGGTTAACGGTCAAGCACAAAAAGAGCTGCAAAAATACTAAGTCAGATTCTTCGGCGGCAAGGTAATCCAACTTCAGTCAAGGCAGAGGATAAGCCTCGCCTGCACGGCAACCATGGGCTGGTTCAGCAAACGCCAAGTCCTAGCCTCGCCTATACGGCAAAGTCAGACTGATCTTGTGAAGAACAGTCTCAACCTCACCAATATGGCAAGACTGGCTCAACTATTGAAGAAGCCAAGTCCCAAGTCCTGCCTGCGCAGCGGACTTAACAAGCAACGATCTTTCACTGATCAAGCCAAGATGATAGCTTCACAGAAAGCTATGATGAGATCCTTCTCTGCAGCAGCCAATTGCAAGATGAAGAACAAGGGAAGCTAATCCCTGAAGCGAGCTGCCAAAGCTAAATCAAGGGAGATGAGTTCCCTAAAAGCAGTGAAGTCTTTGAATGATCAAGACTTACTGGTCCTTGGCCGGTTAGATAACCAGAGCGGGTTTTCCCACTAATTCAGAGATCTGAGTATCTCTCACAACCAAGAGAAGAGAAGAAAGGCAAGGCATTTCTCTTCAGAGGACCTCAAGTGTCCTATTTATAGGCCCCATGGCCTGAGTGCGATCACCTCAAGCGTGGAAGCACGAGCGCATTCAAGGCATTTACTGCGCCTTGATGGAAGGGACGGTTTTCCCTTGGAACCGTGCAAAGGGAGAAACGTCTCCCTCATAAAAGGCACTTATGGCGCCTTGAATAAAGGGAATATCCTCCCTTGGAAACGTGCAAATCGGAGAACATCTCTCTCGATTGGCGCGAAAGAAGGAATGATCCTCCTCGTAACCGCCCCACGGCAGTTGGCTTTGAAAAGGCAACAGGAGTTCCAAAGCGAACTTATTTCTTGGAAGCCCAGATACTGAGCTACCCCGACGCGAAGCTACTCGCGAACCAGTGCAATTCTTCGGCGAATTCATCCCAAAGCAGGATTGAAGGCGAAGCTGAACTCAACCATCATGGCGACGTTCATACTCCACATACCATCACAGTAGTTCAAAGTGTTTCAAAGTCTGAGCTATTGCAGACTCTCGAAAACTTTGAAGGGGGTCTTGTTGACACTTAAAAAAGACAAGATTCTCATTGGTCCGAACGATGTCTAAACTTGTTGACATTTACAAAAGACAAGGGACAGACGAGCTGAAGACCAGTTTTCACCCACCTCCAAGGGACAGGGAAGCGGTTTGGACTCCACTGATCCAGCAAGCAGAACAGTGAACCCGGATTGTTTCTAAACAGACCTCAGCAGGTCTAAAATGCTAGCATTTAGCATTACATTAGCCCAAGGAGATAGCCTCGTTTGAGAGGCTAGCATCATCCAGAGCATCGCCAGGAAGCTAACTGATAGCTTCGCCGAAAACCCTCTTTTCGGACTTCGCTAGGAATTGCCTCTAGCTCCGCTATGAGCTTCAAAGCGGGCAGCTCCGCTATCAGCCTGCTATGGTCAACCTTTGACCAATCAAAATCTCCTGATGAGATCGGATTCAATCTAATCAAATCCAATCAGGATTCAAATATGGCAGGTGATTGCCGCAATCTCTTGACTCTCTTGAAACGAGTAAGAGGATCAGGGAGAATCTCCTAACAATATGGAAAGGATCAAAACAGATCAACCGACTTGCCATTTTCTAGCTCCGCAGAAGCTATCCTAGCCTCACAGTAAGGCTACTTTCCAGATTCAAACAGATTCGGTTCAATCTGTTTCCATATCTTCAAAGGGGACGATTATACCCTTGCTCTCCCTATAAATAGCCCGTCAGGGGCACAAAGGTGAGAGATCGATCAATCGAGAGAAATCAACAGAGAAGGAGAGATCGATTAACGGAGAGGAATCAAGGAGAGACGCATGCATACGGGAGGACTCCACAAGCAGAGGCTTCTTCACAAGGCACCGCGTGCTCTCGAATTCAGAGACTTTTTAGAGAATTGCTTTCTCTAATCAGGGTGTTGATACCCTAACATCGTCCTTCTTCTCAAGGAATCTCCGGAACCAGGCGAGAAGGAATTCCTTTTGAAGGCGATTTTGAGAAGCAGCAAGAGGGTTCTACCAATCCTCTATTCTCTGATTCCCCGAACCAGGCGAGAAGGGAATCTCATCGCTCGCATCGTCAAAGGGACAAAGTGGTCGCGCGCTGACCAGACTCCTATCGGCACATTTTCCCAGAATCTCTGAGGAGATCTACTTGTAATCTTTTGAGAATACTTGTAATTTAGCTCCTCAAACTTTTATTGTAAGTTTTTCCCCTTTGCAAACATAATGGAAAACAACTATCAAAAATTACAAATATATTCTTTTCTATATTTCCCACTTCTTTGTGTTTCACAGTATTTCTCTTTTCATTCTTTATTTTCGTTTCTTTTAATTCTTTTAAACATTGAAGAACTTTTAACATACACGTGAACATATCGTGTAAGTTTCTATCGCCTCCCGTCCTTGTGGATTCGACTCATTTTAGCCTCTATGCTATAACGGAAGTATCGAGGAAGCCAAAGCACACACACACTTTAAATATCTATTTCAAAACATATACTTTTATGCATGATTTTCCCCCGATCAGGGAAAAGCGGGTAGCACGCGCCGTCCTGGTATCCGCGAAAATGCCGCGTTTCTGTGGCTTTTGGTATGGAGCAGCGCCAAGATTTGACGTTCGGCTCCGTACCTGTACCCTGGTGTCCAGTTTTACCTATAAATACCCTGGGATTTTTAGAGCATGGAGGAGAAGTTTTGAGGAGTTTTGATGTGTTTTTAGGTTCGTTTTTATGGTTTTCCTCTAATTGTAGTTTTGAGTAGTTTAGCTTAGTTGTTGTTCTTCTTCCTCCCTTGTATTTTTCATTTTTGTAGATCTTGTAATAGGAGGAGAGAGAGTAGTACATGAGAGGAAAGAAAGAGTGCTTTAATGAAAGGTGACAATTTATGAAAGGTTCTCTCTTTACCTCTCTTTGTTTTCTTCTCTCTAACCCTTTTACATGTTTAGCTAATTTTCTCTCATGGAAAGTAACTACTAACCACTAACTTGCTAACTTCTTACTTGATAATCCACATGAATCTAATAGCCTCTACTTGGCCTTGCTCTTGCAAGAGTTATTGATGGCTCATAATGATAGATTCTAATACTTTAACATCATAACTCTCTAACAAGCTAACATTACTTTATTTCATACTTACTCTTTTTTAGTTTTGATGGTTTAAGTATAACCTGCACTTGTTTTGTTAAGTTTTGATGTGATGAGTTAACATATGGGTCATGCTTTGAAATACTCTTAAATCAAGAACTAGTGATGGCCAAGGATACATGTGAGGCAACTATTATTAAGAGGTTAGCACAGTTAGTGAGTCATTAGTAGTTAGTAGCCATGGGTTTTATCTCTTTTTACTTTGTTTTATATTACAAACAAAATCAAAAAAATTATTCTTTTCTATGTTTCCCACTTCTTCGTGTTTCACCGTACTCTTCCCTTTTCATTCTTTGTTTTCTTTTCTTTTGATTCTTTAAAACATTGAAGAAACTTTAACACACACGTGAACATACCGTGTAAGCTTCTATCGCTCTCGTCCTTGTGGATTTGACTCGTTTTAGTCTCTATGCTATAATGGAAGTATCGAGGAAGCCAAAGCGCACACACTTTAAATCTTGATTTCAAAACATACACTTTTTGTGCGCGATTTTCCCCCGATCATCAGCCGCGCGTCAATAAGCAGTACTCCTTCAAAGACGAGTATGTCGATTCGTTATTTAAGTTACTCAACAAGATTAACAGACTAAAGTTTCATGAAGCTAGACATCCTGATTCTTGAGCCGAGAAAGCTGTCGGCTGAATTGAAACTCCCGTTTGAGATGGAACTTCAATTTTTGCCTTCTCCGTCACTTCTTCTGATTGTTCTGCAACCACAGCCCCTTCAGCCACAATGGACTGGCCTGCAGACTGCCTCTGCCAAGACTGTGGGACCCTTGCTGCGCAAACCCCCGGGACGAAGAGAGGAGACTGCCTCTCTTCTTCTTCTTCCTGTTACTCCATATCGGAGGAGAGTACCTCGGGCATCTGGGCTAAAACTGCAGCCTCAGATCCTTTTCTTGCCTTCTACGGGTTGTAGGCTATCTAAAAATCACTGAAGACAAGTCGTCAAATGCAGAGCCCATACTTCAGACGCAAGGCTGATAAAAATCATTGATGCAATTTCAAGATGCGAGGCTCGAAACCTGCATCTCAGCATCATTGTGAAGCCAAGACGTAGGCTCGAAACCCGCATCTCAGCATCACTGCAAAGCCAAGACGCAAGGCTCGAAGCTCGCATCTCAGCATCATGGTAAAGCCAATACGCAGGACTCGAAGCCCGCATCTCAGCAGAGTTCGACGTTTGTGTCTCAATACCATAGCAATGTCAAAATGCAGGGCTCGAGGCCCCGTCCAGCATCATCTAAATGGCTAAACATAGAGCTCAAGCCCGCGTTTCAACTATAAATAAGCCCTGCGTCTCAGTTATAACTACCCCTATTACTGGGTCAAGTACTGCCCATGTAATGAGGGGAGTTAACCCCCATCATGGAGGGTTTTTAGGGGACAATTTTTGTTGGCCCAAGGGTACAATCACCCGGTTTTAGAGTTTTGATGATTACAAAACATATATAGTTATTTGTACTAATAATGTTTAAGTGTTTAAGATTGTTTCAGGGTTCTTAGGATTCAAGATGTTTTCTTCCCTAAAGGAAGGTGGTGTTGACTCAATACGGGATCAAGCATTCAAGTTATTCAACGATACATATGGAAAAGCCCAAATTGAAGATCTTATAGTCACTGAAAATCATTGTAAGAATTAGTATGTTAAAGAGTAAGGATATGATAGTTGTGCTCAAGAACACACACACACAAAAATACACTTTTCAAAATACAAGTTTTTGCTTATGTTGGTTTTGGTGCATGTTTGATTAATATACATGTTTCAAAATATTTCAAAATTTTATATCTAGTTTAAAACATGTATTTCATCTCCTATAGCATGCTACTTAAATCTCAAACCATTTAAAATATTTGAAAATTTTTTATATTTCAAAAACCTCTTTAAAAACTATTTCAGGCCATTACGGCCGACCGGACCGGTCGACCGGCACTTTTTCAGGTCAGATCGGTCGACCGTCCGGTCGACCGGGCCTTGTGGCCTTTGGCGTGCACGTCTGTGCACGTCTGCCGGTCGACTGGGCAGTCGACCGACAGAACCTGCGGTCGACCGACCGGTCGACCGACTGCAAGACCCCAACTCTCGGGTTTTGCCAGTCGACCGGCCCGGTCGACCAACAGTTCAATATTTTGTTTTGATAATAGCCGGCGGTCGACTGGAGCCAGCGGCTCTTTTGCCAAATGGCTTGCCGGTCGACCGGTAGCTGTCCAGAAAGCCCCAACAACTATTTTTTAGAATCTGTTTCATTTTTTAATGATTCCAACGGCTATTTCTTATTTCCTAGTGGCTAAACTCACCCTTAATGACCTAGTGTCAATCATGAATAGTATTTATCCTTTCCTTATAAATAGAGGTCATTGGTCTTTAATTTTTTACAAGAAAAATATCCAAGTTTCAAGTTTTTCAAAAGAGAAGAAAAGTTTACTTGCTTTCATTTTCAAAGTTCTTTCAATTGCAAAAGTTTCAGTTGGTTTTCAAGTCTTTTACTCCTTTTCAACTGAAATTTCTCTCTCACTTTACTTCTTGAGCCAAAAATCATACTCCACTCTATAAGAAGTTGTAAGAGAGAGTTTATGATTTTTTAATTACCAAGTGACTTGTATTCCATTGTGTTGAGATCCCTCTTGTGTAGAGGTTGGATTTGTTGGAGTTGGGTACTCCGGTCTTGTGTAGACCATTTGTAATCCCCTTGGGTGTAAAGGTTCCTATGTGAAAATTCCCTTTGTGGATTTAGTGAAAATCCTTCATAGTGGTGAAGGCGGGGACGTAGAGCAGTGGGTCGAACCTCGAAATAAATTGCTTGTGCTTACGATTGGTTTCCTTTTTCCTCTCTATTGCTTTACATTCCTAACTTGTGATACCACTTGCTTGTACTTCATTATTGCACTCATTTCATTTACTTACATTTTTGGTCATTACACTTTTCAACAAGAAAGCAATTACGCGCCTCAACTCATAATCTAGAAGAATTAAAGAGGAGAAGTTTTAGAGCCCTTCAAGGGGAATTCGCCTTCAATTTCTTATTTTGAGTGACCGCTTAGATCATTCACACTTACTTGTTTAAAAAGAGCATTAGATTAGCATTAATACCTTTCACCCCCCTCTAGGTGTTTTTCAATTGGTATCAGAGCATTGGTCTCTAGGTTCTTGGCTTAACATCCTTAGAGAGATCGTATATTGCTAATCACACTTTTCATATTTCATCCTTATACACTTAAGTAAAGATGGCCGAAGGTATTAAGACCCCACCCAAGTTTGATGGCCTTAACATTCCCATATGGAAGGTTAAGATGACCGTGTTTTTGCAATCCTTAGGGAGCCGGGTTGCAAAGGCGGTGACCAAACCATTTAGCGCACCCCTTGGTGATGAGGACACTAGGTCCGACATTGCCACGAAAGAGTTTGACGCTAATGCTAGGGCACACTATGCCTTGCTTCAAGCTCTTAATGATGATGACATTGCTAGAGTCATTCACTGCAAATCTACATATGAGATTTGGACTCACCTTCTAGTCACTCATGAGGGAACATCACAAGTAAAGAGGGCCAAATTGACCTTCTTCGTTCCCAATATGAAAACTTTTTCATATAAGAAAATGAAACCATAGATAATATGGTTACAAAATTTACAAAGATTACTAATGGTCTTTCTTCTTTAGGTGACGGCATTGACAACGACCAAAAAGTAAGGAAGATCATCCGTATACTCCCTCCATCTTGAAAAGTCAAAGCCACAACTTTGAAGGAGCTCAACGACAAGGAGGAAATGGAGCTTATCGGTCTCATTGGGAACCTCAAGACCTATGAGATGGAACAAAAAGTAAGAGAAGAGATGGCTCCTCTAAAGAAGAAAGCAATAGCTTTCAAAAGCTCTTCCTCCTACTCCGACGAAGATGATGAAGAGGATGATGAAGATCTCTCTTCTTGTGAGGAACGTTCGGAGAATGTACAACAAGGCCAAATTACAAAATAGAAGGAGATGGCAAGGTAAAAAAGAGAAGAAAATCATTTGCTTCAATTGCCGGAAGCCCAGACATATAGTTGCGGAGTGTCCGAAAAATAAGGAAAAACCCTCCACCTCCAAGAAGTCATACAAGAAGAAAGCTTTAAAGGCTACTTGGGATTTAGAGAGTGAATCCGATGAGGAAGTTGACTCCGCCCACATGTGCTTCATGGCTAATGAAAGCACTAGCAAGGTAACCCCCGAAACATCTATTAAAGATTGTGAACTATCTACAGATGAATTAGGAGAAGCTTTTGAAAATGAATATCTTAACCACAAAATTTTCATTCTCACTAAAGAAAAAGATGAATTATTTTCAAACTCTTACTTCTACTCAAAAGGATTTTAATGCCTATAAAATTTCTTGCAAAGGCAAATTTTCACACATTGATGAAAAAATTTCCATGCTAAAGAAGAAAATTGACTCATTAGGAGAAGTTTTAAAGAAATGTGAATTTGATAAATCTAGATTAGAGGCTATGTTTCCTAAGAAATATATCCCTAAGAAACAATCACATGTTGCACACACCCATGTTCATAAATCACAACCTTCACACTCACACCATGCTAAACACCCAAAACATGTCCACACCCCACACACTCATCATGTATTCATGTATGGTAAAGTTTATGCATGCACATATTGTGGCCGAAAGGGTCATTTGGTTAAATTTTGCTATGATAGGATAAATGCATCACATAATCATATTTCGGTTCGTAATGCTAACATTCAAGGATCTAAGAAAATTTGGGTACCAAAGTCAACGAATTTGTTACATGATGCAGGTACACTCCAAGCTCAAAGACGTAGGGAGCGATGGTATCTTGATAGTGGTTGCTCAAGGCACATGACTTGGGATATCAACAACTTTACAACCCTATCAAGATACCATGAAGGTGGCACCGTCACCTTCAGAGATGACGCCAAAGAAAAATCATCGGTATAGGTAACATTAAACTTGGTACATTTCCTATAATAGAAAATGTTGTTTTAATTGATGGCCTCAAGCATAATCTCTTGAGTGTTAGTCAACTTTGTGATAAAGGTTTTAATGTGATTTTTGATGACATAGCTTGTAGTGTAATTGATAGACAAACTAATGCATGTATATTTTTCAGATTTCGTGAAAATAATGTATACATGATTGATATGTCTAATATGGAATGCAATGCTACTTGTTTGAATGCCTTCAATGATGACTCTTGGTTATTGCATAGGAGATTAGGTCATATTTCTTTTGACCATCTATCTAAATTAAACAACAAGGAAATGGTGAAAGGCATTCCTTACTTGAAATTTGAAAAGGACCGCATTTGCGATGCGTGCCAACTTGAAAAACAAACCAAGTCCTCTTTCAAATCCATCAAGGATATCATGACATCACGACCCTTGGAGTTGATTCATATGGATTTATTTGGTCCTACTAAAACCAAAAGTCTAAGTGGGAATCGTTTTGCTTTCGTTTTAGTTGATGATTTTTCTCGCTTTTGCTTGGGTTTTCTTTTTAGAACATAAAAATCAAGCCTTTTTCACATTTTCAAACTTTTAGGAAAAAAGTTAAAAAGGAAAAAGATTCTTCTATTTTACGAGTAAGAAGTGATAGAGGTGATGAATTCAATAACCAACTCTTTACCACTTTTTGCGAAGAACATGGAATTAAGCATGAACTATCTTGTCCTACAACTCCACAACAAAATGGAGTTGTTGAGAGAAAAAATTGAACATTACAAGAAATGGTTAGGACAATGATAAATGAATATAGTCTCCCTCAATACCTATGGGCCGAAGCCGTAAACACATCTTGTTACATATCAAATAGGATTTTCTTATGCAAAAACACTTCTAAAACATCTTTTGAGATTTACTATTCAAGAAAACCAAATGTTTCATATTTTAAAGTTTTTGGTTGTAAGTGTTTTGTTTTAAATACTGAAGATAATTTAAGTAAATTTGATGCAAAATCATATGAAGCTATTTTTGTTGGTTATTCCAATACTAGTAAAGCTTATAGAATCTTCAATAAATCATCCTTAACTATTGAAGATCTATACATGTAAAGTTTGAGGAATCTAATGTGTTTGTTGAGAATGTTGTAAAAATAGATTCCTTAGGTGAAGACATGGAGAGGATTACCTTGAAGGACTCACCTACTCAAGATGACAAGCCAAAGATTGATGGGGAAAGTGAAGTACAAGAAGTTGAAGTGGAACCATCACAACCACTTCCAAAGAATTGGAGATTCACTCAACATCATCCCAAGGATCTTATTCTAGGTGAAGTATCCATAAGGGGTAATAACTCATTCTAAACTTCATGATCTTTGTGGGCACTATCCATTTATTTCTCATTTTGAGCCAAAGAACATCCTCGAAGCCGAGGGTGACTCATATTGGTTGCTTGCCATACAAGAGGAGCTCAGTCAATTCGAGCGCAACCAAATTTGGCATCTTGTTCCTAGACCCCATGATCGACCAACAATTGGTACTAAATGAATTTTTAGAAATAAGTTGGATGAGTCGGGTAATATTGTTAGGAATAAAGCTAGGTTAGTGGCCCAAGGTTACACTCAAGTCGAAGGTATCAATTTTCAGGAAACCTTTGCACTCGTAGCAAGGCTTGAAGTCATACGATGACACTTGCTTTTTCTTCATACAAAGATTTTAAACTTTTTCAAATGGATGTAAAAGTGCTTTCTTAAATGAATTTATTGAAGAGGAGGTGTGTATTGAACAACCCCCCGGGTTTGTTGATCCTACACATCCGAATTTTATTTTCAAACTAGACAAAGCTTTTTATGGTTTAAAACAAGCCCCTAGGGCTTGGTATGAAAGACTTTCTTCATTTCTCATGTTTAATGATTTTGCTAAAGGAAAAATAGATACTATTTTGTTTATTAAACATATTGAAAATGATATACTTATTGTTCAAATATATGTTGATGATATCATATTTGGTTCTACTAATGAAAAACTTTGCTAAGCTTTTGAATCATGCATGAAGGAGGAATTTGAGATGTCTATGATGGGCGAGCTTAACTACTTCCTTGGTCTCCAAATCAAGCAAAGGATGGATGGGATCTTTATCAATCAAGCCAAGTACCCGAAGGAGCTTATCAAGAAATTTGAGCTTGAAGGGGCTAAAACATGCAAAACTCCCATGGCTATCACAACAAAGCTTGACAAGGATGAGCAAGGTATAAATGTAGACATTAAACTCTATCGTAGCATGATTGATAGCTTGTTATATTTAATGGCTAGTAGGCCGGACATTATGTTTTGTGTGTGTCTTTGTGCTCGATTTCAATCGTGTCCTAAAGAGTCTCATTTGATTGTGGTAAAACGTATCATTAGATATCTTAAGGGCACCATTGAAATAGGTTTGTGGTATCCGAAGGCCGGGCAATTTTCCATGATGAGTTTTTCAGATGCCGACTATGCGGGTTGTAGAGTGAAAAGGAAAAGTACTAGTAAAACATGTCAATTTCTCGGTAATTGTCTTATTTTATGGTCTTTCAAGAAACAAAATTCGGTAGCCCTCTCACCGCCGAGGCGGAGTATGTTGTGGCCGGGGCTTGTTGTGCACAAGTCCTTTGGATGAAACATACTCTCCTTGACTATAATTTGCATTATGACCACATTAAAATATTTTGTGATAATATTAGTACTATTCATATGACTAAAATGCAAATCAACATAGTAAAACAAAGCACATTGACATTCGATATCATTTTCTTAGAGATCATTATGAGAAAGATGATATTGAAATTGATTTTGTTTCTACCGATTTTCAATTTGCCAATATTTTCACTAAACCACTAGATTATAATAGATTTTCCTTTATTTGTGGTGAATTAAATGTTTGTATTATGGATTCTTTAAATTTTTTTTACAAATTCCTTTCACAAATTGTTTTTGACCCTTTTTGATGCATGACAAAAAGGGGGAGAAATACCTTTGAGTTATTATTTCATTCTCATGCCATTTTTATTCTTTTTAATGCAAACTTTGTAAAGTTCATATTCTTGTTATATAGCATGAATTGAGGGGGAGCTTTTAAGCTCCTTTTTCATTTTTTTGTTAAATAACTCATATGTTTTGTCATCATCAAAAAGGAGGAGATTGTTGGCCCAAGGGTACAATCACCCGGTTTTGGAGTTTTGATGATTACAAAAATATATAGTTATTTGTACTAATAATGCTTAAGTGTTTAAGATTGTTTCAGGGTTCTTAGGATTCAAGATGTTTTCTTCCCTAAAGGAAGGTGGTGTTGACTCAAGTTGACTCAATACGGGATCAAGTATTCAAGTTATTCAACGATGCATATGAAAAAGCCCAAATTGAAGATCTTATAGTCACTGCGAACCATTGTAAGAATTAGTATGTTAAAGAGTAAGGATATGATAGTTGTACTCAAGAACACACACACAAAAATACACTTTTCAAAATACAAGTTTTTGGTTATGTTGGTTTTGGTGCATGTTTGATTAATATACATGTTTTAAAATATTTCAAATTTTTATATCTAGCTTAAAATATGTATTTCATCTCCTATAGCATGCTACTTAAACCTCAAACTATTTAAAAATATTTTGAAAATTTTTTATATTTTGAAAACCTCTTTAAAGACTGTTTCAGGCCATTACGGTCGACCAGACCAGTCGACCGGCACTTTTTCAGGCCAGATCGGTCGACCGTCCGGTCGACCGGGCCTTGTGGCCTTTGGCGTGCACGTCTGTGCACATCTGTCGGTCGACGGGGCAGTTGACCGACAGACCCTGCGGTCGACCGACTGCAAGACCCCAACTCTCGGGTTTTGCCAGTCGACCGGCAGTTCAATATTTTGTTTTGATAATAACCGGCGGTCGACCGGGCGATAGACGGCTCTTTTGCCAAATGGCTTGCCGGTCGACCGGCCAGTCGACCAGCAACTGTCCAGAAAGCCCCAACGGCTATTTTTTGGAATCTATTTCATTTTTTAATGATTCCAACGGCTATTTCTTGTTTCCTAGTGGCTAAACTCACCCCTAATGACCTAGTGTCAATCATGAATGGTATTTATCCTTTCGCTATAAATAGAGGTCATTGGTCTTTAATTTTTTACAAGAAAAATATCCAAGTTTCAAGTTTTTCAAAAGAGAAGAAAAGTTTACTTGCTTTCATTTTCAAAGTTCTTTCAATTGCAAAAGTTTTCAGCTGGTTTCCAAGTCTTTTACTCCTTTTCAACTGAAATTTTTCTCTCACTTTAATTCTTAAGCCAAAAATCATACTCCACTCTATAAGAAATTGTAAGAGAGAGTTTGTGGTCTTTTGATCACCAAGTGACTTGTATTCCATTGTGTTGAGATCCCTCTTGTGTAGAGGTTAGATTTGTTGGAGTTAGGTACTCCGGTCTTATGAAGACCATTTGTAATCTCCTCGGGTGTAATGGTTCCTGTGTGAAAATTCTCTTTGTGGATTTAGTAGAAATCCTTCATAGTGGTGAAGGTTGGGACGTAGAGCAGTGGCTCGAACCTCGAAACAAATTACTTGTGTTTGCGATTGATTTTCTTTTTTCTCTCTATTGCTTTACATTCCTAACTTGTGATACCACTTACTTGTACTTCATTATTGTACTCATTTCATTTACTTGCATTTTCGGTCTTTACTCATTTCAACAAGAAAGCAATTACGCACCTTAACTCATAATCTAGAGGAATCAAAGAGGAGAAGTTCTAGAGCCCTTCACGGGGAATTCGACTTCAATTTCTTGTTTTAAGTGATTGCTTGCATCATTCATACTTGTTTAAAAAGAGCATTAGATTAGCATTAACACCTATTCACCCCCCTCTAGGTGTTTTCTGTTGGTATCAGAGCACTGGTCTCTAGGTTCTTGGCTTAACATCTTTAGAGAGATCCTATATTGCTAATCACACTTTTCATATTCATCCTCGTACACTTTAGTAAAGATGGCCGAAGGTATTAAGACCCAACCCCAGTTTGATGGCCTTAACTTTCCCATATGGAAAAAGAAAAAGAAAAAGAAAACAAGTCTGTACTAGGGTTGACTTAGACCTAGACGACTCCTAACTGGATAGACTGTCCACGGAGGGTACATTGTCAGAATCTGACCACGACTTAATCGGTCAGGTAAGGGCAAGATCGGTGGGAGGTATCCGTGCCAGAGCAACGAGCCTAATTATGCCAAACCACTATTTTTTGAGGTTTTGCCTCTCAATCCCCAACCTTAGACACTGATTTGAAAAAAGTCGACTTCTAATAACTTTCTTCTTAGGTCAATCTCTTAAATGAGTCCGAGATGTCCCTAGGGGCCAACGTCTAACAAGTTTTATTTAGGCTTGGGTTGTGTGAGTGGGGAGGTGATTTTTGGGCCAAGGGAGGGTAATGACTTTCCCACCTTATGTTGTCTTGGGTTTTGCCCTTAAGTTCAATTCGTGCAAGTGTGCAATATAGATAAGAATGAACACATAAAGAGAGTAAATCACTAAAGTGTTTGTCCTAACTATATGCAATGCAATATGTACACCTCCGTCAAGACCACAACAACACAAGAATAAAATACAGTATATTGAAATTGAAATTGACACGTGCCTAAACGCAAATGTCTAAACCATTTTTAACGCATCCAATTTCTGTATTTTAGTTCTTACGATTATTACAGTGCGTAGGTAATATAAATAAAACAAACAAGCAGCAGAGTATAAGAATATACAAGAGTTTACTCAACCACACAAAAGTAAGTGTGAACCTCTGCAATGCTAAAACTTTAACTTGCACACCAAAAAAATAAAGAAGAAAAAAAATGTGAATCAAACCGTTCCCATCCCCGACAACGGCGCTAAAATTTGATAGGGGAAAATCGCGTACGAAAAGTGTATGTTTTGAAATCAATATTTAAAATGTGTGTGCTTTTGCTTCCTCAATACTTCCATTATAGCATAGAGGCTAAAACGAGTCGAATTCACAAGGACGGAAGGCGATAGAAGCTTGAAAATACACATAGAGGGGGGTGAATAGGTGTATGGCTAATCTAAAGACAAATGATGCAGAATTAAAAACTAAATGCAATACACTTAGTGTAACAAAAAAGTGTAGCCGAATTTCCGGTGAAAGGCTCTGGACTAACTGAAGGTTCACCTAGAGGGGGGTGAATAGGTGATGGCTAATCTAATGGTCACTTAATGCCAAATAATGCGGAAGCTAAAAGTAATTATGACCTAAACAAACTATTTAAACTAAACACCACGTATAACACAAGAGTGTTGTTGAATTCCCCGTGAAGGGCTCTGGACAAATTCCTCTAGATTCCCCTTGAATGGGTTGAGGTACCGCGTTGGCTCTCTTGGTTGAATACAAGTGTTAGCAAACAATCCCAAGCAAGTATATCAATTATGCACACAATATATCAAGCATGTAAATGATAAAGACAATTAATAGCATGCAAGATATAAAAGAGACAAAAGAGAGAGAGTAAGCAATCGCAAACACAAAGGGTTTGTTTCGAGGTTCGAGCACACTTGCTCTACATCCCCGCCTTCGACACACGAAGGATTTCCATTATACTCGATCCCAATGGATCACCCGGTGCCGCAACACCTACAACTCTCGGACTCTCTAGCCCGTACACACCGCAAGCCCACCGGCTCGCCGAGGCCGCACCTCAAACAATGAGCTCGCACCCGAACCCGAAACACCGAGTCCACACTAGGACCCGAAATAATGCGAACACAACCGTCCGCCTTCTCAAAGAACAAAAGTAGAACTTTGGGGATCACAACTCTTGATCACCTAAAATCCTCTCACTACAACACTCCTATAAGATGAATAGCAATGGATGGCTCAAGTGTTTGTGTGAGAAAACTAGGAAAGAGATGGTGGAGGAAAACTTAAAGAATCTCTTTTAACACTCTTGATAAACTCTTCCTTTTAGATAGGAAATATTTGCTCTCAAATATGTGGAGAAAACTCTTTTAAACAGATAAGAAAAACTGGCCCAAAGCTCTCCTAAAATCTTGTATCAAAACAATGACCAAACCCCCAAATTTATAGGCTGTCAAAAACTAGCCGTTGGGGTCTGTCAGACCTGTCGGTCGACCGCCCGGTCGACCGCCAACGGTCAAAAATCAGACCGTTGGAGCCTCCGGTCGACCGCCCGGTCGACCCAAAAGAACAGAGAGCACTGCTCTCATTTCCGGTCGACAGGGTCGGCAGACCGGCCATCTGCCAGGTCAAGGCGTGCACGTCCGTGCACGTCGGTCGACCGAGCCGGTCGACCGACTTCAGAGTTAGTTGACTAGTAAGGTAGTAAGTCGACTATCTGAAGCCTGAAAACAGTTTTTCTGGGATTTAAAACTAAGTCTTTTGGTTGAAATAAAATCCCATAAAATACTTAAAAATCTACAAAAATAGTTTTACCATTATACTTTGATAAACAAACATGCTTGCACAAAATCAAGGCATGTTATAAATGATTTGGACTATTTTTGTAATATGGAATTATTGGCTTAAAACAAAACGGTATTTTTCCAAACTTGATTTTTCTAAAACTCTTTTAATACAAAATTAGATATTTTGAACTCATTAAAGCATAGTGTGTATGGATATGATCCACTACACAAATAAGATGAAATATCTAAGTTTTTGACATTAAGCTCTAAATTTGATTTTGGATAAAAGATATGTATACATGAAAACCAAAATCCAAATAGTATTTTGTTACAAAGAAAAATCTTTTCTAAACTAAAAAATCTTTTATAAAAACATATCTATCAAGAGTGTGTGTGTAATATAATACTTGAGCAATCCACCAACTACTCTATCCTTTACATTTTAACTAAAACAAAAATCTTATACCTAGACACAAGTCTTGATCTTCTTGAAGTCTTCCCTTGAAGTCTTCTCATCATCTTGACTTGGTCCAAATGCAATCCAACGAGCTCGACTCCTCTTGAGTACTTGATGTGATCTTGATGCATAGGCTCGTGAATCAAACCGGTGTAAGCTCCAAAATATGACTTTAAATCCTTTGTTGAAGCTCCACACCTACTAAGATCTTGATAACAAATCTGTCACTAATTAAACACAAAATCGTTAGTAAACATAACTACATGAGTTGATCATCATCAAAACTAGAGTGATGGACCTTTGGGCCAGCACTAACTCCTCTTGATTCCTCTAAATAAGAGTTGAGGTACTATATGAAGCTCTCTTGGTTCAACACTAGTGAGGCACACAAACAATACCAAGCATATAAATGATATGAACAATATGAATCAATGCAAGATATAAGAGAGAGAGTTTAGAGATTATGGATCAATCACAAACACTGAGATATATTTCGAGGTTCGAGCTACTGCTCTACGTCCCCGCCTTCACACAGAAGGATTTTCGCTATTCACCCACACAGGACTTCACACACAGGGAACCTCCACTGAGGATTTGGGTCATACAAACTTGAAGTACACAACTCCTCTCTCAAATAATTACAACCTCTACACAAGAGGCAAGGCACAACAATAATCAGCTCTACACTTAGAGGGAAAGGCACAAAGCCACAAGCAAAGAATGATTACAACTCTTGGTGATCTCAAAAATCATAAACCAATTTTCCTTACAAAACAATGATCCTAATGATAGGATCGATAGATAGCTCAAGTATGAGAAAACAAAGAGTTTGGAAATCAAAATCACAAAGAAAATACTTGGGAAAACTTCTAGGATAAAATAGAAATGAAGGACAAAAATAATTCCCAAAGACTCTTTTTCTTTGATTTTTCCAACCCTTTAAAACAAATAAAAATAAAACTTTTAACCACAAAAACTCTTGCTGAAAACACTTGAAAGATAGGAATTTTTCTCTTCTAAAATCTTCATAAAATCAGCTCAAGAGAAGGCATATATATAGCCTCTCAAAAATCTGCCCGTTGGTAGTCTGGAAAGGTCAAAAATGACCTTCCGATCGATTGAGCCAACGGTCAACTGCCCGGTCGACCGGGCCAAAGCCATCGGTTGACCGACCCCTACCCGAGAGTGGGGTGCTTTCAGTCGGTCGACCGACTGAGTTGGCTGGCCATGTGCACGTCCTCATCCACATCGGTCGACCGTGTCGGTCGACCGACCACTGGTTCGGTCGATCGCCAGTCAGTCTGGCTGAGATTTTAGGATATTGAAAACTTGTCTTTTTAACTCCAATAAAATCCCATAAAATCACATAAATTTCACAAAAATAATTTCTTATAAGATCTTTGAATACCAAATATGTGTGACCAAAATCAACACATATTTTAAGAAATTTGAACTATTTTTGTGATATAGAAATTTGGCTTAAACACAAAATCTGTATTTTTCAAAACTTGAATTTTTCAAATGAAAAATCATTTTCTCCAAAACTCAAGTAAATACAAAAACATGATATTGCAACAAATTTGAAGCATATTGTATATGGATAGAATCCAATATACACATAAAATTGTTGGCCCAAAGGCCTTCCACTCTAGTTTTGATGATGATTAACTCATGTAGTTATGTGTACTAATTATCTTGTGATGTTTAAGTTTCAGATCATTAATCAAGATATTAGTTGGTGAAAGCTTCCACACATCTTTCACATGTTGATTCAAGAGCCCGAGCGTCAAAGATCACATATAGCACTTGCTCGGTGGATCATAGAGTTTTGGATTGAGTCGGCTTGGAGATTGCGCTCTACAAGAAGACTTAGGTATCCTAATTTAGTTTTGTGTTTAGATCCAAATTGTAAAGATTAGAATAGTATGATAAGCTCAAGTTCACAACACACACGTTTCATGTTTTGGTTTTCGGTTTTTGGTTTAACCGATCTTGGTTTGCATGAATAGATATTATATCAAAATAAGTTTATATGGTTTAATGTATATTAGATTTGTTCTATATACATGCATGCTTCAACTCTTAGACGAACTTACTTTGATATACCTATTTCATGTGTTTTAGGTTTTGTGTTTTAACAAAATTACTTTTGGAATTAAGGTCAAAAACTATGATATATATTTGATTCATGTATATTGGATTTCTATCCATATGCAACATGCTTCAAAGTGTTTAAATATCATATTTTTGTATTTGGAAGAGTTTTGGACAAAACGTATTTTCTATTCAAAATTCAAGTTTTAGAAAATACAGTTTTTGGTTTTTGGTAAAAATGACAAGACACAAAAATAGTTCACATTGATTGATATTTGAGCTAAACTTTTTACCACATGTTTATATATCAATGCAAATTGATAAAACTATTTTTGGTGATTTTTAGGAGTGTTAAAAGATTTTTCAAATATTTTTAAACTAATTTTCTGATCCAGTTTTCTGTTCCAGACTTCAATCAGTTGACTTATTCTCTGAACAAGTCGACTTGACCTGAAGTCGGTCGACCGACGTGCACAAATCTGTGCACGTTTGGCAGACAGGGACGGTCGACCGTCACGGTCGACCGGGATAAGAGCAGAGCTCTCTGTTTGTTTGGGTCGACCGGGGCGGTCGACCGGTAGCTGCCAACGGGCAAAAATTGACCGTTGGGCGGTCGACCGGACCGGTCGACCGGCAGGGTTATTTTGGCAAAATCTGCTGCCAACGGCTAGTTTTCAGATTTGCCTATAAATACCCCTTTGGCAAGAGTTTTTCTCTAAGATTTTTTTGTGCGAATTTTTCCCTACTCTCTGGTGTTTTCACTGCAATCAAAAGAAGTTTTTGAACTCATATTGAACAATCTATTTGGTGTTTTTGCTAGGGTTTGGAAAATCAAAGAAAGGGTTTTTGGGAAAAGATTTTGATTGAACTTTTCTATCTTGATTTCAGTTTTTCCCAAGGATTTTTCTTTGTGATTTTGATTTCCATTCCATTGGTTTTCTCCACACTTGAGCTACATCTACTATCTCATTCTATAGGATATTTGTGTGGGAGAAGAAATTGTTTGTGATTGATTGTTGAACCACCAAGTTGTAAACCCTCTATTTACTTTGCTTTGTGCTTTTCCCTCTTGGGTTGAGGAGGGTGTTTGTGCAAGTGGTTTGTATCCCTCAAGTTGTGAGGTGATCCTTGCTTGGCTTAGTGCTAATCCCTTAAGTTGTGAGGTGATTGTTTTGTTGTATTGGAGCTTGCCTCAAGGAGGAGGTTGTGGTTGTAAAGAGAGGAGTTGGGTACTCCTTGTGAGAGTTCTTTGTGGACTAGCTAGTGGATTCAAAATCCTTCGTGTGTCGAAGGCGGGGATGTAGAGCTGGGTGCTCGAACCTCGAAACATATCTTGTTGTTTGCGCTTGATCCATTGACTCTCTCTATCTCTCTCTTTACTTTGTGCCTTGCAACTATTTTTATTGTGCATTCATATTTGCTTGGCTTGGTTGTGTGTGCATCATTTGTTGATCACTTGAGTGTATTTAAATTCCGCATTTAGTTAACTAGATTAGCATAATCACCTATTCACCCCCCTCTAGGTGATCTTTCAAAAATATATATATATCTATGTTTTTGATATGAAATCCAAAATCGGTTAAACTGAAAAATCAAAACCAATAAAATTTAAACTTGTGTGTGTACGTGTGTGTGAACTTGAGCATATCAATACTATCTACCTTTACACAAGATCTAAACAAACTTAACTAAACAAATCGAGGTCTTCTTATAGAACTCCTTCTCCAAGTCGACTCGATCCAAACATGATCCGAAGAGCTTGACCCGAAGAGCTTGACTCCAACCGAGTGCTAGATGTGATTTTGACACGCGAGCTCTTGAATCAACACGTGTAAGTTCCAAAACTCCTTTGTTGAAGCTAAACACCTACTAATATCTTGGTCAATCACTACAACTATTTAAACACAAGATTATTAGTAAACTATAACTACATGAGTTAATCATCATCAAAACTAGAGTGATGGGCCTCTGGGCCAACAATCTCCCCTTTTTGATGATGACAAATCTTGTTTGGTACGGAGAATGGTTCGTGTAAGGTTTCTTGAATCAACTGAAAGATTACAACAAACTAATGCCCCGACTACAAGGGAGGGGAGATGTTGAGTCTTGATCTCCCCTTTGTTTAGTGCTGGGTTCTTCAGGTGGCGATGGAAAGTGAATCTTCTTTTCCATTGATCGGGTGAACGTCAGGAACTCTTGGGGATCTTCTCTTTGGATGGTGGACGGAGTGACACAGCTCTTGATCGACCTGAAATCTCAAAGAGATTGTAGGTAAAGATTGGCTTGTACGCAGCAAGTCACTTGAAGAGTTGGACTCTCCTTCCTTCTCTGTGGAAGCTCTCAAGTCGAGTTCTTCTCCTTGATTTTCCTGATCTAATTGACCGACCCCTTTTCAATAGCAAGCAAGGCTATTTATAGAGGTATCAGGGGTGACCGTGCCCCCTAAAAATACTCCACAATGGGGTTAACTTCCCCGTTACGTGGGCAGTGATTGACCCCATAACAAGGGCAGTTATAACTGAGACGCGGGTTTCGACCCTTGCGCCTTGGTGCTGCAGTGCTGCTGAGACGCGGGTTTCGACCCTCGCGCCTTGGTGCTGCAGTGCTGCTGGGCTGAGACGCGGGTTTCGACCCACGCGCCTTGGTGTCACAGTGTCGCTGCTCTGAGACGCGGATTTTGATCCTCGCATCTTGGCGCCGCTTTGCCGCTGGGCTGAGACGCGAATTTCAATCCTTGCGTCTTAGCGCTCCTTTGATGGCTATGATTAGCCCTGCGTCTGGAGTTTGGGACTCTGCTTTTAAAGACTTATCTTCAATGATTTTTGGACAGCCTACAGAACCCCCTCCAATGTTTTCGATATTCTGTAGTTAGCTGGGACGGATTTCGAAATACTTTAGACTCTATCTGAATTCACCCTTCTAATGCTCCGGGCTTGATCTTGTTTGGAGTATGGCCTTCGTGAGTGTACTGTGGAAGCCACCAAAACTGATCGTGTTGAGTGTCTCGATACACAGTCTAAACCTCCCTGATACTTTGAGTTTGTCGTTGGTGTACTTTAAACCAGGGGTGGGCAGTCGTCTGCTTGTGTCAGTGTACTTTTGAACTGAATTATAGAAGCAAGGACTACACGCCAGTTCTGTGGACGCAGGGTAATACTGCTTTAAAGACGCGCCTTCTATAGGGGTGCATCTTTTGGGATGAAAACACGACTGTTATTCCATGAGGTAGACGCGAAAAAGATGCGATCTTCGGAGGGACGCGTCTTTTGGAATGAAAACGCGGCTTTTCGGACGCAACTCTGGCCGTGTTGAGAAGGGACGCGTCTTTAGAGATAAAGACGCAACTGTTAGATGCGAATCCGTGCCATGAGTATGTTGCCACGTGTCCTGTAGAATTGAGGGGACATCTTCTTTTTGGCGTGCGAATTTGTTCGATGGTCGACCACTGGAGAAGAAGTCATGGCTCCTGTTCTCGGGAGACGAGGATCTGACACCCGCCAAGATCTCTTTGGATTCAATGCACCGGTCATGCTTCTTGGCATGGCATGGTCAGAGTGAGTATGGCGGTGGATATAGTGGTGGGTATGGTCTTGGATTCTCCCTTCACTTACCCCAGAAGTGGCATCGATGAAAGCTCCATGCTCATTGGTTGACTTTCTGGTGGTGGAGATGTTTATCAACGAAGGATCATAGCCCACATCGGTTGGTCAGGTGAAATCAGAAGGTTCTGCTGCATTTCGACCTCAAGAAACACCATTGCTCTTGGTCAACGAGGAGCTTCTTCGATGTTTACGTCATGCATGGTGACATAATCAGCCTCCAAACGTCATCACAGTGCTCAGCCCATCTTTGGCGCCCTTCCGAACATCTTGTACTTGGAATGGTGAGAAGCTTCAAGGAGTGAGTGCAACCTTTGAGAGAGAGGGACTTCTTTGTACTCCTTTATTGTAACACTCAATCTTATTGTATAAGAGAGCATTTTGTATCACTTTCATATGCCTGGATATAAATAAAAGCGACACTTTTCTTTTTGTCTCCTATTGTCTTGAACTCTTTTTTTTTAAGTCAAACGAATAGAAGCAAAGAATCTTTGACTTGTCAAAACTATGATGATAATCTTAACGAGTCAAATTTTGTAGAGAGGTCCTATTTCAGGAACTCAACAATACTGTCAGAGGTGTGATATTAACTTGACAAGGGATAAGATAATTTTTGTGGGCCCGCCACTCTATAAAGGAAAGTGACAGGTGGAACTTGTACCCCCAGGAAAGATGAGCTTTTATCAGAGGTTAGGGATTAACTTGATTAAGATCAGCTGGGGATCTAATGAAAACACTGTTAAAGGTGTAATGTTAACCTAACAATGTTTTTAGGTAGACTTGTTGTTCTGTTAATGAGAATAACAAGTAAGACTAGATTCGCGGGAGATCTAGGAAAGTTTTTCACCGTTAGAGGTGTGATATTAACTTAACGGGTTGAATGTAGTCTTGTCAGAAGTGTGATGTTAACTTGACAAGAATGTGAGTCAGAGGTGTGTATTAACTTGACTCAAAAGCATTTCAGTTTTATTTGGGAAAACTGAAAGTATCACTGCCATAGGTGTGATGTTTAACTTAGCAGCGAGGGTAATGCTAGAGGTGTAATTTTGAACTTGGCATTGGTCATCTCGACTTTGACAAGGAAGTCCGAGGGAAAGTCATGGCCATAAGCGTATTGTTGAACTCGGCAATGACCTGAACGCTAGAGGTGTAATATTAAACTTAGCATCGTTCATTTCAGCTTCGATATGGAAGTCTGAGGGAAAAATGGCTGTCAGAGGTTTAATATTGAACTTGACAGCAGATTAATTACTGTTAGGAGTGTAATGTTAACTTAACAGTAATTTGTCAGAGGTGTGGTATTAACTTGACAAAAATTGGTTTGCGATACGAGCAATTTGAGGGCCTGCCATTCTATTGATAAGAATTGACAAGTAAAGTTTGAAGTGCCAGAGGTATAGTGTTAACCTGACAAATTTGAAGGTTTGCTACTCCATATAGGGTTGACAAGTAAAGTTTGTACTTGATAGGGAGTATTGAAAATTTTCATTACCAGAGGTATAGTGTTAACATAGCAATGATTGTATTGTATAGACCTACCATTTTGTGTATGAGAATTGGTAAGGAATTTGGAGGAGAGAGTGGAACTACATCCACTTTGGATTTTTAGCAAACCCTCAGCTATCAACGGATTTGAGGTGCCTTTACCAACTACCGTTTGAGTTGGCTAGCCATGCTATTCCCCTCAGCATGATGAGTTGTCGAAGACTTATGTTGGTCTTAGAAGCCAACATTTTCCTCTATCCTTAGCCATCGGAGGCGTCGGATGTTAATGAAGATGGGAACATTAGAACCTAAGTCTCATCTCTTGTCTCTTTATTAATATTCGCCATCATGCATCATGGTGCTATCAATGGGCAATTAGCTTGCCACTGATCTATCGTGATGTAATATAATGAAGGAAAGAAACTTTTCTTGGATCTGGAGTTTTGATCAGAGGTGTACTTTTAACTTGATCAGCGGAGGAGTACCATTAAGGATAGTACTTCTTCAGGAACCTGCCATTGATCGGCATCATGAGTGTATCGCCATTTGAGGTTATGAGGCGATATGATCCATTTGAGTAGACTGACTCTACTACAAAATGTCCTTCCCATTTGGGCTGGAATTTTCCTTTTGTCTTATGTGTCATCACCATAGGTCTTCTGACGGCTAAGACAAGGTCACCTTTCTTGAAAGTTCGCACTTTAACTTTCTTGTTGAAGGCTCTGCTAATCCGGGCTTGGTAAAGCTCGATCTGCTGTTGGGCCTGCAGACGTTTATCATCTAAGGCTTCCAATTCTTGGAGTCGCTGTCGATGCTTCTCCTCTTTTGTCATCTCCGCTGTCAAGGCGACATGTAGAGACGGAATTTGGATTTTCAGTGGAAGCACGGCTTCACACCCATATACCAAAGAAAATGGCGTAGCTTTAGTTGGGGTTCGAACAGTCGTGCGATAGGCCCATAAGCATTCACCCAGCTTGTCGTCCCAGTCACGCTGACTTTTCGAGACGAATTTCTTGAGGAGCTTGCCAATGGTCTTTTTGAAAGCTTCTGCGAGACCATTAGCGGTGGGGTAGTATGCCGTTGAGGATACACTCTGGATTCTGAACTTAGCGCAGAATCTCTAGAAAGCCTGGCTGATGAACTGGGGTCCATTGTCGTGGACGATTCGCCGAGGTACCCAAAACGGTAATGACGTGATGTTTAACGAACTTAATCACGTCAGATGACTTTACCTTCTTCAAAGGAATGGCCTCAGCCCATTTGGAGAAGTAATCGGTTATGGCTAAAATAAACCGATGTCCCTTTGACGATGGTGGGCTGATAGGGCCAACTACATCCATTCCCCACATTTCAAATGGCCAAGTAGAGGTCGTAGAGTGAAGGTAACCTGGTGCTTGATGGATGAAATCGCCATGTACTTGGCAGGCGGACATCTTTTGGCATAAGTGATAGCGTCGGCAATCATCTTGGGCCAGTAATATCCCAACCTTTGGAGTCGATATGCAAGTTTTGGACCAGGTTGATGGGCTCCACACATACTGTCATGGGCTTCTTTCAATATCTCCTGTGCCTCTTTTGGTGAAAGGCAGTGGAGCAAGATCCCGTCATGCGATCGACGATACAATGTTCGCGTAATCACATTATAGTAGAATTTGGGGGCTTTCCTTCGAATGGCAGCCGCTTCTTTGGTGTCTTCAGGCAGGATGTCATACAAGACATAATCAATATAAGGGAATTGCCAGTCTCTAGGCTCTGGACCAGCTGACGATTCGAGAACTTCTTTGCCTTGACAATCTCTTGTTGGCTCTTGGTAGTCCTCAAGAGCAATTCTCAGACAATACAGGTCGTGGCTGTGGACAAATATTTTCTCTACTACTCCAGTTGGAAGGGCTAAGGAGGTAGCGAGGGACGCTAGTGCATCTGCATACGCATTTTGCTTGCGTGGTACATGGTCAATGTAAAAGTTGGTGAACCTCTTGGCCATGTAGACAGTTGCGTTGTAATAGGGTACTAGATCTTCATGTCTGACTTCGTACTCCCCGCGAACTTGGCTGACGATGAGCTTAGAGTCACCATATGCCTCGAGATTTTTAACGCCAATCTCATCGGCGAGTTGCATCCCAATTAAGAGGGCATTGTACTCCGCTACATTGTTGGAGCAAGGATCGGTAATGAGACAGCTCGAGGAATCACATAGTTCTGTGGGGAGACGAGTACTACTACTCCTGCCACTATATGTTCTTTTGGGCTTGTTCTCGATACACCGTCAAAGAAAAGTTGCCACTTGCCTTTCGAAGGATGTCTGGGTCAGGCAGACCTCAGCGACCTCGTCTGGGAGATCCTCGTAGAGTTTGGCTGCCCTCGGATCTGGATGCTCAGCAAGGAAATCCGTCACCGCTTGTCCCGTCACAGCTTTTTGTGATAAAAAGTGCTGATCGGGGAGTCAGGGTCAGCTGTCTAACTAGAGACTGCTGGTTTGCACCTGAACTGCAACGTCATTCAGAGAGCATTGTGATAAGCCGTTCGCAGTAACATGTTGAAGTGATTCGATTAGCACTTCTCTTCCTTGTCAAATAATCCCTTAGATCCGTGGGAGGAGGATCAAAGAGATTAGCCGCGCAATGTCGAGGGCGGGAGGCGTCCCTGCTCTGTACAGCTGGGACGCAAGGTTCAGAGACGCGGGGCGCCTGAACGCAACTCGTGCGTCGCGGCTTCTGAGCGTGAGGTTGGCGTCTCTGCTGACGAGAGCCGCAGCTCTCACGTTGTTGATAGTTGCGTCGGGGCAGAGACGCTGGAGGAATACAGGGCTGCTGGCCCCCATGCCTAGAAGCGCGTGCCTCTTGTACTTGACAAGGTGCGCGAATTTCGCCTTGGCGTCTGGGGAGTGGGGCTTCAGAGGAGCCAACCTGGTGAACCTCGCGTTTGGGTTGCCAAACGCGGACTTCGCGTGTCGGATGTGGTACGCTGGTCTGAGCCTCGCGTCCTACTTCCGTTCCAACTTGTAGTTGACGCGCACGCCTCCTCTGCCGCCGTTCAGCATTCCGGTTGCGTCGTGGAGTTTGAGGGGAACCCCTGACGACTTGGTGCTGAGGGAGAGGGTAGATTGGCTGGACACCAGAAAAGTTGACCACGCGGGTCTCCTGAGAGACGTTGGCGCGGGTGTCACGCATGGCGCGATTGGCCACGACATCTTTCACAGCAGCTGCATTTGAGAGAATCTCAGAGCGGATTTCGGGGCAAATCCCCGTAGAGACCCTGCGGCAGGCGCGGGCCTTTGGGATCCTGGAGCCGGAAGAGAGGAACTCTTCATACTTTGCCTGGTCGAATTCTACGACGAGTGATTCGACCGTTTTCCCCTTGCAGAGGACGTCACCTTGCGCCACCACTTGCTCGTCAGTAACGAAAGTAGTCCCCAGCGGAGTCGTCATCCCTTGTTTGGTACGGAGAATGGTTCGTGTAAGGTTTCCTTGAATCAACTGAAAGATTACAACAAACTAATGCCCGACTATAAGGGAGGGGAGATGTTGAGTCTTGAATCTCCCTTTTGTTTAGTGCTGGGTTTTTCAGGTGGCGATGGAAAGTGAATCTTGTTTTCCGTTGACCGGGTGAACGTCAGGAACTCTTGGGGATCTTCTCTTTGGATGGTGGACGGAGTGACACAGCTCTTGATCGACCTGAAATCTCAAAGAGATTGTAGGCAAAGATTGGCATGTACGCAGTAAGTCACTTGAAGAGTTGGACTCTCCTTCCTTCTCTGTGGAAGCTCTCAAGTCGAGTTCTTCTCCTTGATTTTTCTGATCTAATTGACCGACCCCTTTTCAATAGCAAGTAAGGCTATTTATAGAGGTATCAGGGGTGAACATGCCCCCTAAAAATACTCCACAATGGAGTTAACTTTCCCGTTACGTGGGCAGTGATTGACCCCATAACAAGGGCAGTTATAACTGAGACGCGGGTTTCGACCCTTGCGACTTGGTGCTGCAGTGCTGCTGAGACGCGGGTTTCGACCCTCGCGCCTTGATGCTGCAGTGCTGCTGGGTTGAGACGCGGGTTTCAACCCACGCGCCTTGGTGTCGCAGTGCCGCTGGGCTGAGACGCGGATTTCGATCCTCGCGTCTTGGCGCCGCTTTGCCGCTGGGCTGAGACGCGGATTTCGATCCTCGCGTCTTGGCGCCGCTTTGATGGCTATGATTAGCCCTGCGTCTGGAGTTTGGGACTCTGCTTTTAAAGACTTGTCTTCAATGATTTTTGGACAGCCTACAACAAAACTCATGGAGTTATATATGCATGGATTAAAGTTAAGCTTCATAGAAGCTCCCCCTTAACTCATGCATAGCAATAAAAAATAAAGATATTCAATGAATGCATAAACCAAACAACACATATATGCATAAATAAGGAAATAAACATAAATAAATTCTCCAAATACTTCTCCTCTTTTTGCATAAACAAAACATATATTCATTAAACAAGAAAAGAAACATGCATATATAAAACTCTCAAAATTCTTCTCTCTTTTTTGTATAAAATAAGAAAATAAAATAAATATGCATATATAGAATTCGTAGTTTCTCTCCCCCTTTTGGTCAAATCATCAACAAAGAGGCGAAAACAAATCAAAAAATAAAGATAAATATGCGATATACATTCATGAAGAAGAGAGACGTGAAGTTAACTCTCCCTGCATACATGCAACACATAAAAAGAGATGAGTAAACCCTAATCACATAAAGCATAATATATAATGTATAAAAGGAGATGTGAAGCTCCCACTACACACGTGTAAGACATAGAGAGGAGAGGTCAAGCTTCTCAATATGAGATACACTCAACATGAATCTATATATAGAGAAGATGTTAAGCTTCCCATACATATAAGCAATACATATCAAAATAATATGATACCAATTAAAAATATACCAATTTATGATAAATGTATATATCGAAACATTATGATACCAATTGAAAATAAACAAAATTTTTAAGATACCAATTGAAAATATCTTGTAAATTTTTGATACCAATAGAAAATGAAACATTGTATGTTTTAACACCAATTGAAACATATATATTGTAAATTTTGATACCAATTGAAAGTAAAAACCAATTGAAAATACAAACCAAATTTTGGATAAACATCAAGGTCATTTTACAATAGAGATATCAAATAGAGAATAATACTAATTTAAGATTATTGATAACAATATTGAAAATGTTAGCATATATCAAAACAAAGTATTTTTCATCATAAAGAATGGGAGTAAGATACCAATTGAAAATAAAGCCGATTGAAAGATAAAACACGAATTTTCTTCCCCTTTATGAAATACTAAAACAATACATAAGCTTGTATAAGATACCAATTGAAAAATAATTGACATTAAGGACTAAATCAAGCTTAGCATAAACATAATTTGTGTTTTTAAAATGTAAAGATATTGTAAGTACAATCAAATCATATATATATATATATATTAAAATGTAAATACTAATCGAACTTGATACTATTTGAAGTTTGAAGCATACATATATAGAAAATACAAACATGAGTATACAAACTTAAAAATATCAATTGTAATACTAATTAAAAATATAATGAGAATCAAGTGTAAAACTCATACCTACCTCCTTATTCATGCACATGTTTAAATAGATTTTCAATAAGAGCATTCAAGGCGTGGTCGCCCATCCATCCACCCTTCGCGTTGGTAGGGTTTTTAAAAACATGAGTTTGAAAATAATTTCTAGCATAGATGAAAACTCTACCAAGTGAAGAATATAAATTAGTTTAAGATAATTTTGAAATAACTAGTTATAGATTCTTCAAAACATGAAACTAAATCATATATTTTATGAAGCATACATTTTACACGAAATTGACACTCAAGATATATAAAGTTCAACAAAGTACTCATAAAACAAAGTAATGAGTAAATATCAAGTAATGTGAGTATACAAGAATTATATGAAAAATATATTCATGAAAATAGGCAATAAGACTCATATGAAATTCCTTACCAAAAGCATGAAGGTCATCAAAACTAAATATACTTCAAAGTATATATATGTTTACTTAAAACTAAAAGTATACATACATAATTCAAGTACAAATGAGTCCATAATAGAATTTGCATGAAAAACAAGTGACTCAAGGGTATACATGTATATCTAAAGTTTTAAACAAAATTAACATATACATGAAGCTAAACACATCATCATGAAAACATGTCCAAAAATAGGGAATACAAGTCAAAATGCACGAATCATCAAAACTAGGCTATACTAGTACATCTAATGGGTACAAATGAGCAATTAAGCACATATATACAAAATTCAAATGTGGCTCATTAGTTGGATAAGTATATACACAAGTTTTAATGAAAACTATATCTAAACATATAATCAAAACATGAAGTGCAAAACCATAAACAAACATGATCATTAAGGTAAATGCATGTGATTTAGAGCTATAATATACACAATAGCTAAACTAAAATGAGAACACAAAAAATATAAGTCCATATAAATATGGGTGTATCTCAAATACTACATATGTATATCACATGTCTAATAAGCATGACATTTAATATAATAATCATGAAAAATCAAAACATGCTAAAAATCAACAATATGAAAGTATGTACACTAAATGAGATTTAGAGATAGTTACCAAAACCGTTAGGGTTAATCTCTAGATCTTCAAACCATGGTATCCTCTCACCAAACTCCCCTTGAAAGTGATGCATTCAAAAGTGTCACCATTTAGCTCGGAATGCATCACCATCAAGGCATTATTACTCTCACGTCAAACGAGAGCCCACACCAACATCAAATAAAATATGGGTGAATTTTGGTACCCATACCTTATTGGGTCCATAGGGGTTAGCACCTTTCCTAACTCAAATAAACTTATTTGTAAAATTTGAATTATGTATTCAATCATAACAAAACTTTGCAAGGTGGCCCTTACGTCCACAATGTGTACAAGTGTACACATGAGCATACATAAAATCATGTGTGTGTGCATGATGAGCATGTGTATACCGTGGTTTGTGTGCATGTATATGAGGAGCATGTTTCTTGTGAAACATGGTTTCTAACCGTGTGTGGTTCATGACACATTGGCTCAAAGTGGAGCCCAAACAATCAACACTCTTCTTTAAAATACATATATCATTTTCAATAATAGAAGAAGAAGTAGAGCATGAAACATTTTTGTTAATAGAGGATGAATCTATAGTAGCATGATAAACATGTGAATCAATATCATTTTTCAAAAAAATATTTTTCTTGGAAACCAAATCTAGTTCTTTTGAAATAGAAGTAATTTTATTTTTTAAAAATTCATTTTTTTTAAAACAAAATCAAGTTTTGAAGATAGAACTTTATTTTTCTTCAAAACAATGTCACACTCATTTTTATTTTTTAAAATTTCATTTTCTTTTAGTGCAAGGTCAAATTGGAATTTCAATGAGTCCCTTTCATTAGAAATCTCATTCCTTTCTTGCAAAACAATATCAAGTTTAGAAAATAAGTTCTTATTTTCTTCTTTTATCTTAAAAGTTTTATTTTTAAAAACTAGGTATTTTTCAAGCAGGTTTTCACAAACTATGAAAAGTTCTTTATTTAATGCATCAGCATCTATATAGTCATCACTTGAAGAACTATCACAATCATCTAGTTGAGATTCCGAATGTACCTCAAGGGAGTCATTCCATTGGACCATGTAGCAAGCTTGTTCGGATTCTCCTCCACTAGATTCCTCCTCCATATAGTTTGGTGTTTGAAGTTTTGGAGAGGTCAAAGTGTTCTACACTGCAAAGACGGAATCACAATGAGAAACTATACATAAATATTCTTTATTTAGAGTGCATCTAAGTGCCTCTAGGGCTTGTGCATTGGCCTCTATATACTTGTTATTATCAAGATAGGATTTCTTGAAAGTAGCAAGGAAAACATGCATTCCTAGGGTTTTAAGATACATACTCATCTTATATTTTCACATGTCAATGTTGGAAACATCATACATAGGAGGAGTAAAGAAATCCATGAGTGTGTGTAAACAAATATGTGTGCAAATGCAAAACTAGAATAGCTAATCAATATCTAACTCATAGGTGGTTAAACCTAATATGAGGAGCGTAGGCTCTAATACCAATTGAAAATATAGATGGGGGTGAATAGGTGTATGGCTAATCTAATGACAAATGATGTGAAATTAAAATAAAATGCAACACACTTAGTGTAACCAAAGAGTGTAGCCGAATTCCCAGTGAAGGGCTCTGGACTAACTCCTCTTGATTCCTCTAAATAAAAGTTGAGGTGCTATATGAAGCTTTCTTGGTTCAATACTAGTGAGGCACACAAACAATACAAGCATATAAATGATATAAACAATATGAATCAATGCAAGATATAAAAGGGAGAGAGTTTAGAGATAGTTGATCAATCACAAACACCGAGACAAGTTTCGAGGTTTGAGCCACTACATGTTTGGTAGGGGAAATTAAAGATCGAGGAGTAAATTCTTTATTTGATAGTAAAGAAAATTACAGCGGATCAATAATTCTCTTACAAGAGAGGGGAGATATTCAAACTCAGATCTTCCCTTTGTTTAAAGCCGGGTTCTTGATGTGGCGATGGAAAGTGAATCTTATTTTTTGTTGACTGGGTGAACGTCAGGACCTCTTGGGAATCCTCTCTTTGGATAGTAGACGAAGTAACACAGTTTCTGTCCACCAAGGATCTCAAGGAGATTGTAGGCAAAAATGAACTTGTACGCAGTAAGTTGTTAGAAGAGTTGAACTCTCTTTCTTTTCAGCTAGAAGTCTTGGTATTTTACGGCTTACAACCGAAGTTCTTTTTTTACCAAGAACTTTCTGACCCCTTTTCATAGCAAACTGGGCTATTTATAGAGGTTTCAGGGGGTAAACGTGTCCCCTAAAAACACTCCATAATAGGGGTTAACTCCCTCATTACGTAAGCAGTGATAGACCTAGTAATGAGGGCAGTTATAACTGAGACACAGGTTTTGGGCCTCGCGTTTTGCAATTAAGGTGATGCTTGAGAAACGCGAGCTTCTAATTCTGTGTCAAGCTTCACGTGAGACGCGGGCTTTGGACTCTGCGTCTTGGTATTGCAATAATGTTAAGACGCGGGTTTCAACCCTCGCGTCTTAGTCCTTACAGTGATATCGAGACGCGAATTTCAACCCTCACGTCTTAGTGCTGCGCTGGTGGCGATGATTAGCCTTGCGTCTGGAGCTTGAATTCTGCTTTTTGCCAACTTGTCTTCAGTGATTTTTAGACAGCCGACAGATAAATTTTTTGTGAGAGGTCTTTTTTTCTAATTATTTATCAAAACTGAACGAAGGGAGGTTTTCTCTTGTGACTCTTTCAAAAACTTTGTTCGTCCATCCGTTCGTCTTCATCCGCACAGAGAGAGAGAGAGAGACCGCCAGTGCCACGCTGGCGAGGCCAAATCTGACCTGGCGCCGACGTGGCATGTCAGAGGCTGGTTTGATAAATATTTTTAGGGGAGGTCTTTTTTTCTAATTATTTATTAAAATCAATCGAAGGAAGGTTTTCTCATGTGACTCCTTCACAAACTTTATCCGTCCGTCTCTCTCGTCATCCGCAGAAAGAGTGAGCAAGAGAGAGAACAACAAGATGAGTAGCACTCCTCTCTTCCCTCTAGCCTCCTCCCCACCCCCCTCCCCTCCCCCCTTCTCTCACCTCTCTCTCTTCCTTCTTCTTCCTCTTCTTCGTCGGTGGAATTCGATTGGTTTCCAACCGCAAATGCAATCTACTAGTTTAACTTAAATAAGATTTTTTAATAAAAAATCCAAAAAATAAATAAAGAAATAAAGTAGAAAAGAGTAGAGATATGGTGGCAGTGACGGAGCTGCGACCGCGACCGCGACCGCGACCGCGTGTCGCCAGAGCTCCGGTGGGCGTCTCATCCTCTCGCTCTCACGGGGTTGTGCAAAGGCGAAGGAGAAGGCCATGCTCTGTTGAATTTAAATCTGGTGCAAAGCAGCAACAGCAAGCAGATGAAGAAGAAGGGGGAGGAGGAGGAGATGAGCAGCAGCAGCAGATTAGGTGTTTGATTTTTCTAATTAAATATCATTAAAATTACTATTCATCACATCACATTACATCGCATAAAATCAATTTCCTTCTCTTTTTCTCCTTTCAATGTTCAAAATGTCCCGCTCCTTAATTATTATTCTTCTTCTCTCTCTCACTTTACTCTGTTGTTTTTGGTTGATCGATCGATCGATTGCAGAAAACCGCAATGCTTATTGGTGGAAAGGTATCAAGACGGTACAGATAAGAGGTTCTCTTCTCTTCTTAAATTGAAAATTATACTATACTGGAGGAGCAGCCATGGCCTTTAGGGTTTGGGACCTTTAGGTTTTACTTAGGACATTTGATGAATAGCCTTAAAACTGCATCATCCATCGTCATCATATATCATTTACCTCCCTCCATCATCTACTTGTATTTTTCAATTTATTATTTTTAACATCTAGAAATTAATTTGTGATGCATGTTTCATGTTTTTTTCTTTTTTTTTTCGCTTTGAGATAAACGGTGGGAGGAAGCCCCTAAGTTAATTAACCAAACGTGGACAAGACTCTACAAGTAGCTGCTCATCACAAGAACAAAGTGTACACAGGAAAAACAAGTCAATTACAGGCCCTTCCTGGCTGTTGATAGTCATGTCATCTCATCTCCCTGCTCAATCCTTAAAGCAAAACTTTCCATTGCTGAATATTAGTAGGGCATGTCTAAGCAATTACTTGCTCAAACAAATTTTAGCACCTGTCGAATATACCCTAGTCGCACTCTTTCCAAATGCACCAGAAGATAGTTGCTCTGATGTAGGAAGAGATCACCTAGGAGCAGACCGCCCGGTCGACTGATCAAGGAGAGTTTTACCATCGGTCGACCGCCCTCCAACAAAGAGTTGGAGGATTACAGTCGGGTCGACTGTCCGGTCGACCGCCTCTGAACAAATTGAATTACCGGTTGACCGGCTTCACTCGTGGTCGACCATTCTGCGTGTATCAGTATATTTGAATCTGTTTAGGATTTCATTTTTGGATCCAATTTGGATTCCAAATTGTTTCATTTTTATTTATTTTTTATTTTAAGTTCCCTAGATAGAGTAGTATCCTTCTTTTTTTTTTGCTTATATAAGGTCATTGCATCTTTATAATTTTTATTCTAACTTTTTATTCAACTTTTGATTATCAATTAAATTCAGTTTTTCCTCTTACTTGTGGAATTGAGCTGCTACTCTTTGCTCGTGGATTCAAGTGTTTTCCTACCTAGAGGCATCCTTTAAGGTTCGTTGGTGCTAGAACGAGATCTAACCGGCATTGTTCGCTTCTTTGTCTGCGTCAAGTGGTATCAGAGCTTCGACAACTTTTCGACAATGGTAAGAGATGGCGACGAGCAGTAAAGCCTTTCCACAATAGTAGGCATTGTTGAAAAATACATCACCACCATCAAATCTATCTTAAACCATATGGCCCAAGCGATCGAGAAGATGTCTCTCAAGAATAATGATCGAGGTCTAGCCAATGGTACATACTGAAGCAGACGAGATTGTTAATCAGGTAACCCTCATTCACTACTTCCACCACAATAATTTCCCCTCCAACGACCACTACCAATACATTCTCTATAAAAATTTCAATACGAAGATCTTTCCAATGAGGAAGAATTGAACAACACCCTCCATCAAGAAGACAATTTCGAAGAGGAGTCTTACGATGGAAGGATGGCCTACGAGCGAGGCCATAGGCGGATGGCCAATCCTAATCCTAACAGGGGAGGAAGATTTTCTTTTCCTAATCATGATAAGGGAAAAAAGGAGACTCAAGTCCTAATGAATATAGGATGAAGATCGAGATACCTTCTTTAGTGGAAACCTTAATATAGAATCCTTTTTGTACTAGATTTATGAGGTAGAGAAATTCTTCGACATGGCTTACGTCCCTGCGGAGAAGCATGTCAAGTTCGTAGCATACAAACTCAAGGGAGAAGCAACCACATGGCGGGATCAACTACAAGTCACAAGGAGACGCCAAGGCAAACCACCCGTGATGACTTGGAGGCACATGAAACAACTCCTACAAGGTAGATTTATTCCACCTAATTATCAACATTCTTTACAATCAATTTGAATAATGCAAACAAGAGACTGTTGTGGCATACACGGAGGAATTCTATCGCCTCTCATCACGATGCAAACTATCCATGACGGATGAACAACAAACGGCTAAATACATTAGCATGTTAAAGTACCCCATCCAAGAACGCGTGATCCTTCACGACATGTTCTCTGTTAATGAAGCCCATAACAAGACCATGAAGATTGAGAGACTACACAACAAAGTTTCACCTTTCAGGCGTTCGATGTTACTTGAAGATCCATTAGGTGGCAAAGGAATTCAGCCGAGTTCCATAACGGTTGGCTAACCGCCAACTCAACAGACAGTCCTGTGTCGGCACCGACAACAACAACCACCGCAGCCGTGAAGAGCAAAGAAAATCCTTACACCAAGCCTGGGGTCGACAAGTGTTATAGGTGTGGAGAGCCTGGCCATAGGTCAGGGTTTAAAAGACTCAGCCGATCTGGTTCTGACATGGCCAAGTCAGAACCGGATCGGCCTTCTGTAGTCTGAAATCGGGCCACGAGTCAACATTTTTGCATCGTTTGACTTGACTTGAAATCATTGTTGTAAATATCGATCGAATACCGGTATATCGGCTGAGATACCGGTATTTTATCCAAAACGATACGATAAGTGCAAAAATTTACCGGATATCGTTTTGGATCGACGTGGCGATATATCGGCCGATATCCGAGATGAAATATTCGATATATTAGCCTTTATAGTTACTTATTTGGATAATAATTATTATTTTTTGCTTGAGAGATTTTTTATTTTATTCTATGTCTATTATGGTATTTCAATGATGTTTTTATATGATATTTGGATAATAACTTATTTCTTTTAATAATGTCTTATATGTATTTACTATTGATATATCAACTGGTATTTAGTATCATATCGCGATATGTTACCCAGTATCCGTACATAATTTTGCCGGCTGGTATATCGCCGATATCCGATATTTAAAACACCGCTCGGGATGGACTCGGAGTTGGCTCGGATGTATCGGCCGAGCAACGATGGAATCGGCTTGACTCGGCCGATACCACTGAGTCGATGCCGAGTCGGCCATAAAAGCAAAAAAAAAAAAAAAAAAAAAAAAAAAAACACAGACTTACCCCTCGACCTCGACCCCGACCTTGATCTCCGACCTCGACCTCGACCCTGATCTCCACCCTCGATCGTTAACCTCGACCTTCGATCTCCGCCCGAGAGTGGAGGGATGGAGAGGGGGGAGAGATAGAGAGAGAAAGATCAGAGGGAGGGAGGGAGAGAGAGCCTCTCTCCCCCTCCCTCTGATCTCTCCCTCTCTCTCTGTGCTCCCCCTCTCTTTCCTCCCTCTGATCTCTCTCCCCCTTCTCTCAGCTGATCTCTCTCTCACCCTCTTTCTCTCATAACCTTTCTTTTTCTTTTATTTTAAAATTTTTGATTTTTTTAGATTTAGCCCTCAATGTTTCATATTTCTAAATTTACCCCCTAAATTTATATATTTCTTATATTTATCCCCTCAAACTATCATATTTTCCCAATTAACTCTTTAAAATTGTTTTGAATATGTGATACATGAAAATTGATGTCTACATTTTTTTAAGATTTGTCGTGATTTTTAAAAATTTTTTTGAGATTTATTTGTAGTGTTTTGCGCGTATCATACCCGAATTCGTTTCGAGATGCCGCGACCGATGTAGAACGGTGCTCGTCGAGTCGGCGATTGAGACCGCGACTTTGAACCATGCTATAGATCTAATGGATGTCCAAAGAGGAGGTAAGTCAACATTGCAGATTATGAAGATGGAGACGAAGGAGTCGTGATGGAAGACACAAGTGATTCTGACTTTGCCGAAGAATATGGAGATCCCATAGCTTGTGTTGTTCAAAAATTGTTCTGCAACCAGAAGTTCTCTGACACCACACAACAACATCAAATATTTTATTATAGGTGTTCGGTCAAGGACAAGATATGCAACCTTATCATCGACAATGGAAGCTGCGAGAACATCGTGTTTAGAACAATTGTAGATCATTTGAAGGTAGAGACGATACATCATCATCCCTATGCTATTGAGTGGACAAGAATGCCCCTTCTATCAAGGTAATAGTTTTATGTCATGTTCCTATTTCCATTGGCGAAGTCTATCAAGATTCCATTGCTTGTGATGTTGTCGATCTGAACAAGTGTCATATTCTTTTAGGGAGGCCATAGCAGCATGATGTTGATGCTACCACAAAGGTATTATTTATATATATATATATTCACTTGGAAGGGCAAAAGAGTTGCCATGAAGCCTATTCCACCAATTCCAAAGACTGCAAAAAGAAGAGAAGACTAAACTCATATCCATATCCAATCGAAGCGGATCAAGATTTTGGGTCACACTTTTCCTCAAACCGATTTTGTTAAAGATGACATCGTTCATGGTTCGATTGATAGGAACTCGAGGATGAGTTCCGTTGAAGAGGGAAGGACTGATATAGGAAGAGATCACCTAGGAGCAGACCTAGAAGCAGACATCGATCGACCGATCAAGGAGAGTTTTGCCGTCGGTCGATCGCCTTCCAACAGAGTTGGAGGATTACAGTCGGTCAACCGCCCGATCGACCGCCTCTGAAGCAAATTGAACTACTGGTCGACCGGCCTTCACCGCGGTCGATCGTTCTGCGTGTACCAGCGTATCTGAATTTGTTTAGGTTTTCATTTTCGGATCCAATCTGGATTCCAAATTGTATTATTTTTATTTCTTTATTTTAAGCTTTCTAGATAGAGTAGTATTCTTCTTTTGTTTTGCCTATATAAGGCTATTGTATCTTTATAACTTTTATTCAACTTATCAATTAACTTCAGTTTTTCTTTTTGCTTGTGGATTCGACTTGCTACCCTTGCTCGTGGATTCGAGTGTTTTCCTTCCTAAAGGCATCCTTTAGGGTTCGTTGGTGCTAGAACGAGATCTAGCCGACGTTGTTCGCTTCCCAGTTTGCGTCATGCTCCGACTGAGTCCTAAAGACCCTAATGCTCTAGGCTACCGAATTGACCCTCCAAGTTGACCTAACCTCTGCAACTTAATTCTGGCAACTTAAGATAGGGCAAAGGGAAAAGAAAGGACGCCAAATCTTCTTGGACAAGGGCACCCAAGGAATAGATATCCATTGTTCCCTAGTCTTGACGACCACACTCCACTAGTGAGATTGTCCGAACTTTATATTTCTTATAACCAACCAAATAAACACCTTAACCTTCAAGGGATCCTTAATACACCAAATTGTAAGGGTGAAGGGACACTGAACACCACTGTCATTGAGGAAAGAGTACGAAGCCTGGACTGAGCCCCTCGTTTACACTGGTTCCACTGATTAGCGTCTTGACTTATCGGGTATTGGGGTTTGGTCAACATTCAGCCAAGCAATCAAATCTAGCCTTTGTTTTCTAAGTGCTGCATCTATAGGGGTTGAGGTGACGATATCCCAACTAGCTCTCAACTAAAAGCTATTTGGGAGGAGGAGCTGATCAAATGTCTCATATGCTTTTATTGTCAGATATTTACTGGATACTAGATCTCAACTACAACCTATTTGGGAGGAGCAACAACAAGGCACCATGACAAATAATATATTGCAAAATGACAAGTTCCCTGACTTATCTTGGCTTCCACCTGTAATTAGAAAATTTATTCTGCCTGCAGGCTTTCCAGGTAAATGTATATCCAATTTTTCTCGAGTTATTCATTTGTTTATTTATTTTGCTTAGTTCTACTATTGACAACCATTATGTTGAGCCTGCTACCAATGATCAGTTTCAATTGATGTTATCAATGCATTTAGCCTTCATTTGATTAAATTTAAATTGTGACTCTGCATCTTTAACTAAAACCTCCTATTATTTTTCCACGTTTTTTCCTTCTAATAATCTCATATCTTCTTAGTCTACTTTTCAGGTAGTTTCAAACTTTACCAAATAAGAAGTTAAGAAAAGCTAACATCAGCACCAAGTTTTATGATTTGTTTAGAGAAGCATGAAGATCAACTGGATCTTTCCTAATATTTTATACGAAACGGATGCAGGCATTGCATGTTGACTCATTATTGAAGATGAAATTATTAGATGAGTTAATAGGTATGGAGGACATTCAGGGGGATGAATCATGACTTTGTAGGTTGTCGTGACATCGTGCTCAAGTAATATTTTTCACACGAGTATCATGTTTCTTGTATGAAAGGAAATAATAATAATATAAAACAAAAAAATTGTAATTGTCCAATCTTTTTTTGATAATTGAAAATTAAGAGTTCTGGCTAAAATTTTCATCATCAATTTACTGTCAATGAGAACAGAGGGGTTTCAATTTTCCTGATTACTTCTCTTAGCATTGAGAAGAGAGGTTTTTCCTTTCTTTAGCTTCTTGATCTCTTGAATGCAAGGTCTTTTCTGCCTAGTTGGCCTCTTAAAAGATCCGCTTGACTATAAAGATAGCAGTATCTTTCTCTCTCTGGGGTTAGGGTACATAAACTTCACAGCATTAATCCTGTGAAGTTATGATTTTATTTTATTTTATTTTTATGGATTCTTGCAGTGATTTGTGGAGAGAATCCCACATTAACATTCTAGAACATGCTTTGGCAGTAATAGTTAGGTAAGGGCGCCATAAATTTCGTGTAGTTTGTGGGACCTTGGGATTGAGTTATAGGGCTGGTTAGTTGAAGCTTGATATGGCTTTTTGTGATTGTTACTGTTGACTGAAGTTATTAGTAATAAAATGTTGGAAGATTGCAAATTATGAATTTGATTTTATAGATCTGAATCACAGACAGGATACATGATATGGGTATGACCCAATGGACACCATTATGTGACCAATTTTAAAAAACTAGGACACAAGTATGAATACTGTTATCTTATATTGTGTATATATTTTCTACTATGAATCTTGTATGGCTTAATGAAAATGCATAATTTTTCTCAGGTTCTTTTTATTGAGCAAGAGCTCCGACTTAAGAGGAATATGAGCAAGCTAATTAGATCAATGATCATATATTTTCTAGATATGTCATCGACAGTTGGTCAATTTATCCTGTATGCTTAGTGAAATATTTTCTCTGCACATACTTTTAGCTGTTTAATGTTCCCTTTTATTCATCTTGCAGAATCAGTTTCAGATGATTACTTGGAATACATTCTATTGCAGTTCCCAACAAATGTAACAGGATGGATTTGTCATGCATTGGTTACATCAAGTCTTCTAAAGGTACTTAACAATTGACTATTGCTGACTTTATTCAAGAATATGTTTCTTCATCATTCCCCACTTGCAAACTATGAAACATAGATACTTACTGTAAAGGAGGATTGGCACAATGTGTCAAAGATACTCAGATTCTTTGGTACTTGGTGGATCTGTGTTGTATACACCTTTTGATGTGTCCTTAAATTTATGTTGTGTCCTAGACGTGTCAAATACACATCCGGGCCTAACAAGTTAAATTGACAGGTAAATTGTGGAGTTTATGTTTCAATTTGATTTTCAACTGTTTTGATATTACCTTCTCTGCAAGTAAAATAAGGATATAATTCAGGCAATAGTTACATCATTTATATTTTATGTGACATATGAGGTATTGGCTGCTAGTTGGTTATTTGCAATCTTGATGTTTTTTCTGTAGAATATTATTATACTAATATAATTATGTTCTCGCAGGTTTTATTTCTAAGTTAAACTTCTGTGTTTCAGTCCTATTGTTATTTGCCTTTCATGTTTTAGATAAAAACAACTAATAACGTATTGTTTCCCCCCTTCATTTAACGCTATTTCAGGGTTTATTTATGTCTAGATATGAAAGATGAAGTACTGGCTGCTAGTTGGTTATTTGTGATCTTGATGCTTTTTTCTAGAATATGAATGTATTTTATGTTGTCGTTAGGTTTTATTTCTAATTTAAGTTTGTTCGCGTTGTGATCTCAATTTTGTTTGCCCTTCATGCTTAAGATAAAAACAACTAATAACATATTTGAAATATATTGTATCTCCCTGGTGTTGTAGACTCGTATCTAGGTTTCACAACCAGTGTTTCTGTGTCCACATGCTCTTTTGTGGATTGCAAATGGAGTCTGCAAATCTCAGGTTTGATCTAGTAAGGTTCAAGAAGGTTTTAAGTTATAGCAATATATATGTGCACGGCTGATGGACACATGTAATTCACTGGTCTTTCATTGTCAATTTAATAAGAAGAAAATGTTTTTTCTCTGTAAGAGTGGTGGATCACCAAAAAGTTGGTTCTCTCATAGTGAGATGAAGGTGTATTTTTCTCTCAAGGGTAAACAGTCATCGAAAAGTTTGTTGTGGAATGAGAGTTTAAAACTCTATTATATGGAAGTTGGATAAATTAATTTACTACTGTTAGTAGAATGTAATAGACTATGTAGAAATTAAGGAATATTCATATAGGGAAACTCGAGTCCTACAAAGGGACATTTCAAAAGACTAATTCAGATGCATGTGCACCAAGTGGATATTGTAGAAGTTCTAATGTAATTTTTTTTATTTTTGTTTGAATTTATTGATAACTTAAAAAGGAACTATTATAGTTCAAATCCGTTGAAATTCTTTTTTTCAAATTAGATTATTTTTTAAAAATCGCAACACAATATTCATGACAATTGTAAAAATAAGAATTCTTGTAACAAAAAACAAACTTAACCCTTTTATGTAAAAAGTTAATTAGTTGATTGAAATTAAAATAACTTAAAATATGTTAGTTAAATTTATGGTAGAGCAATAAATTAATATTTCATTTGAAAAACTCAAAAATGACACATTGTGTCAGAATTTTAGAAGAAGATATTTTCATATTACTATTGATGTGAGCAATGCCTCAAATATATAGGCATCACAATTACATAGGGATGACAATTTGACCCATACCCGCAGGGACCCGACCCGACCCGACCCGAATGGGGCGGGTTTTTTGATCATTGACCGGGTTCGGGTCGGGTAACGGGGAAAACCCGAAATAACAAAGGCCGGGGTGGGGCGGGTACGGTATAGCATTGCCCTGCCTCGTTACCCGCCCCGTACCCGCCCCGCTATTTTTTCATATAATGAGTATAATAATATTATATATACATCTACTTAAATAACCCAGCTTTTTTTTCATATAATGAGTATAATAATATTATATATACATCTACTTAAATAACCCAGCTTTTAATACTAATTACAAATATGTCATTCCCTATAAATATCTAAACCAAATGGTCCAAAATCCAAATCCAATTTGCCCTAAAAATTTGAGCCCAATACACGATTTCGGGTCTGGTCGGGTCGGGTATTTTTATTACCCGCCGGGGCGGGGATGAGGGTGATTGTGAAATATCCAACGGGGTCTGGGGCGGGGACGGGGCGGGTTTTGGGATTTCGGGTACGAGGACGGGGTGTTCAATACCCGGCCCCGACCCACCCCGTTACCATCCCTACAATTACATGATAAGAAAACCTCTAATCCTAATACAGTTACTTCCATAATATGAGTAGGACTCCTAATAACATATAGAAACATGACTCATAGTAGCATATAGAAACACGACTCTTGACTCTTAATATAGTAACTATAATATGACTCCTAATATGTAAATATAATAATCAAATACTTTAACACTCTGCCTTAAGCTGGAGCTTAGATATCAATAATGCCTAACTTATTACAAATACTAATAAAATATATCCTAAATAAAGTTTTCTCAGTGTTGATTCAATACCACACTGCTGATTTCACGCTGGAGGATTGATCAAAACAATATTGATTTCACACTGCTGAAGTATTGATGTCTTGAAGTTGTCAATCAAAACGTAAAGACCGCATCATCCTTGAATATAGTTAGGATTTTAGAGTTTTTCAAACTCAATTGAAGTGGAGGTTTAGAGATCCCCAAACTCAGTAGAAGTGGAGATTTTAGATATTTTCAAACACAGTAGGAGAGATTTTGGGCAGAAAAAGAGATTTTGAGATATCCTTCTCAAACTCAGTGTAAGGGAAATTTGAGAGATCCTCAAACTCAGCCAGAAAAAGAAGTTTTGAGAGATCCTCAATCTCAGTACTCAGTAGATGAGATTTTGAGAACTTAGTAAAGTAAATACCAAGAAACACATGCACCAACTTTGCCACAGACAGATAATTCTTTCCCTTGAGTTTGACAGTAGAAATAATGTAAATGGCGCAATATGAGCAGTAAATGGTTACATTTGACTCAACAGAGACGAAAGAAATCAGCAGAAGCATTAACAGTATATGATAGAGGCTGTAGACACTACAGTTATTGCTGTGGAGACGATCAAAGGTGATATTTAGGCAGTAAAAGCAACATGAAGTAGGAGTGCGAATGCTGCAGAGGTGGTCAGAAACCAAAAACTCAGTCGGCACCAGTGTTCTAAAAATCGATTTCATTATTCTTGCGGTCCAACACTGAATAATGATTAATCGGATTAATCGGGGATTAATCGAAGATTAATCATTTTTGAATATTTAATATATTTAATTATATTTATACACAACTACATATGAATATATACAATTAATTATTGAAAATATTTAGATATTATACAAGACAATATCTAGATGTGAAGTTATAAACTATGATATGATGAACAAGACATTATGAATATATAGTATAAAAAAAGTAAGAGAACTTATCTCTTCACATTAGTAATCTGAGATTTCAAATTTTCCAACATAAATATAAATTAAAGAATTTACCTGCAAATAAGATAAATAAAAAAATTAGTCAATTTATCAATCAAAATAATGGGCTTTAAAGAATGATGGGAAAAGATTGCTAAATAAGTTAATTTGAAAAATAATCAAAAATAATAAAACATAAGTATCACTTTATGCAAAATGTACAATAATAAAATATTATAATTCATCTATTAATTAATAAATAATAATTCATCTATTATTTAATAAAAGATCATTATCAAATCATCAACATCACAACATAAACTACTTAGCAGTCCAAAACACACTAAGTGATAAGTTTTTCAAATAATTTTTTTTTGAAATACCTAAATGATTAATCGGGGATTAATCAAATTAATCGGGAATTAATCAAATTAATCAGGAATTAATCAAATTAATCGGGGATTAATTGTTTTGGTCCTATTAATTGCCCGAGCGCATAATCAGAGCGATTAATGTAATATTGAGCGGGCTACCACCGAATAGGATTAATCGGTCGATTAATCTGATTTTTAGAACAGTGGTCGGCACAAACAACAGAGGACTCTGGATGGTGTAGAAATTGATGTCGGTTAGAGCTTGTGATGATCAGAACGGGTTGGAATCAATTAGCAAGGAGATAATGCAGAGAGACTTCTGTTTGAGGTTTTTTAGATGAATAGTGCCGATATTGTTCATGATCAACAGTAACCGCGGTATTGTTCACAATGAACAGTAAAGCTTTTTGTTTATTTAAGCCGAAGGCAAAAAGGTAGAGTTAGAGTTTTTAAGGAAGAGGCTAGAGTTAGGATTTTTGCTCTGATACCATGTCAGAATTTTAACAAAAGAGATTTTCATATTATTATTGATGTAGACAATGCCTCAATATTTGGGCCATAATTACATGATAAGAAAACCTCTAACCCTTATACAATTACTTCTTATAATATGAGGTGACTCCTAATAATATATAGAAACATGACTCTTAGTAACATATAGAAAGAAATATGATTTATGACTCTTAATATGGTAACTATAATATGAGTCCTAATAGGTAACTATAATAATCAACAGTTTATTAGGGATTTGAACACTCCGCATCCCTCTTCTTCAACTTTATTCTCTTTCTTTGATCTAGAAATTTTCTCCCTTCAACTTTTTTTGTCCTTTTTATTGAGAGATGAAAAAATTCAGAATAGTTACGGTTTTAATAGGTAGGTGAAACTTGTAATTTACTTTAACTTCGCTAGAAATAGAGAAACTTAGGTCTAATCTATCATGTTCTTCACTATTAATGTTGAATTTGATTTGAATAAGGAGAAAGGAAAACTTTTCCTTATGAATTTGATATGGAATTAGGAAAAGGGGGGAGAAACATACTTTTAAGTTAGGAGAAAGTTAACCAAATTTACATGAAATTTGTTACAAATTTTATCTGAATTAGGAAACTTTCATGTAAATTTGATCTGAAATAGGATACCAATTTATTTGAATTAGGAGGGAGTAGTTAACATTAGGATTCATTTAGAGAAACACTTTAAGTCTTAAGAATTAGGATTCATTTTACACATACAGTTGGGATTAGTTTTAAATGCAAATTAAGAAAATCAGAGTCTAGATTTAATGAAAGAATTAATAGCTAGGATTCACTTTGGACTGAAACAACTTTTGCTTAAGGTTCCTTTATAGTAATAAAGATCGATAAGATTGATGATATTATCAAATACAAACTATCAAAAAAGATGTCTTGTGTAACATATGGGATCATGTAGTTAACAGAGTGAGAGAGCTTACTTATAGGGCCTTAGTATTACAGGAATACATCATTTTCACTTTGCTTCTGTGAAATGATATGCTGAAATTTCAGTTATACCAGTCTACCCAAAAGTTTAGGTAGTTCATTTGATTCAGTGGCCGGTAGTTGATAAAAGTTTAAATCATAATTCCTATTTTCCTTAAATAAAATATTTATTATGTTACTAATTGTGTTGCATAAAGATTGTACCAGGCAGTAGGAGTAGGATCTCTTACAGGTACCAGTGCAGCTGCATCTGCTGCTGCCATTAGGTAAATTTCTCCACTTTATCTTTCGAGCCTATTTGTTATTTTTTAGTTTGGAAGTTTGAAATTTCAGTATCTATCTATACCTTTCACCATAGTCTAAGTGCAGTAGCTTAGTTGGAAATTGAAGATTGGCCTAAATCTTTTGAACTCTTTCCTAACCAGGCCAACAGTTATGCTAGGTTAATTATATTTAATTGGTTTCTACATTTAGAAACTAGTTACTGTTGAAATTGTCTATTTCGGAACTGTGAGGTGCTTCTTATATATTGTGTAGAGATACAAATTTTTTTCGAAACTAGCTTGCTCTAATATATTGTTCTGTCTCTTAGATGGGTGTCAAAAGATGGTCTTGGAGCCATTGGACGCCTATTTATTGGTACGAGCAGTAGTCGCGAATAACCAAAAGTTATAAATCTTTTTCCCAGCTGAGACACTTTCATGTTTCCTAGGAGGGAACTTTGGGAACCTTTTTGATGATGACCCAAAGCAATGGCGGATGTATGCAGATTTCATTGGAAGTGCAGGAAGGTTTGTCCGACAGCTGATCCAGATATTGATGTCTCAATGAAATATTTATGATTCATATGTACTAATTGTCTAGATATTTATCCATCGTGCAGTATTTTTGAACTCAGCACACAATTGTATCCAGCATATTTCCTCCCTCTTGCATCTTTAGGGAATTTTGCTAAGGTAATCAAAGTTTAATCTGTCAGCATTTTTCTCAAGTGATCATACACTTTCTATCAATTGTGGTGATGTCTCAAGTTATATTGCTTGATCATCAATTAATTATTGCCTCAGTTCTTTGCTGTTTAGTCCCAAAGCATACTAAAAATTCCAGAGGATGCAATTCATTGCTAGTGTTGTAGAAACTTAGCTAGAATGGAGAATTTTGTTTTTTTCTTGGGAAAAGTTACTGCTTCTCATAAACAGTTGGAAGAGATGCAAGAAAAAAAAAACCCCCTGAAATACATTTGATACTGCTGATCTGATTCTAAATTTTCTCTATAATATCAAATTAACAACCCCCCCCCCCCCCCCCCCCCCAACCCCCAACCCCAAAAAAAAAAAAAAAAAAACCCCTCAAAAAAGAAGCAATTTTTTCTTCTCAATTTGTATTATATTGCTTTAAAATTGGATATAGTTATTCAATTCTCTCGGCTTAGAAGCTGCATAAAAGTCTTTAACGGATTTAGAAATGAGCTATATGTGGTGCAAATTTAACATGAACGTAGAATAAAAAAAACTCATATATTTTTGTTGTTAGTTAGCTGGTAATGTGCTAAAGCTTGAGCATCTATGTAGGCCGTAGCAAGAGGCCTAAAAGACCCCTCATTTCGTGTGATCCAGAATCATTTCGCCGTGAATGGAAATCTTGGAGAGGTCGCAGCAAAGGTAATTGGTGGAAATTGAGAATAATTTGTGTGAATTAGCCTATGAATTGCCCTTTGAGAAATATATCCTGTTCGTTTCTTAGGCTTTTGTCTGTTCTTCAAACCTGAATCCAATTTCCTATAACAATCTCTATCCTCTTTCCCTTCTTCTACATGTGTTCTTAGTTTAGGAGAAGTTTTCGGAGAGTTCTTTTTGGTGGCACGAGCTTAAACTACATGACCAACAAGTTTAAATTGCATTTGATCTAGCCTTGCTAGGAATTATAGATGAGGATTCATAAAGTTAATGTAGATATTGGGATAAGGATACTTGTTTGTTTATGTGTCTTTACTCATCTCTTGCTTTTTCCTGTTGTGTTTCAGGAGGAAGTGTGGGAAGTAACAGCTCAACTTGTAGGACTTGGAATTGGTATATTGATCATGGTACACACTTAACTAAACTTGTCCTCTTCTGTATGTAGATTCCTTATATATCTTTATTGTATTAAATCTGGAACAATTTTAATACTTGGTAGGATTACGCCCAATGTATGAATCACTTATGCAGGATACACCTGGAATACAAACATCATATGCCATGTTAGCATTCACATGGTTAAATTTACGGATTCTACACCTTTGGTTGCGCTATCAGTCGCTATCAGTTCTCAGATTTCGCACAGTAAGAGTGCTACTTTTGATTTTTAATTTTAGTTGGAATGTTGAAAATTCTTTTTTTCCAAATGCTGAGATGGTAAATTCTAGAGCCACTGTTTGTAGCTACACCTGAATTACAAGGTCAAGATGTCCTTGCCAAAGAAAAAGGCATCACATTTGATTTCACACGGGCAATCACGTGGCTTCTTCCTCATCTTCATACTAGGTTCACAAATTTTATAATTTACATGTGTCATTTGACTTTTCTTATTTAGGTGATATGTCTAAAATATGGTCTAATATTGGTTCAGCACCTATGCAGTAAACACAGCAACTGGCTTCTGCCATTGTGCAATTAAGAGTCTGTTTGGCCATTGCTTCTCACAAGTACTTTCACCATTTTTAAAGCAAATGAGTGTTGTTTTTACAAATTGAATGTTTAATAATTGCGTTAAAAAAATGCTTTTAGGAAAAGAATAAGTCAATAAGCTACAGGTTGGGAGAAGCCAGCAAATCTGGCTTCTCTTATTCGCGTAAGCCAAAACCTTACCCGTGTGATATCCTTTTTGTCATGGTTCGAAGAATCGACCGATTCTGACACGAATCGATCGATTCGTATCGGAATCGGCCGACACGGAGTTGGTGTCAATGGTATTTAGTCAGAATCGTTCAGAATCAACCGATATAAGTTTAAAGTCAGCGAAATTAGCCGATATCGGCTGATTTTATTCTAATTCTGGTTGATTCCAATACAATTATTCCCAAATTGCAGAGATTTAGCAGTATTTTTCTATTTTGCAGTGAAAATTTGATTAATTGACAATGACTCTGCACTATTGCTTGGATTTAGTCTCTTAATTTGACACCAGAAAGTAGAGATGTCAGATCCTATATAGCTTTAGGTGCCTCATGGGTACAATGATTATTCCCCCGAGATAATCCCGTGCTTACTCTTGCTAAAAATTATAAATACTCTTCTCTCTAGCCAATAATTCCCAAAAGAGAAAATTTTGAGAAAAAAATGAAAATTGGTAACTAACCAAAGGAATAATTTTTTAGACTATAGGTTTTTAAAACTTTATTTGTTAGGAAAAAAATGTTAAAATGGTTAGAAAATGAGCAATAATTTGTTGTCTCCAATATAAAAATTAATTTATTTAGAAAATGTTAGAAAATGATTAAAAATGGTTGTCATGAATATAATTAAGTATAATATTATTTAGTTTGTTAGATTAATTATAAATTATTTTGTTAGGTTAATTGTTTAAACTTTGTTAGAAAAAATGTTAAATTTTCATTACAAAATGGTTGTTATGAGTATAATTAACTAATTAATTTTAGAAAATATTAGAAAATGGTTAGAAAATAGTTGTCATGAATAAATTTAAATAAAATATAATTAATTTGTTAGATTAATTATATTATAATGTCTTTATAAATACTCTATTAATTTATATCTTTGCATCAACCTATGAAGCACGGACACAGGTGTCAGATACGAAACGAACATAGACACAGGACACAGTAAAATCCAAAAAAGAGGATATGGGGACACAACAAGCAATATTTTATTTTTATTATATATATAAATTTATGAAATCTCAACCAAGTGAACAACAAACTAAAATATCAATCAACACATGCACAAACTATAAAATATTACAAGTTTATAACAAAATTACAATCGAAAATCATAAGTTTACAAGTTATCAACCAAGGGACAGTTTGGTCTGGAGTGGAAGTGAGGAAGTAAGGAAGTAGTAATAGTTTCCTTTGAAACTTGAGAATTAGTTAGTAAGTTTTTCGGTATTTAGATGTTATTGGGAAGTGTGGTTTGAAAAATGTTATGTCTTTTTTGGTATTTCGATGGTAATGTGGAAGTGAAAATGGAAAAGTTGATCGCAAAATAATATTAAAATAAAAATTAATTAAGAAAAATAAAAATTGGACTGTAATTAGAATGCAAATGAGATTTACATGATCACAAAATTAATTATTTTGAGCTACAACTTATTACAAATGATTTTTACATGACCAAAAAAATTCACTCTAGCATCCTGAAAGTAAGGAAATAATTGTGTAAAAGGGAAAAGAGAAGGAAAAAAGGGATTTTTCTCATTTTTTGATGTTTGGATAGATAGAGAAGTGAGAAATGACCATTTCTCATTTTCTTATTTTCGCCCACTTTCTTGAAACCAAACAACCCCCAAGTTAACAACTTTACATTACAAGTTCAAAACAAAATTACAACCGGCGTCATCTTTCAAGATGAAGTTGAAACTAATCTAATGACTTCTTCATTATCATGTCAAAATTCTATACAAATCTAAATCAATTACCCGACCCAATAAACCTACAACCCATTAAACCCGACCCACTAAACTTGTGCCGAGTCCAAGCCGTATTCAAGACACTGTTTGATCATGTCCAACGAGTCAAACTCGTTGACTCGTGCAGACATAGTCAAAAATGTGTCCGACATGTGTCGTGCATTGTCCTGCACGTGTCCGTGTCCAACACGTGTCTGACACGAACACGCCTCTATTTTGTGCGTGTCCATGCTTCACAGACATCAACTACTTTTTATTGTAATGTTTTGTCTAAATGTGATTCAAATTCTATTAATTTTATTTTTTTTGTCAAAATGCTTCAATTATCTTAAAAAAAATTCAAAAATTTCAATTTATTTTTAAATTCTTTTTGATCGAGACCGATATCACCAAGATGAAATGGCTGATATAGCCGATTCTCATGCCTAAAACTTCCAGCCGATTCTGATTTTGATTACGAGATTTTGAACCATACTCTTTGTTTTGTTTTAATTTTCTCTTACATGATCTTTCATGTAATCTAATCTCTAACCGAATTCTTCCCTCTGTTTCTCCTACTATAGTTGTCAATCTAATATGAACTCTCTCTCACACACATCCATTCCTATCCTAACTCCCTCCAATGAATTTATGCTCAATATTGATTTTTTCTTGAAAAAAGAACCAAACATGTTACTTATAAAAGCTCTTCTGGAAAGGCTTCCTTTTTCATATGGATTTATCAACAAGCATAAGCAACATCGAACACACCATAAGTAGCGCTCAGATGCATACCAAAGAACCATGGTAAATTTTTTGCATGACCTATGTCAACCCATTTACTCTCTAAATACCACTTCTTCCCCAGTAAAACTCGAAGAGGAGCTCAGAAGTATTCCAAATAAATTATACAACTTGCAATTCTGTTGCTTTTATGCTTGTATCCTCCAATGATTAGCAACTGTATATTAGGTGCTTGTTTCATAATGTGTTCTCACTTGGCTCTTTTACCTTTATCAAACCTCAGAGAAGGTTAATTATATAAAAATTACCATAAACTATCACTATTTTACCAGAAAACCCTCTAAACTATCAAAATCCCAAAATACTACCATCTGTACTTCTGTCACGTGACTGTCACATGTTTTAATGACCAAACGCCCTATTATAACACGTGTAAAACACAGGTTTATCTAATTAAATTTTAATTAAATCTAAATCACCAAACTAAATGGACGAGAGATAGAGGGAGAGAGATGCATGGGAGGGAAAGTGACGCGGGGGGGGGGGGGATTCAGCAGAGGGAGGACAAGGTCGGGGCCCCGGAGGGGGTGGTGGTCAGGGAGCGTGTTTGTCGAAAACTCCGCCAGCTTGTGCCTAATGATGTTGAGCATGCCGTCAACCCCCACGGCCCCACGTCGCCGTTGGGCGGTCGCATGGCTTGCATCCCTGATCCCGACATGTAACTGGGGAGAGCAAAGGGGTAGGCGATGACGATGTCAGCGTGTTTCTCTCATATATCCACACACATTATGTCCACTTTAAGTTCGATCCCTTCATTTCCTTGTCAACATAATCATCCATGGATTTTCTAGCCAAATCCCTCCATCCACTTATTTCCACATGGACTTCTCTCATCAAACGGTCCATGTTCAGAATGGAAGACAATTTCGGCCATGTCTTGAAACCAGATATGCAGAAATGGCTGATTTTCGAGTCCAAGCATTCCATTATGCAGTCAAATAGAAACTCCCCTAGTTGGTTTCCCTCTTTTGCTGGTTTGGAATTTAGGCAGAAAACATCTACAGTGCTCTTAGCGTGTCCAAAAGAAAATAATCAAGAGAAGGCTCGGATATTTTGTCGGACCCATACAAAGAAATGTTCAAAGAGCAGTTCAGCATCCGAAATGACTTCAACAACAGTGCCCAATCCAGTTTCTGCATCTCCAACTTCGGTGGTCGACAGGTAGGGACTGGGCGGAGATGACGTCGGTGATGACCTGCTGGATGGAGAGGCGGGTGAGGTGCCCCCGGGAGAGGGCTGGGTCGGAATGCTCGCGGGTGATGCTGAAGGAGCGGATGACGTTGGAGTAGGTCTAGTCGGCGTAGATGGAGACAGTGGACCACCACTGCGAGAGGGACATGGAGAGCGGGGTTTGGTCAGAGATCGAGAGGAGGAAGTCATGGTTCAGGGAGTGGGAGGCGGTAGTATTTAGGTCTTTTACGGTAGTATTTAGGTTTTTTTTTTTGTGGTGGGGGGGGGGGGATTTAGGTCATTTAGGTCTTCTAATTAAAGAGTAACAGTATTTAGGTCTTTTAATTACCGCAGTTAACGCCATTAGGGACTAAAATGGGAAACGTATAGTTGGTGGTAGTGATAGTTTATGGTAGTAATAGTATTTAGGTCTTTTAATTACCGCAGTTAACGCCATTAGGGACTAAAATGGGAAACGTATAGTTGGTGGTAGTGATAGTTTATGGTAGTAACAGTATTTAGGTCTTTTAATTACCGCAGTATTTAGGTTTTTTTTTTTTTGGTGGGGGGGGGGGGGGGGGGGATTTAGGTCATTTAGGTCTTCTAATTAAAGAGTAACAGTATTTAGGTCTTTTAATTACCGCAGTTAACGCCATTAGGGACTAAAATGGGAAACGTATAGTTGGTGGTAGTATTTTGATAGTTTAGGTGGTTTTCTAGAAAAGTAGTGATAGTTTATGGTAGTTTTTATAAAATTTGCCCCTCAGAGAATAATGTAATTCCTTAGCACATTCATCTTCTTCCCAATTTCTTTCAGACTCTTCATGTCTGGCAGAATTTTGGAGCTGCTTCTCTTTGCTTGAGCTAAAGTTGTATCATAAATAAGGTAGGTTTCTGCACCTCCCAAATAGCCTTCTTGATACCATGGAAAGCCAGCTCTTGTTTGCTGATCCATTGAAATTGGATCAAAATCAGAAGATTGACTTTCGGCCCAAATTACAAAGTTCGGTCAGATTTTTGTAGAGTCTTGTAAATTTGGAAGTTGTGCCCATAGCTAATACCATTTTGATGGGGAAAGATTTAGCTGATCATTAATGATGATACCAGGTGCTAGCTCAACACTTCAATTATTTATGTTGAATCCTATGTAACATTCTCTTTACCATATGTTATAACATGAAAGCTTTATTTGTAACTATCTTTTTTCAAGATTGAAATCTGCTAAAGCAATTGGATAACACCTCATTCTTTTCTCTCTCTTTTTGCCATTTTTTCAGATAAACCTCAAACGTGCTCGGGTGCTTGTGAAATCACATGTTTTACATCACACAGTTCCTGGTGCATTATCTGCCATCTTACTATTTGCCATTCGTTAATCAGATTCTCTGAACAAATTCTGTTGATTTGTTGATTTAGGGTATGTTGACTGCAACAAAGAAGAAAATATTTTGTCTTGGGAAAGATTCCTGCACCCTAGAGTTACATTCGGTGTACCCATGAGGAAAATGATTGGTAGGAAAGGCTCCAGCAATATGGTATACTTCTGTTTGGATATCAATATTTAAGTTCTGAATCATTGGTTTCGGGAGATTTCTTACGGCACTTTTGGACTCTTGCTAACATAACTCCATCCTTAACTCACAGATACTTGATTATGAAACCAATTGTAGGCCCTTACTATGCTTATAAAATTCAAACATGCTTCTGTTTAGCATTCTGACATACTATTCTAAGAGAATATATTCTTACTTGTTTGAAATCATTCTATTATTTTTTTGCCCCTCTTTTATCACAACACGTTAAGATATATGTTCTTGGTACCAATGACTTGATTTTGTTTTCCCGAGTAACAATCTTTTGGGTTGATCAGTTTGCTGTATATTATTTGATTTGAAACTGTTTGCCTCCAATTTCTCTAACTGCTGATGAATCACAGAGGTTATCTCTAGTCTAAGATAAAAGAAGATGGATTTGCATACACGTGAAATGAGATAAAGATGGTGCATATTCGCCAAAGAAAGCCAAACGGATAACAGGAAGTTGCTAGATGTTGCAATTATATGCAGTCAACTTTGTTCTTAGGTTAATTTGTCTAAGCGACAAACTGAACTAGTCTGTAGACAAGCCATTCTTTTCAGCTGTCAAACTAAATAATATGTATCTTCATTGATCTGTATGCTTGTTGAAAATAGGTGAAGGCCCTCCTCAAGCTATACACAAAACAGAAGTATATTCTGTTTGTGAACCAAAAGGGATCAGGAGCAGCCTGCTTCTTTGTAACATTCAAGGTTTCTCACCCTTATTCTGATTTCTTAGTTTCCACATTTTGTAAATACCAACAGGATTTATTGAACCTATTTTACAATGTGGTCCAGGTGGGTGCTACGAGCCTATCAGTGTTGAAAAGTCTGTGGCATGCGCATTGGCTCCATGAACATCCACAAGAAGCTGCAGATGATGTTTTAAGTTGGCTGGAGGAGAGCCTAGCAACATTGGAAGAAGGATTTTCTGAATTTCTTCAACAATTGGAAAGAGCTGGATGGGAGGAAAACCAGATCATCTTCAAAGTGCCACAAGATATTCTTTTTCATGAAGTAGAACCCCGGATCTTGCTATTGTTGATGAGTAAAGCGTTGTTCTGCTTCACAGTTAATCTTGTTTGTTTACAGTGTACGTAGATGAGTGAATTCTCTGGTATTGTTGGCTCCTTGCTCAACAGATAAGTTCATTCAGTTATCTTTAAGATGGAATGGGCAGTGGTTGAAATGACAGCTAGCCTGTTGAAATCCCAGTTCTCTTCTTCTGGAGCAAGGGTTGCAACTTTAACATTTTAATGTATCCTCCATTTCCTCTGGCATTGTTAGTGATGTGTTTATTTTTATCTGTAGATCACAGAGTTTAGCTTAGTTTCAATGTATCCAGTTTCACCCTCCCTCCCTCTAACCCAACTGCCAGATAGACTGTTGGTGTGACATTGGCTGGTGAGGATGCTGAAGCGTAGTGTTTGAAAAGGCTTTTAACATAGGGTTTTTCTTATATTTACCCTTAAATCTTTTATATTTTAAATTTACCCTCAAATCTTTATATTTCTAAAATTACCTTCAAAATCATCCCATATTTTAAAATTACCCCTAATGCTGGTTTCAGTTATCTTTTAACAGTTTTTAAAGATGATTACCAAATTAACTCAACTAATACTTCCCTAACCTTTCTCTCTCTCTCTTTAAACTGTTGCTTTGTCTCCCTCAAAAAACCCAAAAAAAAAAACAGATTTTGTATTATGTTTGTATTCAAATTTTAAATAGTTTTTATTCAAATTTCAGGTACTGTAATGTGCTTGTTTCAGTTCTCAATTTTATTGTGTGCATGCTTCACCTATTATGAACAACTAAACTGAACCATGTTTCTAACTTGGAAATAAAATCCTGTCAAATTTAAGAAGTATTAGTGGGGTAATTAGGTAATCATCTTTAAAAACTATTAAATGACAAACTGAAACCAGCAGTAGGGTAATTTTAAAAATATGGATGATTTGAGGGGTAATTTTAGAAATATGAAGATTTGGGGGTAAATTTAAAAATATAGAAAATTTGAGGGGTAAATATAAGAAAAACCCTTTAACATATTGGATTATTTGCATGTTTGTCATCAGGATTAATTTGTTTTCAGTGGAATGCAAGATTGGCATATCAGTGGTGTCACTGAAAGTTGGCATCAAAATTGGTTAGTAAATCCAAAAGCCGCTGAGGCGTGACGAAGAGGTTTAAGCTATGTTCTTGAGATTAACTGCAATGACGAGAGGTAGAGGCTGGAGCAGCAGGCAGAGAGGAAAATAAACCAGAGACTGTTTTTTGTGGTGGAGGAGAATGCATGAGTCAAGTGAAGACAGGAGACAATGGAATGGATCCCAAGTCCAACAATTCTAACCACAAAACTAATCCTCCCGCTCCCACGGCCAATGACAGAAATACACAGAGGCATGTAATATGTCTCTGTTTATGGAAATCAAGAAAGGGAAAAGGGAAAAGGGATAAAAAACAATGTCAATCTCAATCAACCTCGAAGAAGATGGATGGTGTTGAAGATAAGGCGAGGATAAGGAGCCGCTGGATGCATGGCATTCTGGCTGCTCATTGGTCCGAATTCACAAGGGGGGGTGGTAGCGTCTAAGACCCCACGCTCTCGTACAAGCAAGCAGTTAAAGTAGTCTCGGGGCATTGGCATTCATCTCTCTATCTCCATCTTTCTCATAGATCGTCGATTAATTCATTAATTGATCGATCAATGGCCACCACTGCCTGTAGTTTCTTAGGCACCCGCCTGCCTGACCACACCAACACGGTGCTGGCAATGGCAGAAAATTCCAAGCACGGCTTGGTTTCGGCGGTGGGAAGAAGAGTGCGCCCAAGAAGGCAGCCAAAGCTCCCACCTCGGACCGACCACTCTGGTTCCCAGGTGCCAAGGCTCCCGAGTGGCTTGATGGTTCTCTAGTGGGAGACTACGGTTTTGACCCCTTCGGCCTTGGCAAGCCTGCCGAGTACCTCCAATTTGATATCGACTCACTGGACCAGAACCTGGCCAAGAACACGGCCGGGGAGCTCATTGGCACTCGCTTTGAGAGCTCTGACCTCAAGTCCACCCCCTTCCAGCCCTACTCCGAGGTGTTTGGTCTCCAAAGGTTCCGTGAGTGTGAGCTCATCCACGGCCGCTGGGCCATGCTGGCAACTCTCGGTGCCCTCTCTGTCGAAGCCCTCACTGGCGTCACCTGGCAAGATGCTGGAAAGGTAGGATGAATGTGTGTGTGTGTGTGTATGGACTTGGTGACTTCTATAAAAATTTGAGTATGAATCATTCTACTCAAATTCAATGTTATGACTTTCAAATACAAGATCTACTCTATTAAAATTTATCTACATTATTTAAAGCAATTAAAAACAAAAAAAATTAAGTAGACGCAAAATGTACAACTGAAAGTAACATATTACTTAGATCTATAACTTCAGATGTACAAATTCTCGAGCCGGCCATTTAATTATGATCTAAATATTTAAAAACTTTCGCACACCAACTTCTATTAGGTTTCAAATATTCCGCACCATTAAACTAACCAACTTGCTATTTCAGCTACTCATTTTGTGCTCACATGATGAATAAGCAAAAAAAAATTAAACTATTTGAATTTTTGTTTTTAAGTACTCTTAATAATGTAAATCAACTCCAATGAAGTGGATCTTAAATTTGAATGGCCTAATATTAAATTTGAATGAAAATAATTCATCTTCATATCCTTCCCAAAGAATCAAGTGTGTATATAAAAGGAGTCCTCAAGGGGGCACTCGACTGGTTAGATTGTGGGTTTGCTCCCCATGAGGTCACCGATTTGAATTTCTTGATAGGCATTTGCCGCAAGGAATTTATTTCCGCGATTTATCGAGATCTGTGTAGAAAAACTTTCTAAGGCAGAATGCACAAGCCACACGAGATTAGTCGGGATGCGCTAAGCGGCCTCGGATACCCAGATGGATTTATATATATATATATATATATATATATATATATATATATATATATATATATATATATATATATATATATATATATATATATAGAGAGAGAGAGAGAGAGAGAAGGGGGGGGGGGGGGGGGGGAGACTTGTGTCATTTCAAAAGGATTTGAGGCTAAATCCTTCACACTCAAATACATCTGACATTCGAATACAAGATCCACTCCGTTGAAGTTGATCTATAGTATTTCAAGTATCTATAAATCAAAAGTCAAGTGTTTTGAATACTTTTAGCTCATGCATCAAGTAGGGGGAAATGGACGGCCTAAATAGTGAGCTGGTTAGTTAACGGTGTAGAACATTTGAAACTTAACAAAAATTAATTTGTATAGTTTTTAAATGTTTAGATCAAAATGACCGGATCGAGAATTTGTATATTTAAAGACATAAATCTAACCAACTCACTATTTTCGGTCATTCATTTTGTACTGCTTGATAGATGGGCAAAAAGTATTCAAAACACTTGATTTTTGGTTTATACATACTTGAAATAATAAAAATCAACTTCAACAGAGTGGATCTTATATTTGAATGTCGTAGGGTTGTATATGAGCTGGAAGGATTCGGGTTCGAATCTTTTTGGAAGGACACGGTTGTGTCCTTCCAAAAGGATTCGAGCCCGAATCCTTCCAACTCAAATGCCAACATTCGATATTCGACAGCAAAATCCACTCCGTTGAAGTTGATCTATATTATCTCAAGTATTTATAAACCAAAAATCGAGTGTTTTGAATACTTTTTTACTCATGCATCAATTAGGGGAACACGAACGGCTTAAATAGTGAGTTGGTTAGTTTAACGGTGTAAAACATTTGAAACCTAACAAAAATTGTTTTGAATGGATTTTTAAATGTTTATATTATAATCAAATAGCCGGATCGAGATTTGTATGTCTAAAAATATAGATCTAACCAACTCGGTACTTTTGGCCGTCCATTTTGCGCCGCTTGATGGATAGGTAAAAAGTATTCAAAACACTTGATTTTTGCTTTATAAATACTTGAATAATATAAATCAACTTCAATGGAGTGGATCTTGTATTCAAATATCGGAGGGTTGTATTTGAGTTAGAATGATTCGGGCTCAAATTTTTTTTGGAAGGACACAAGTCTATCTCTCTCTCTCTACACACACAGACACACACACTTAGGTACATGCGGATGGATTCGAGCCTGAATCCTTTCCACTCAAACTCAATCACACGACATTCAAATGCAAAATTCACTCTGTTGAAGTTGATCTACATTGTTTAAAATAACTAAAATCAAATGGTTTGAGTACTTTTTGCCCATCCGGCACAAAATGAATGGTTGAAATGGTGAGTCGGCGTTTAACAATGTTTAATATTTGAAACCTAACAAAATTGATATATGAGATTTTTTTTAAATGTTTAGATCATGATCAAATAGTCAGATCGAGAATTTATATGTCTAAAGTTATAAATTAAGTAAAATTCTATTTTTGATCATCCATTTTGCACTCACTTGATGGACAAAAAGTATTCAAAACACTTGATTTTTAGTTTTTAATTATGAACAATGTAGATCAACTTCAACGGAGTGGATTTTGTATTTAAATGACATGGTATTGAGTTTGAGTGGGAAAAATTCGAGCGCAAATCCTTCCGCATGTACCCAAGTATATATATACGCGCGCGCACGCACACACATATACATATATATAAGAGAAGTTTTACTACACATAGGGTGTAACATAAGAGTTTCTATACACCTATGAAAATACATCATAACACATCTATATCCATAATCTAAACTATTGATTATAATCTACATGTTTTAAAACTCATATGGATCAAATTTCATGTGAATTGAAACTTTCTAGTCCACAAATCTAGTAAATAAAAAAATAGTTTTAAGACCGCTACAGACCATCTATTTTTACATCATGAGAGGAAGATGGTAGAAAGTTTCAATTCACATGAAATTTGATTTATATAAGTTTTATAACATGTAGATCATAACCAATTTATAGGTGTATGATCATAATCAATTGTTCGAATCATAGATAGGGATGGGTTATGGTGTGTTTTCATAAGTGTATGTAAACTCTTATGTTAAATCCTATGTGTATTAGAACCTCTATATATGTGTCTCTGTGTGTGTGAAAACTGAAAATCAGCCGACGTTGGCAAAATCTCAGCTCCAGATATGGGGCTGAGTAAGAGGGGGTTTCTCGCACAAAAATCACACACACTCTCCCCCGGCTTTCTCTGCCCCGCCGCCGCCTCACCCTCATAGTTGTCGATCTGCCACTGCCAAAGTGGTAGGAGCACTAGTCACCACTGTCATTGCCTCTCCTTCTTCCACATCCTTCTTCTCTTTTCCAAGCCATCTATGCCTCTTTCCTCTTCTTCTTCTCTCTTTCTCGCGCCTCCCCAACCTCACCCTTGCACCGCCCCAATCTAGAGAGAGATGTTAGGGCGTCTCTCTTTTTCTCTCTCGAGAGAGGTTGGGGTAGTAAAATCCGTCGTCGCCCTAATATGTCTCTAGATTAGACAGGTGAGGGCGACTCGAGGGCGAGGTTGGGGGCACGAGGAAGAAAAGGGGAGGCCTGGGCTGCTACAGTGATGGTCAGGATGAAAGCAGCACAACGACGACGGTGAGATAGAGAGAGATGGGGGAGAGAGATATATAAGGGGAGAGGGTTTTTTTCCTCTCTTACTCAGCCTCAGATCTGGGCTGAAATTTCACCACGTCAGCTCATATAGGAGGTTCTACCTTCTATATCAGCTGACATCCAATAGTAGAGAGACTTGGGTCCTTCAGAAAGGTATGAAAATGAATCATTCTAATTCTAATTCAATGTTATGTCATTTAAATTGAAGATTGGAGTTGATCTACATTGTGAAGAGTGCATAAAAATAAGAAATTTGAGTGTTTTGAATATTTTTTATTTTTCATCAAGTAGGCGCAAAATAAACAACTGAAATAGCGAATTGGTTAGTTTAACGGCGTAAAATATTTGAAACCTAACAAAAATTGGCATGTGAAGGTTTTTAAATATTTAGATCATGATCAAATGATTGGATCGAGAAATTGTATGTCTAAAGTCATAGATCTAAGTAATACGCTAATTTTGGCCGTCAATTTTGTGCCTACTTGATGCATGGACAAAAAAAACACTTAATTTTTTATTCTTAATTACTTTAAATAATTTAGTTCAACTTCAACGGAATGGATCTTGTATTTGAATGCTATAATACTGAATTTAGGTGTGAATGATTCATGCTCAAATCTTTCTGGAAGTAGTCAAGTCTCCCTGTGTGTGCACACGTGCGCATCTTCTTATTTATATTTAGATAGATAGTTAGTCCTAACTATATGTAAGTGGTACATACAAACATATACACATATAGACATATACATGTATGATGTGATATATGCACTAGCTAGCTGGCAACTGATGGATTGAACATTATTAAGCTATAAATATAGATCTAGTCTGTAATAATATTTGTAAGATTTATTAATGCATGGATATATATATATATAATATGTTGCAGGTAGAATTGGTGGATGGTTCCTCTTATCTGGGGCAAACTCTCCCCTTCTCCCTGACCACATTGATATGGATTGAGGTGCTGGTTATCGGGTACATTGAGTTCCAGAGGAATGCCGAGTTGGACCCAGAGAAAAGGTTATACCCGGGAGGCAAGTTCTTCGATCCTTTGGGCCTGGCCGCCGATCCAGAGAAGAAGGCAACCCTACAGCTGGCAGAAATCAAGCATGCCCGACTCGCCATGGTGGCTTTCTTGGGATTTGCAGTTCAGGCGGCCGCCACCGGGAAAGGCCCCCTCAACAACTGGGCCACCCACCTTAGTGACCCCCTCCACACCACCATCTTTGATACCTTCTCCTCTTCTTAATTAATAATTTGTATTATTGTTAACTTTCGTGATGATGATGATCCATCTGCTGTGATCCATATACAACTTCTGCTTGCATGCATCTTTCCTTTCCTATGTCCTCTTGGGCTGGCTCTGTGTTTGTTACTTGCATTGCTTTGTAATTTGTAAATCTTTAAATCGCCAGCTTACCAGATTACATATATGTATTGTTGCATATGAGAAATATCTATGAAAGGTGTTGGTGCCAGAAAAACGTAGGCTACGGTCTAGAATTTTTACGCAGTTTATGTATTTTAGATGCAACTGACGCCACAGAGCTCAGCGATATTGAAAGCCAAACCAAAATAATTTGATAGTATATTTTCAACCAAATCCAAGGATAATATAATATGATGGGTGTCAGATCACATAATACAGCCATTAACAGTAAATGGCCACAAACACAAATTAAACAAAAAAAAAAAAAATTAGATAAACAAATAGATGCTCCTGTGAATCACACTAATAAAGTAAGCAAATGTAAGTTGATCTGATAACATAGAATTAAACAATGTGGGTATCTCTCAAAAATTCCACCAAAGGCAATACAAGAATAATTCTAAAGCAAATACATGATAATATACTTTTGAAACAATCTAATCTCCCAGTCTAAAGGTGCCCTCCGGGGACAAGATTGATAGAAAAACTGTATCACATCTGATAATTTTTGAGAAGGGGAAATTTTTTGTATATTATTCATAAAGCAATTACATCAATATATAGATAGAAGAGAAGAGCGAGAGTAGTTAGATAAGGAAGCGAGTAGTAAGATAAGAGTATCTAAGTAAGCAGTAAGATAAGGATATCTAACAACATCTATTCCTAATTCTCCAAAGTAAATTACAAAATAAAAGTAAAGAAGTGCTTCAAAGCAGTTCTGTCATTTGAAAGGGGTGGCATGTTCTTCTTGAGAGTCTTGGTCTCTATAGAGATTGACTTCAGCAACCACCTATGTTCTTGAATCTTTGTAGGATCACGCCATATGTCCCTGATTGGTATTGCAAACCATTCACTACATGATGCAACTAGCTCAGTTCTTCCAATAACTGCCGACAACCATCCACAACAACATATCAATCTCCTCCTCTTGTGGTCTTTATTTTCAATAGAAATGTTTATTGAGGTGTAAACAAAAGGCATAAAATCATCTATACAACCAAATAAATAAAGGAAAAGAAGACTACACCATATGCTGGAATTGCCAAATGTCTAAATAAGGCAAGACAACATTCCTCAATATTTTTTTGAGATACAATTCCTCTATATGAATATGCAAAGTTTTAGGTAGAAATAAAATATAATGCATGCATACGACCAAATTCATAAGAAAAGAAGCTAGTGTTGGAATAAAACAATTTAATTCGACAGATATTAACATATATTTCTCTTGAAGCGAAGAAAGAAGAAAGAAACATGAAAAGACTTATCTTTCTCTCTTCATGTGTTCGTATCTCTCGGTAGAAAGTTGGAAGAGAGAAGAAATCCTAGGTGGTACCTAAGCGGATATTCTTCTTTTAAACTTTCTTCCTCTTATTTTTGGGGTGGAGATGTATAGGAACTTGAGGATCTATGAAAAATAATAATAACTTTGTCATGTTTTCTTTTGTACGCTCTCTCCCTTATCAGTTTACCTATCCTTTTGATGTGGGAGGAGGAAGATTTAGTATTTGTGGTGGACATTTTGGTGGAATTGGGAAAGAACAGTGGTTTTTGGGGGTTGGATATAATCATGGATCACAACCCGGATCTTAGCTTCACCGCCTATGATTCAATTCATGAAATCAAAATCAATACTAAATGCAAATAGCTTTAGTTTTTATCAAATTATTCAATAATTTTTCAAAGATCACTACATGATTATATATAGCCTACAACATGTGCACTATACGTGTAATTATTGATAACATCAAATCTAACCAAATCTAGATTCAAATAAGTTTTAATTCTAACCAAATCAAATCAAATCTTTGGGGTGAGGAAGATCTTATGTGTCATGTGGTGATCACCTTCAAGCCAAGGTAAGTCGTCACTACAGATCTAAGGTAAAGCAAGCGCCAAAAAGGTAAGTACACTTTTATGTTCTTTCCTTCCTTTTAATTTCTTCTTTTAAAATGACTTCAAAAACACCAAATATTTCTTCTTCTATTTTCTTCTTCTCTTTCCACTCTTCCATCTAACTAAGTGTTTCTTTTCTTTTAATTTTTTTTAAAAATAAGAAGAAACTCTTAATAGATTTTTAGTAAATTTAAATAGAATACAAAAACGCTTCAATCGCATTCCCTCCTTGTAGATTACGACCCGCTTAGCCACTTTGCTACAGTGGTAGTATTGAGAAACATTAGTACAATTTCATTCTATCATTTCTAAACTCTATTTTTCTGTTCATATTTCACCTCGATCAAATCTTGGTGTCATTGCTGGGGAATAACGATAATTCTTTTTATTTACTAATTGTTATATTTATCTTCTCTGTTTTTGCGTGCAGGGGTCGATTTCAGATAACAAATAGTTGCAGAACATATTTGGCTACTCTATGACCCTGCTCTGTCATTCTCTCTCTAGATTCAACCGACCGACAAGCCGATGACGGTGCAGAGGTAGCTGCCGACGGCACGCAGGTAGGCAACGGGCGGGGGCCATGGAGGTGCAACAACAACAACACCCTCCTCATCTCTCTCTCTCTCTCTCTCTCTCTCCCCCTTCTCTTCTCTCTCTTCCATGCTCACTCTCTTTCTCCTCTCCTTATTGGGCTCTGGTGGCAGCTAGAGGAGTCGACGGTGATGTTAGGGGCGGCGACATTGGGCAGAGACCGACTAGGCGGCGGCTTGGTGGCCGGTGGCGCGAGGAGGGCAGCGCACTACGTACGTTGCCGCTATTGTTGCTGTGTAGAAAGAAGGGGGTGGGTTGGCTTATTGGTTTGAAAGAAAGCAGACCCGCTAAGGACTGACCGGACCCATTTGATTTTAATAAAGGTAAACTTTTATTTAAGCCCCTGATGACTCAAATATTTATTTTGGGAACGCTGGAAAATTAGAAATAGCATTTTTATACTTTCAGTTATTACATATCTACCCTATTTCATATTTCATGGGTATCCGGGCAATATCTCGGCCATCAAACTCCGATTCATATGATTTTGGAATCATTGGATTCGGGGAAATGACGCATTCACAGTGACAGTATATTACATTGAGTGGTCGGGAGACCAACAAACCTGGCAACGGTAAGTAAAAGTCCTCACTCAAGTTATAAGTTTCTAATTAAGTGACAATAATAAATGAGTAATTATTGATAACATTGATCTATTAGAATAAGGAATATCATTAAGGGGTGAGTAAAGCACATATGTTAACTGATCATTATGTTCATGCATATGCATGAATATTCTATCATAGATATGCTTGCGAACATGATACGTACGAGGTAATTGATCGTGTAGAGAAATGAATTGGGAATGTAATGAGTTGTGTATGGTAATGATAAATGTGTAGTAATAAAGTTTGTATGATATTGAAATATGTGTGAGTATGTCAAATGAATGGTAATGACTTGAATCATGAGTATTGAGTGTTAACTTGAAATATGACATATATAGTTACAGATATTTACCTAGATAAAGAACTAGAAATCTAATAATGGTGTGCGGTGCGAATATATAAATTGAATACCATATACGCATGTGAAAATGTCACGCCCCATTTTTCAGAGTACGGTATAACAGTACGTGACATGATCGGCGACGTGTACATGCGGGGATGTAGTCCCTACGCATACACGTTAAGTCTCCTGTAGACCTGTACAAATATCTTAATAAAGTAAAAACACTGCTGATATTTTATATATCACATGTAATAAGAGTATATAACATAGTCTTATACAGTATCAAAAATGGAATACATATGAGTCCATCAGCATACTTAGAAAAATGTACACGATAACTATATATATATATATATATATATATATATATATATATATATATATATATATATATATATATATATAAAAGAGTACTAGCATGGTACATACAGTAAACCAAAAGGGATCAATATGTCACGAACAGTCCTACTGCTGTTTAGCTAGACCGCCTAAATACTCCTGGTCCTCCTCCGAGGGTGCAACTACGGGATATATATCTCGGTAAGCAAATCCAGGGTCTCAGATGTGACCGAGCAAGTGTACAAATAAGAAAACAATGTAATAACATGCGTATATAGATACATAAAATAAACATGATATCCAGAAGATGACAATAATTACAAAATGGTCAAGGAAATAAGTCTGTACAATACTGTTCGAGAGTGTCAAACACGTGTAATGAGATCGAACAATCGAGGAGTTCTGATCAGGTGGGTGTATCCCGTGCATACCCGGGATCACAACCTTAAATAGACCCCTGGTTGTTGAGACCAGGGCCAACCCGCTAAGGCTGTAACAAGTAACGGGAAACGGGAGCTCATCGAGCTATAACAGATGGTAGCCAGCACTACCCCGTCCCCTATAGTGGGACAACAATGGATTCAGATATCCACCCAATAAGATCTAGTCAATTATCAAGTCTTCTTCCCCAAGGGATTGTATTACAATAGAGTATGTGTGAACATAGTCTGATAAGTTCCTATGACTTCTCATATAACAGGTACAAGTAACATGAATACTACAGTAGTGTGTGTATAAACATGTATCGTGCAGATAATAGGAGTCAATAACAGGAATTTCTGTATTACAAGTAACAGGAATATGTAACAGGAGTATCTGTGTAACTGGTAATGGGAATAAATATTAGAAATATCCAGGCAACATGTAACGGGAATAAATAACAGGAATACAAGAATTTATCCCGACAATCTTCATAATAACATGCACAATATGCCATAATCATCATTGATAACCCAAGAGAATATACTCATGCTCAAATACACCATACAATCCCACATGAATAGACTATTGTCGGGATTAATATCAGGACCAATCAGATAACAAGAATCATATAAATGATTCATTTGGTGAAAAAAATGAAAATAACGGTAAACACTTGTCTTTTAAATGATTCTCTCATTTTTTTTCCGATCCCAACGGTACCAAGAACGCGTGATTCGGACGTCAGATGATCAAGTTATGGTCTGAAACATGATTCAGGGTCTAATTTATAATATCTGAAATTGAGATAAGGGGTTAGACATAATTTTATGGGGTATAAATGTAATAATAATAATTTATAGAGGACTATTATGAAATTTTACCTTTATATGATGAAGTGGGTTGCGGGTTGTGGATGCGGGTAGCGGGTTTGGATTATTTAAAACCTGTTATGGGTTTTTCTCCATCTCAGCGCAGCCGTTAGCAGAAGAAGAAGAGGCTCGGGGGGGTCTACACGCGGTGGTGGCTAGAGATCGCATGCGAGGGCGGCGATTTGACTTCGCGGAGCTCCAGCGACCGGGGGGATAGAGAGAGAGAGAGAGACGAGAGGGAGATAGAGAGTTTGGGAGGAAGGTGAGTGAATGGGTGGTGATGACAACGGAATGATTGGTCATCAATAATGCATATTTTTAGTCACATTTTCATACTTATTTTTTATAAAATATTACTATTTAATTCATTTATTATTTAGTAATGTGCAGGCCTTCATAATCCAAGAGAAAGCCCAAAAGAAACACAAATACCCACAATTACCCAAAAAAATCCTAGAGAAAATAATGATTAATTGAAAAAAAATAAAGGAAGCTTCTGGTCTATCCCATTTAAATTTGGGTTTTAAATTAAATTAATTTAAAACCTAGAGGAGGAAAAAGATAGAACAAGATAAATGCAGAACAAGATAAATGCTCATCCCAATTAAAGATAAAGGTGGACTTTTATTCAAATTCTGATTGCTTGTATCACAAGTCGAAGATAAAGGGGAGAAAATTTGAATTTAACCAGATTTAGAGATAACTTAATCTCCAAGTTATCTAGGAGATCAAAATATTTCAAAATTCAGGGATCAAACGAAGATTCTGAGGATAGATCTACACATGAACAGACGAGATGAAGCCCATGCCAAAGCGCGTGACCGACTCCACAAAATTGCCGCGGCCCCTCCTTTTTTGCCGCGTGTTTTGAGTTTCGGGGGATGTGTTCTACTAGGACTCTACTTCTAAGATCTCTTATAAATACCCCTAAATAGCAACAGAGGAGAGGCATCTCAGAAGCTCAAGCTTAGGATTTTCTTTAGATCTATTTTCTTTTCAAATTTTCATTGTATTTTCTATTTTTTTTTACTTTGAAGAAGATTTGTAAGGAGGAGAAGTCATTGTAATTCGAGGTGACAGATCAATACAAGGTGCTTTCATTCTTTTCATATATCCTTTGTTATTTAATTGCTTTTTGTTCTTTATTTTGTTTTCTTTGTTTCTTACTTTCTTTTTGCCATGTTTACCATGAGTAGTTAGATATTTTCTCATAGCTTGCTAAAACATCACCACCATTATATCTAGTAAGTATATAACCAGATTAAATTATATGCATGCCTACTCCAATCCTTGTTCTTGAAGTCACATTAGGATAAGCAACTAGGTCAAATATTTGCTAATACTTCTTAACTGTTTTTTTAATCTATGTTTGATGAAGATCTCGATATTTTAATGTTATACTTTAATTAGTGTTATTTCAAATAGGGTTAAGATTTGCTAAGTACTTTCTAATAGTTTTTTCTTACTTTATACTTGATTGACAACCTTAATATTGTAACGTTAAAATTTCGATGGTGTTACTTCAAATCATAACCTACTTTAGCCATGTATCTTGCTTGATTTTGGGTAGAATATCATGTTTAGGGTTTAAAGTGAAGTCATTATTTATTAGGCATTAACATGTATGGTGGTTGATTATTAGTTAGATGTGAACCTTTCTTTTAGATTAATTCTTTATCCACATACAATCCATCCCTTTTTTTCCAAGTTCTTTAAACAGAGAAGATAATAAGAAGACAATAGTACTAAAAAGCTTGCATCACATCTCTCCCTGAGGATCGACCTGTTTATCCCTCGCTACCGCGGATTAATTGCCAGAAAATAGAGAAATCTCTTAACCTTGCTACAACTGAATCATTTCAGGTAAATCATCAACCGGAAGAGGTTGTAAGTTCTTTAGTTTTCTTTTCTTTTCTTTTCTTTTCTTTTCTTTTAATCCTTTAGTTTAGCTCACCACCATCTCCCAACTCTTTTATTCACTCTTTTTAATTTCTTTGTATAAAATCATTTCCTATTTTCTCCACCTTCTTAATCTACAACTATCTTTACAAATTAACATAACTTATTTTCCTTTTTTCAAGAATTAAAAGAAAACTTTAATCATTTTTTGTGAACTAAAGAGAACTTGCAAAAGGCTTCCATCGCTGGTCCCTCCTTGTGTATCACGACCCGCATAGCCACTTGCTATAGCGGTAGTGTTGAGAACTTACATACATTCTATTCTAAAGTTCTGAAATTCTATACCTCCCAAAACGTTCCCTGCATCACCTTCACGGCAGATGATATGCAAGTTAAAGGGAAACATGATCGACCCCTTTATTTCGCAGGGTACATTGGATCATCTGAGGTGAACCGCATTCAGGTAGATCCCGGGTCCGCATTGAGCATTATGCCTCGCCGAGTCATGCAACATCTCGGGATTCCTACTCACCGTTTGAGCGCCACCCAGACTACTATTTACGAGTTCAATGCCAATAGTACCCGTTCAATAGGGAAGGTCAAGCTCAAATGCCAGATTGGAGACCTAAGGTCAGAGGTGACATGCTACGTCATAGATGCTGACACCTCCTACAACTTGCTGCTGGGACGACCGTGGATTCATCGCAATTCTATCGTTCCCTCTACTCTCCACCAAGTCATGAAATACATTGACGGGAGTGGAAAGGTGCGAACGTTGATTGCCGAAAGGCATCCGTTCAAGGGAGTGGAGAATTATTTCATAGATTCCCTCTTGTATCAGGAATCTGTAGAAATAGATGAAATCCCGCGACCAGAGAGCCCGACTCTGGTAATGAAGCCGACACCAAGCTGGAAAAAGAAGAATGCATATGGGAACTAGACCCACTTGTAACGGGCAATAATAAGCTCGATGTTGATAATACCTCCGACGATGTAGGCGGATGGTATATTAATGAAGACTTAGATCTGGCGTATCTCTCTGTGTTTGCTTCTGACTCAGTGCCGTCAGACACTAGTACCAAAGTTGACGACGATCTCTGGTCGGCAATGGTTGCTTTGACATCATTGCATGTACCGGTGAAATCGTCTTTCGAAACATGCCGAGATGTTGGTAGTCCGCAAGAATCCATATTCATGGTTCCAGTAAGACGGAAAGGTCAAAGACCAATTCTTTTCGGACGAATTGAATCCGAACAGATGACCCATGAAGAATCAGAAGGCGAGCAAGAATCCCCTCAATTCGGTCATTATGAGCCAAAGGCACTCAGAATGATGAAAAGCATGGGGTATGATCTAACAAGCGGACCAGGGTTGAACTTCGGCAAAGGAAGGAGAACGCTACTCCGATCTTTTGTGCCGAAAGGAAAAACCCCTGATTATTATCATCGGACTCGCAGGGGGTTGGGCTATATGTCAACTCCGATCCCATCAGTTTATGAGTCTGAAGAGTCATTATGCCATGATTACTCATCAGGCACGTCATCGTGGGAGTCAGATGCTATTGTCGGCAACATCTTCAGAGAACTTTCAGTGAACATGGTTTCAACAAGCCACCTGGAAGACGGAGATGAAGAAATGATCCAATCTAATACAGATCCTTAGATCAAACACTTAAACAATCTTTGGGATACCCGCTTCGAACAGCGTGAGCCACCCACAGAAGATAAGGTTGTTCAGATCAACCTAGGAGATGAGGCTAATTCTAAGCCCATCTTCATAAGCGACGGCCTGTCACCTTCTGAGAAAAAGCATCTAATATCTCTTGTACAAGAATATATAGATGTCTTCGCCTGGAATTACGAGGATATGCCTGGACTTGATCCTCGAGTGGTTATGCACCGCCTCAACATTAATACGGACGTAAAACCCGTCAAACAACAACAGCGACGGTTCCGTCCAGAAATAATGGAGGCAATTCAATCAGAAGTCAGAAAGCTTATAGACTCTGACTTCATTAGGGAGGAACAACATCCTGATTGGATAGCCAATATCGTCCCCGTTGCTAAAAAGAACGGAAGAATCCGAATCTGCATTGATTTTCGTGATCTAAACGAGGCCTGTCCTAAGGACGAATTCCCACTGCCAATCACAGATGTCATGATTGATAACACATGTGGATTCAAGCGAATGTCCTTTATGGATGGGTTCTCAGGATATAATCAAATCAAAATGTATCCTGATGATGAAAAGTATACCTCTTTCAGGACACCACTGGGGGTATACTGCTACACCGTCATGCCCTTCGGATGAAGAATGCAGGGGCAACATATCAAAGGGCCATGAATGTCATTTTCCACAAACACATGCGCAAAACGGTGGAATGCTATGTTGACGACATCGCAGTAAAAAGCCGCGCTAAGGGTGATCATATAACTGATCTAAAGGCTGTCTTCGACATCATGCGGGCCCATCAATTGAAGATGAACCCCACCAAGTCTTTCCTGGGGGTGGCCAGTGGAAAATTCCTAGGGTTTGTAGTGACCTCTACGGGGATTCATTTGGACCCGGAAAAGGTTCGCGCTATCCAGGAGATGCAACCTCCAAGAAACCTCAAGGAGCTCAGGGGATTGCAAGGACGATTGGCGTATGTCCGAAGGTTTATCTCAAATCTATCCGGAAGATGCCAACCCTTTTTCAAATTAATGAAGAAAGGCGTTTCGTTCATTTGGGACAGCGCTTGCCAGCAAGCATTTGAGGAAATTAAACAGTACCTCACGCAACCGCCAGTCCTTACAGCTCCGGTGTCTGGAAAATCTTTCCTGATATATGTCCGAGCGATGGATCATTCTTTAGGAGCTCTACTAGCTCAGAATGATGATCAGGGACGAAAGCGAGCAATCTACTATTTGAGTAGAACAATGATCGGAGCCGAACATCGGTACAACCCGATCGAGAAGGAATGTTTGGCATTAGTGTTTGCTATTCAGAAAATGCGACACTATTTGGTAGGCCAGACGATAAACGTCATATCAAAAGTCAACCCCTTGAGGTTACTCATGACAAAGCCTTCATCATTGAATGGCCAGCTGGCAAAATGGGCTATGTTGCTATCCCAATATGAAATGCACTTTTTACCTGAAAAGGCTGTTAAAGGACAAGCAGTGGCGGATTTTCTGGCTGAGCATCCAGATTCGAAGGCAACCAAACTCTACAACGATCTTCCAGACGAAGTCGTTGAAGCCTGCCTGACCCAGACATCCTTTGAAAGGCAAGTGTGGCAACTCTTCTTTGATGGTGCATCGAGAACAAACCCAAAAGGACATATAGTGGCAGGAGTAGGAGTAGTACTCGTCTCCCCACAGAACTATGTGATCCCTCGAGCCGTCTCGCTAACCGAGCCTTGCTCCAACAATGTAGCGGAGTACAATGCCCTCTTGATTGGGATGCAACTTGCCGATGAGGTTGGCGTTAAAAATCTCGAGGCATATGGTGACTCTAAGCTCATCGTCAGCCAAGTTCGTGGGGAGTACGAAGTCAGACATGAAGACCTAGTACCCTATTACAACGCAACTGTCTACATGGCCAAGAGGTTCACCAAGTTTTACATCGACCATGTGCCACGCAAGCAAAATGCGCACGCGGATGCACTGGCATCTCTCGCTGCCTCTTTAGCTCTTCCAGCTGGAGCAATTGAGAAAATATTTGTCCACAGCCATGACCCGTATTGCTCGAGACTTGCTCTTGAGGACTACCAGGAGTCAACAGGAGATTGTCAAGGCAAAGAAGTTCTCGAATCGTCAGCCGGTCCAAAGCATAGAGACTGGCGATTCCCTTATATTGATTATGTCTTGTATGACATCCTGCCTGAGGACACCAAAGAAGCGGCTGCCATTCGAAGGAAAGCCCCCAAATTCTACTATAATGCGATTATGCGAACATTGTATCGTCGATCGCATGACGGGATCTTGCTCCGCTGCCTTTCACCAAAAGAGGCACAGAAAATATTGAAAGAATGTGTGGAGCCCATCAACCCGGTCCAAAACTTGCATACCGACTCCAAAGGTTGGGATATTTTTGGCCTAAGATGATCGCTGACGCCGTCACTTATGCCAAAGGATGTCACGCCTGCCAAGTACATGGCGATTTCATCCATCAAGCACCTGGGTACCTTCACCCTACGACCTCTACCTGGCCATTTGAAATGTGGGGAATGGATCTAGTTGGCCCTATCAGCCCTCCATCATCAAAAGGACATCGGTTTATTTTGGCAATAACCGATTACTTCTCCAAATGGGCTGAGGCCATTCCTTTGAAGGAGGAAAAGTCATCTGACGTGATCAAGTTCGTTAATCATCACGTCATTTACCATTTTGGTGTACCTCGGCGAATCGTCCATGACAATGGACCCCAGTTCATCAGCCAAGCCTTCCAGAGGTTCTGCACTAAGTTCAGAATCCAGAGTGTGTCCTCAACGGCATACTACCCCGCCGCTAATGGTCTCGCAGAAGCTTTCAACAAGACCATCGGCAAACTTCTCAAGAAATTCGTCTCTAAAAGTCAACGTGACTGGGACGACAAGCTAGGTGAATGCTTATGGGCCTATCGCACAACTGTGCGAACCCCAATTAAAGTTACGCCATTCTCTTTGGTATACGGGTGTGAAGCCGTGCTTCCACTGGAGATCCAAATTCCATCTCTACGCGTTGCCCTGACAGCAGAAATGACAAATGAGGAGAAGCATCGACAACGACTCCAAGAATTGGAAGCCTTAGACGATAAGCGTCTACAGGTCCATTAACAAATCGAGCTTTACCAAACTCGGATTTTCAGAACCTTCAACAAGAAAGTTAAGGTGCGGACTTTCAAGAAAGGTGATCTTGTCTTAGCTGTCAGACGACCTATGGTGATGACACACAAGACAAGAGGAAAATTCCATCCCAAATGGGAAGGACCATTTGTAGTAGAGTCAGTCTACTCAAATGGATCATATCGCCTCATAACCTCAAATGGCGATACGCTCATGATGCCAATTAATGGCAGGTTCCTCAAGAAGTACTATCCTTAATAGTACTCCTCTACCGATCAAGTTAAAAGTACACCACTGATTAAAACAAGAAGAGCTTCTTCATTTGGTCCAACACCTTTAACGGTTAAGGATAGAGGAAAATGTTGGCTTATAAGCCCAACATAAGTCTTCGACAACTCACTATGCTGAGGGGAATAGCATGGCTAGCCCAACTCAAACGGTTGTTGGTAAAGGCATATCAAACCCGTTGACAGCTGAGGATTTGTTAAAAATCCTAAGAGACATGTTCTCATTTAATCCAACACCTTTAACAGTTAAGGATAGAGGAAAATGTTGGCGTATAAGCCCAACATAAGTCTTCGACAACTCACTATGCTGAGGGGAATAGCATGGCTAGCCCAACTCAAACGGTAGTTAGTAAAGACATATCAAACCCGTTGACAGTTGAGGATTTGCTAAAAATCCTAAGGGACATGTTCCCATTTGATCCAACACCTTTAACAGTTAAGGATAGAGGAAAATGTTGGCTTATAAGCCCAATATAAGTCTTCGACAACTCACTATGCTGAGGGGAATAGCATGGCTAGCCCAACTCAAACGGTAGTTGGTAAAGGCACCTCAAATCCGTTGATAGCTGAGGGTTTGCTAAAAATCCTAAGTGGATGTAGTTCCACCCTCTTCCCTCCAAAATCCCTTACCAATTCTCATCCACAGAATGGTAGGTCTACAAAATACAATCATTGCTACATTAACACTATACCTCTGGTAATGAAAATTTTCAATACTCCTTATCGAGTACAAACTTTACTTGTCAACTCTGCATGGAGTAGCAAACCTTCAAATTTGCCAAGTTAACACTATACCTCTGGCTCTTCAAACTTTACTTGTCAATTCTCATCAATAGAATGGCAGGCCCTCAAATTGCTCATATCGCAAATCAATTTTTGTCAAGTTAATACCACACCTCTGACAAATTACTGTTTAAGTTAACATCACACTTCTAACAGTAATCAAGTTGCTGCCAAGTTCAATATTAAACCTCTGACAGTCACCTTCCTTCAGACTTCCATATCGAAGCTGAAATGAACGATGCTAAGTTAACACTACACCTCTAGCATCCAGGTCATTGCTAAGTTTAACAATACACTTAAGGCCATGACTTTCCCTCGAACTTCCTTGTTAAAGTCGAGATGACCAATGCCAAGTTCAAAATTACACCTCTAGCATTACCCTCACTGTCAAGTTAAACATCACACCTATGACAGTGACACTCTCAGTTTTCCCAAATGAAAGCTGAAATGCTTCTGAGTCAAGTTAATATCACACCTCTGACTCACATTCTTGTCAAGTTAACATCACACTTCTGACAAGACTACATTCGAGCCGTTAAGTTAATATCACACCTCTAACGGTAAAGACTTTCCTAGATCCCCGCGAATCTAGTCTCACTTGTTATTCTCCTCAACAGAACAACAAGTCTACCTAAAAACATTGTTAGGTTAACATTACACCGTTAACAGTGTTTTCATCAATTCCCTAGCTATTTTAATCAAGTTAATCCCAAACCTCTGATAAAAGTTCATCCTCCCTGGGGGTACAGATTCAGCTTGTCATTCTCCGTTATAGATTGGCAGGTCCACAAAAATTATCCTATCCCTTGTCAAGTTAATATCACACCTCTGACAACATTGCTGAGCTCCTGAAATAGGATCTCTCTCCATAGAATGCGACTCGTTAAGATTATCATCATAGTTTTGACAAGTCAAAGACCCTTCGCTTCTATTCGTCTGACTAAAAAAAAAAAGAGAAAAGTTCAAGACAATAGAAGGAAACAAAAAGAAAAGTGTCACTTTTATTTATATCCAAGCATATGAAAGTGATACAAAACGCTCTCTTATACAACAAGATTGAGTGTTACAGATAAAGGAGTACAAAGAAGTCCCTTTCTCTCTCAAAGGTTGTACTCACTCCTTGAAGCTGCTCACAACTCCAAGTACAAGATGTTTGGAAGGGCGCCAAAGTAGGATTGAACACTGTGGTGACGATCGGAAGCTGGTTGCACCATGATGCATGATGTAAACATCGAAGAAGCCTCTGATTGACCGAGAACAATGGTGTTTCTTGAGGTCGAAAGGCAGCAGAATCTTCTGATTCCACCGACCATCCGAAGTGGCGGGGTATGATCCTTCGTTGATGAACATCTCCACCACCAGAAAGTCATCCAATGAGCATGGAGTTTTCATCGATGTCACTTCTGGGGTAGGTGAAGGGAGAATCCAAGACCATACCCACCACTATATCCACCGCCATCCTCACTCTGACCATGCCATGCCAAGAAGCATGACTGGTGCATTGAATCCAAAGAGATCTTGGCGAGGGTCCGATCCCCGTCTCCCGAAGACGGGAGCCATGACTTCTTCTCCTGTGGTCGACAATCGACCAAGTTCACTGGCCGATATATTCTCCCAAGGGCCCAGCGAACATGAAAAGGGATGATTAAGCCTACCTGCAAAAAAGCAAAAGTTAGAAGACCTGAAACTTAGTATATTTCAACAAGAAAAACTAAGTGACAGACACAGCTATTACGGAAAACTGCAGACGCAGCAATAACCCGCGCAGTGAACCTAACTTTTGCGGCGGTAGAAACATACGCGATCAAAGCTGTGATACACACAGAAGTCAAACGCAGTCTAGTTTTGCATCCGCGTCTAAGGTATGAGGCGCAAAAAAAGAATCAGATGCGAAAATTGCCGTCTCCCTGTTCGACGAACAGGGGTTGCAAAATTCAGGGCCGAAAATTTCATGGCAGACCAGGAAGTCATACCCGCAGCAACCCCCATTAAGGGTTGAACCTTCCGCACCAAGGCGTGGATATAAAAGGTGCTCAAGGAGACGCTTCTTGATCTTGAAATCACTTAACAGTGATAATCTTCTGGAGAGATTAAACAGAAGCATGATAGCTCTGGGTCATCATCATCCATGGAGGCAAGTCTCAGATACAAATCCTTGAAGAGGAAAGGCAGAATCGCTCAGAGCATTTGCTCTCAAAAGGAAGCAGTCTAAGTAATGGACTGCTAAAAGGAGAAGCTGAGCCCTATTTATAGGCAAACCACAAAGCCTGTGATTAATGGCCCGCTAATCAGAACCGTCGGCTTTAATTCCCACACAAATATCAAAGCCCAATAACAGGCTGACGCGTGGACCGCCGCTTCGGGAAACATCGGAAGATGCGAGTCCCCAATTGTCAACGTCGACTTGACATTTAAAGATCCCACGAAATCTTTATGACAAGCTGCATGTAATGCTTGGGAAGTTGCACCAAACGCAGGCCCGAGAGTCGCGTCCAGGAACCGGCGTCCCCTTGCGAATTCGAAAATGGCGTTCATTTTCATTCCAGTCAAGAGAACTGCAACCGCGTCTCTCAGAGTGATTCAAAGCTGCATCCCTTCACAGCAAAAGGGACCCATTCCGGGGGTCGCGCTTGGAAATCACATAAAAGTGGAAAGCCGTGTCCTGAGACTTGTGTCCTCAACGGAGAAGGCCTATGGCATTCACAAGTATTTTGGAGCTGCGTCGACATGGTGAGATGATAATGGTGTTCCTGTCATAAACTCAATATAATTTGAGATTGCACCAGGTCAAGGACACACTGCCGCGTCCTCATATCTATGCGTCAGTTTTGAGGAGCATAAGACCGCGTCCTCATGGCATCTTGAATTCTGTACTTGGGCAGAGTTAAGAGCTGCGGCTAGGGAGCCGCACCCAAAGCTGCGTCCTTCGCGCCAACTGGACAGGTCAGAGTCGCGTTTCCCGGGACTGCGTCTCCACCACAAAATCAGAACCGTGTTTGGCAAACTCAGTTCAGCTTGAGTTTATTCAGAGTCGGCCAAAGTCGCGTCTGCCTCATGGAGTAATAGTCGCGTTGTCATCCCTAAAGTAGTATCACCCCTGCGTCCACAGAACTGGCGTGTAGTCCTTACTTCTGCAATTCAGTTCAAAAGCACACTGGCACAAGCAGACGACTGCCCACCTCTGGTTTAAAGTACACCAACGACAAACTTAAAGCATCGGGGAGGTTTAGACTGTGTATTTAGACACTCCACGCGAACGGTTTTGGCGGCTTCAAAGAGTTCCACAGTACACTCATGAAGGCCATACTCCAAACAAGATCAAGCCCAAAGCTTTGTCAGTACAATCATAAAAGTGAATTCAGCTAGAGTCCAAAGTATTTTGAAATCCGTCCCAGCTAACTGCGGAATATCGAAAACTTTGGAGGGGGTTCTGTAGGCTGTCTAAAAAAACCATTAAAGACAAGTCATTAAAGGCAGAGTCCCAAACTCCAGACGCAGGGCTAGTCTCAGCCAACACTGCCGCACCAAGGCGCGTGGGTTGAAACCCGCGTCTCAGCAGCACCAAGGCGCGTGGGTCGAAACCCGCGTCTCAGCAGCACCAAGGCGCGTGGGTCAAAACCCGCGTCTCCGCCGCACCAAGGCGCGTGGGTCGAAGCCCGCGTCTCAGCAGCACCAAGGCTCGAGGGTCGAAGCCCGCGTCTCAGCCGCACCAAGTCTCGTGGGTCGAAACCCGCGTCTCAGCAGCACCAAGGCGCGTGGGTCGACACCCGCGTCTCAGTTGTAACCGTCCCGGTTATAGGGTCAATCACGGCCCACATAACGGGAAAAGTTAACCCCCATTATGGAGTATTTTTAGGAGGCACGTACGCCCCTGAAACCTCTATAAATAGCCCCGTTGCTATGGAGAAGGGGTCGGATTTTTGAGAGAAGAACTCTGAGAGAAAAGAGCTTGACTTTAGAGCTTCCACAGAGGAGGAAAGAGAGTCCAACCCTTCAGATAACTTGCTGCGTACAAGTTAATCTTTGCCTACAATCTCTTGGTCGATAGAACTGTGCTACTCCATCCACCATCCGAAGAGAAGATCCCCAGAAGTTCTCGACGTTCACCCGGTCAACGGAAAACAAGATTCACTTTCCACCGCCACTTGAAGAACCCAGCACTAAACAAAGGGGAGATTCAAGACTCAACATCTTCCCTTCCTTGTAGTCGGAGCATTAGTCCGTTGTAATCTTTCAACTGATTCAAGAAAATTTTACATCGAATTCTTCTACTCCGTACCAAACAGTAGAGTAGTGGCTCGAAGCTCAAAACATATCCAGGTGTTTGCGCTTGATCTTCTATCTTTTAGCTCTTATCTCTCTTATATTTTGCATTGCTATATATTGTTCATATTCATATACATGCTAGATATTGTTTGCGTGCCCACACTTATGTTGAATCAAGAGAGCTTTTAAAAGCACCTCAACTCTTAATTTCGAGGAATCTCAAGCCCTTCACGGGGAATTCGGACTCACTCTTGGTTACACATAGTGTGTTAGTAATTAAGTTTTTAATTTCGCATCATTTGTCATTAGATTAGTATTACACCTATTCACCTCCATCTAGGTGTACCTTCAATTGGTATCAGAGCTAGCACTCCTTATATTCGGTTTAATCACCTACGAGTGAGATCCTCATTTACTAATCTAGTATTGCTTTGCACATATATTAGTTTGTACTCGTAAATTTTCTTGACCCTCATTTATGATATTTTCAATATTGATATGTGAAAATTTAAAATGAGTGCTTATCTCAAAGCCCTAAGATTGCATGTCTATCTTGCCATTACCAAGAAATCTTATCTTGATAATAACAAGTACCTAGAGGCTAATAAACAAACCTTAAAAGCATTAAAGCACACACTTAGCAAATATTATCTTTTTTTGATTTCTCATTATGATTCCGCTTTTATAGTATGAAAAATATTGACCTCTCCCATGGAACAAGCTTCACATATTTTGGGGAGAGAGAAAGAGAGAGGCTATTGGGGATGAATCCGAGCAAACATGCCACATGGTTCAAGGGAATAACTCCCTTGAGGTAAATTCAAATACCCATCTTGATGATAGTGCTTTTTCTTCAAATGATGATAATGTTATAGATGCACATGCTTTAAATGAAGAACTATCTATGTTTTGTGAAAACTTACTCTCCAAATATAATGGTTTGAAAAAGAAAAGTTTTAATTTAAAAGAAGATAATAAAAATTTATTTTTAAAACTTGATTGATTTTGCAAGAGAGGGTTGAGATTTCAAGTGAAAGAGATTCCTCAAAAATTCAACTTTATCTTGCTTTAATAAAAAATGAAATTTTAAAGGATAAAAATAATTTTGAAGTTGATATTGTTTTGAAGAAAAATGAGGTTTTGTCTTCAAAATCTGAATTTATTTTAAAAGAAAATGATTCTTTGCAAAACAAAATTACTTTGATTTTAAAAGAATTGGATTTTGTTCAAAGCAAAATATTTCTTTAAAAAATAATTTTTCTTCCTATTCTTATCATGAATCTATTGTTATACCTCTTATTGATAAGAGTGCATGCTCCACTTTTTCTTTAATTATTGAAAATGAATATGTATGTTGAAAAAGAGTGTAGATTATTTGGGCTTCACTTTGAGCCAATATACAATGAACTACACTAGATTAGAATTTATGTTTCAAAAGAAACATACTCCAAATATGCATGCACACCCTTCACGGCATACACATGCTCATCATGCTCACACACATGATTCAATGTATGCTAATATGTGCACTTGTACATATTGTGGACGTAAAAGGCACCTTGCAAAATTTTGTTATGATAGAATACATGATTCAAATTTTGTAAAAAAATATGTTTGGGTTAGGAAAGGTGCTAACCCCTATAAACTCAAGAAAGTGTAGATACTAAAATTCACTTCTATTGTATTTGATGTAGGTGTGGGCTCTCACAAGACGTGAGAGTATCAGTGCCTTAATGGTGGACGCGTTTCGAGCTAAAAGATCATATTTATGGATGCATCACTTTCAAGAGAAGCTTAGGTTGGAGGACCACCATGGTCTGAAGACCTAGAGAATAGTTAATATGCTTTAGTAACTATCTCTAACTCCTTATTTTTATTTACATGTTTTCTCATTGTTGATTTTTAGCATGTTATGGTTTTTATGTTCATTAAGTTTAAATGTGATGTTTATTAGACTTGTGATATACATGTATAGCATTTGAGATACACCCATGTTCATATGAATTTATATTTATTTGTGTTCTCAATTTTTGTTTAGCTATTGTGTATATCCTAGTGTTAATAATATTTACATTTACACTAATAATCATATTTGATTTTGAACCATATTTTGATGTTTTATGCTTCATATTTTGATTACTTGTTTAGATGTAATTTTCATTAAAACTTATTCTTATACTTGTACAAGTAGTGAGCTACACTTGATTATTGTGTTTGAGTATTTTATTGCTCATGTGTACTCATTACATGTATTTGTATAATATAGTTTTGATGATTCTTACATTTACACTTATATTCCCCATTTTGTATATGTTTTTATGTTTAGCTTCATGTATATATAAATTTTATCAAAACTATATATATATATATTTTATCCTTGAATCACTTGCTTTTTACTTGACAAATATAGAGGTTAAAGGTCTTAGTGAAGACATATTGCTCGATAGAAATTAGTGGAGAAAGCTGATCCATGTGCCCGATCCAGCGTAATTCTCTTTTGGTTCATGTAGCCTACCCCAAATACTTGGGACATATGGCTTAGTTGTTGTTGTTGTTGTATACTCTTGTGTAGATTAATTTTATGTTTGGGATAAATATGTATGTTTTAGTTTTGACAGAACATGTATATGCTTTGAAGTATAATTTTGATGTTTCTATGTTTATGAAAAATGATTTTTATTTATTGAGCTTCATTGTCTTATCTCTATGATTTTGTTGATTATATGATTCTTGCACTCTATGTTTGTTGCTTAATGTATATTGGATTTCATCCATATCATCTATGCTTCATGTGTTTAGAAAAACCTATTTCGATTTATCTCGCTCATGGTTTTAAGTTTTGTTTTTAAACAAAACTTATTTTGAGATTTAATGTCAAAAATAAAGATATATCATTTATATGTGTATTGGATTCTATCCATACACACTATACTTCAAATGTGTTTCAATATCTTATTTTTGTATCTATACATGTTTTGGAGAAAACGAATTTTCATTTTAAAATCTAAGTTTTGAAAAATATTGTTTTTTGTTTAAGGTTAAATTTTCATGCCTCAAAAATAGTTTGTAATATGCATTGATTTTTTATCACACATTTGTACTTCAAATATTTATATGAAATTATTTTTGTAGATTTTATGCGATTTTATGCGATTTTATTATGTTTTAAAAGCCAACTTTTCAAACCTATAATCCCTATTCTGGGGCTACTGGCAGTCGGTCAATGTGCATAAGGACGTGCACATAGTCCATGCCTAAGGGCCGGTCGACCATATGGTCGACCGACTGGCACTACTCAACTCTCGGGTAGGGCCCGGTCGACCGAGCAGTCGATCAAAAAAAACAATTTACCTTGGGACGATTGACCGGGCGGTCAACTGATGGCTCAAATGATCGAAAATCTGACCATTGGCCGGTCGATCAGGCGGTCGACCGACAGCCCATTCTGGGCAGAATTTGATCCCAACAACTAGTTTTTCCAAAGCCTTCTACAAGAATTTCTAAAGCAATTTTTTCTATCTTCTCTTGAGTTTCTACAGCAAGTTTCAAAAAAAATTTTGTGCTTCAAAATCAAATCTTTATTTGTCTTTTAAAGTTTTGAAAAATTAAAGAAAAATAAGTCTTTGAAAAAATTTATTTTGATCTTTATTTTTCATATCTATCTAGAGTTTTTTCAAGTATTTTTTCTTTGAGATTTCTTTGTCAAATACTTTATTTTCTCACATACTTGAGCTATCATCTCAAATTTATCTTTAGGATCTTGTTTGTGAGAAAAATTATTTGTGATCCTTTGAGATCACTTAGTATTGTTTGTGATCTTTGTGATCACCAAGTTGTAATTTTTCTTTACTTTATGCTAGGCTTTGTGCCATCCTATTGCGTAGAGGAGAAAGAGAGTGCAGTTGTGTACTCTCGATTTGTAATTGTAATTTCCCGGCGGAGGTCCCTTTGTGGGAGGTCATGTGTGAATATAGTGAAAATCCTTTCGTATGAAGGTGGGGACGTAAAGCAGTGGCTCGAACCTCAAAACATATCCTTGTATTTGCATTTGAATCTTTCTCTCTCAACTCTCATCTCTCTTATATCTTGCATTGCTACACATTGTTCATATTCATATATATGCTAGATATCGTTTATGTGCCCACACTTGTGTTCAACCAAGAGAGTTATTAAAGCACCTCAACTCTTAATTTAGAAGAATCTCGAGAAGTAGTTTCAAAGCCCTTCACAGAGAATTCGGACTCACTCTTGGTTATACACTTAGTGTGTTAGCAATTAGTTTTTAATTCCGTAACATTTATCTTAGATTAGTACTACACGTATTCAGCCCCTCTAGGTGTACTTTCAATTGGTATCAGAGCTAGCGCTCCTGATATTCGGTTTAACCACCTAGGAGTGAGGTTCTCATTTGCTAATCTAGATTTGTTTTGCACACATATTTATATACACTCATTAATTTTCTTGTTCCATCTATGTATGATGTTTCTAACATCGCTATGCGAAAGTTTAAGATGAGTGCATACCTCAAAACCCTAGGATTGCATGTCTATCTTGCCACTACCAAGAATTTTATCTTAGTAACGACAAGTATTTAGAGGCTAATACACAAGCCATAGATGCACTTAGGCAAATGCTTAGTAAAAAATATTTGTTTTTGATTTCTCATTGTGATTCCGCTTTTGCAGTGTGAAACACATTGACCTCTCTCGAGGAACAAGCTTCACACATTTTGGAGAGAGAACCAAGAAGAGATGAGTCAGAGGAAGCTTGCTTTATGGTCTAAGAGAATGACTCCCTTGAGGTATATGCGGATACTCATCTTGATGATTTTGCTAGCTCTTCAGATGATCATGATAGTATGGATGCCCATGCTTTAAATGAAGAGTTTTTCAAGTTTTGTGAAAACTTGCTTTCTAAATATAAACTTTTGAAAAGAAAGAGTTTTGATTTAAAAAGGGAAAATGAAAATTTATTTTTAAAACTTGATTTAGTTTTATAAGAGAAGGTTGAGGTTTCAAATGAAAGGGATTCATTAAGAACCCAACTTGACCTTGTCTTAAAAGAAAATGAGTTTTTAAAGAATAAATATGATTTTGATGTTGTTCTGAAGAAGAATAGTGTTTTATCTTCAAACTTGATTTAGTTTTAAAAGAAAATGATTCTTTGAAAAATAAAATAGTTTTGATTTCTAAAGAATTGGAATCTACTTCTTTAAAAAAATATTTCATTGAAAAATGATTTTGCTTCCCATTCTTGTCATGATTCTATTGTTGGACCTTTTAGTGATAAGAATTTTGTTTTTATTGCTTGCTCCACTTCTTTCACTATTGATAATGATATTCATGCTTTGAAGAAGAGTATAGATTGTTTGGGCTCCACTTTGAGCCAATGTGTTATGAATCACAAGAGATTAGAATCCATATTTTACAAGAAACACGCTTCACACATTCATGCACACCCTTCACAGTATACATATATTTCTCATGTTCACATGAGTGATACCATGTATGCTAGAGCGTACACTTGTATACATTGTGGTCGTAAGGGCCATCTGTAAAATTTTGCTATGATAGAATAAATGATTTAAATTTTACAAGTAAACATGTTTTGGTTAAAAAAGGTGTTAACCCTGATGGACCCAAGAAAGTTTGGGTGCCAAAATCCACCCCTATTGCATTTGATGTAGGTGTGGGCTCTCACAAGATGTGAGAGTATTGGTGCTTGATGGTGGATATATTTCGAGCTAAATGTCATAATTTTGGATGCATCACTTTCAAGGGATGTTTGGTAGAAGAACCACAATGTTTTGAAGACCTAGAGACTAGTTCATTTGGTTTTGGTAACTATCTCTAACTTCTTATTTTTATTTACATTCTTTCTTATTGTTGATGTTTAGCATGTCTTGATTTTCATGATTTATTAAGTTTAAATGCAATGTTTATTAGACTTGTGATATAAGTGTTTGAGATATACCCATGTTCATATGGATCATATCTTTGTGTTCTCAATTATTGTTTACCTATTGTGCCTATCTTAGAGTTAATAATATTTGCATTTACACTAATAATCTATATCATGTTTTGATATTTTGTGCTTCATATTTTGATTACATGTTTAGATGTGACTTTTATTAAAACTTATGTTTATACTTGTATAAGTAGTGAGCTACACTTGATTCTTATATTTTGGTACCTTTATTGGTCATGTGTACTCATTACATATATTTATATAATGTAGTTTTGATGATTCTTACATTTACACTTGTATTCGTTATTTTGTACATATTTTTGTATTTAGCTTCATGTATATGTAAATTTTGCTTTAAAACTATATCAGTTCTATCCTTGAGTCACTTGCTTTACATGCCATTTACTCTTTTGTAGACTTAATTTATGTTTGAGATAAAAATGTATACTTTAGTTTTGACAAAACATACATATACCTTGAAGTTTATGTTTCTTGTTTAATTTTGAAGAATTTTTTTTGTTTCATGTTTATGAAAATGGATTTTCATTGAGCTTAATTGTTTTATCTCCATGATCTTGTTGATTATATGATTCTTATACACTCTATGTTTTGGTGTTTACTCATGATTTTGGATTCATGAGGAAAAATATGCTTTGTAGATTTTTGTGTGTCAATTATTACGTGATTTTTATGTTTTCATGAGATAAATATTTATTTTTCCTTACTTGAAAGATTTCGTACTAGTTTTAAAATTATCTTAAAACTAGTTTCGTATTCTTCAATTGGTAGAGTTTTCAACCTATGCTAAAATTCTCAAAATATTATTTTTAGAAACTTCTACCCTAAAAGAGCGAGACCATGTCTTGTGTGCCTAATTGAAAATCTATTTAAACATGTTCATAAAAGGGTGGATGTTATGAGATATACATGATTTTAATGAAAATTGATTTTTATATACTCATGTTTTCTATATATATATGCATCATATGTTAATTAATATTATATTGCACTGATCATACATATATATAGATGTTTTCTTGTGCTATGAAACATATATAACCATACATTTTTAGCACAAAATGATTTTATGCTAAGCTTGATGTAGTTCTTAATAATAATTAGTATCTTTACAAGCTTAAGCATTAGTTTTCTTGGTATTTCATAACGGGGAGAAAATACTTGATTTATTTTTCAATTGGTATTTATTTTCAATTGTATCTTACTCTCACTCTTTATAAAGAAAAATATTTTATTTTTAGAAAATGCTAACATTTTCAATATTGGTATCAATAGTCTTCAATTGATATTATTCTCAAATTGATATCTATATTGCAAAATAATTTTAATATTTACCTAAAAAAATAGGTTTAAAATTATTTCACTTTCAATTGGTAAAAAAAATTCTTTCTATTGCTTTAAAATTTACCTAAAGACTATCATGTTTTTCAATTGGTATTCATTGGTAAAAAGATTGTTTCACTTTCAATTGGTAAAAAAATTTCTTTCTATTGCTTTAAAATTTACCTAAAGATTGTTTTGCTTTCAATTGATATAAAAATATATTTTTATTGATATTGTTTGTTTTTCTTCACCCTTTGTTGATGAGTGACAAAAAGGGGGAGAATGATTTGATTTTATATATGCATGTTTCACGTTTATTTGTGTTTATGCATATATATGATTTATACATATTCATATGTATATGTTATTTTATAAATTCTTATTGTACATTTTTTTATTATTGTTTTTTAGTATTTGAGCTTACATTGAATATCTATTTGTTTATTCTCTATGCATGAGTTAAGAAGAAGCTTCTATGAAACTTATTTTTAATCCATGCATATATAAACTCATAAGTTTTGTCATCATCAAAAAGGGGGAGATTATTGGCCTAAATGCCCTTCATCTTAGTTTTGATGATGACTAACTTATGAAATTTGTTACTAATGATCTTGTGTTTAAATAGTTTCAGTTATTGAAAAATTTTAGTAGTTGTTTAGCTTCATCAAAGGATTCAAAGTCAAGTTTGGAAGCTAATACGTGTTGATTCAAGAACTCGCGCTTCAAGATCATGTCTAGTACTCGAAATTGAGTCAAGCTCATGGATCGTATTTGGATTAAGTCGTCTTGGAGATAAAGATCGACAAGAAGACTTCGATTTTGGTTTGTTTAGTTTTGTTTAGATCTTGTATAAGAATAATTTAGTTTTGATATGCTCAGGTATACACACACACAAGTTCAAAAATTTTGGTTTCAATTTAACCGTTTTGAATTTTCAAGAATATATCTTTCGTTTTCATGAATAGATCGAATCAAAAGAAATTTACATGGTTTAATGTATATTGGATTTCATTCATATACATCTATGCTTCATGTGTTTAGAAAAACCTATTTTGATTTATCTAGCTCATGGTTTTAAGTTTTATTTTTAAACAAAACTTATTTTGAGATTTAATGAAAAAATAAAGATATATCATTTATATGTGTGTTGGATTCTATCTATACACACTATGCTTCAAATGTATTTCAATATCTTATTTTTGTATCTATACAAGTTTTGGAGAAAATGAATTTCCATTTCAAAACTAAGTTTTGAAAAATACCGTCTTTTGTTTAAGCTTAAATTTTCATGCCTCAAAAATAGTTTAAATAGTTTGTAATATGTGTTGATTTTTGATCACACATATTTGTACCTCAAATATTTATATGAATTTATTTTTGTGAATTTTATGTGATTTTATGACATTTTATAAGTGTTTTAAAAACCAACTTTTCAAACCTATAATCCCTGTTTTGGGGCTACTGGCGGTCGACTGACCGGTCGATCGAACCAGAGCTCGGTCGACCGGTCGGTCGACTGACATGCACAAGGACGTGCACATAACCCATGCCTAAAGGTCGGTCAATCGTACGGTCGACCAACTGGCACTACCTAACTCTCGGGTAGGGCCCGGTCGACCGAGCAGTAGACCGACAAGGCAATTTGCCTTGGGGACAATCGACCGGGCGGTCGACCGATGACTCAAAAGGTCAAAAGTCCGACCGTTGGCCGGTCGACCGACAGCCCATTCTGAGCAGATTTTGACCCCAATAGCTAGTTTTTCCAAGGCCCTATAAATATGAGTTTTGGGGTTGTTTTCTATAAGAATTTCTAGAGCAATTTTTCTATCTTCTCTTGAGTTTCTATAGCCAGTTTTAAAAGAGTTTTTGTGCTTCAAAATCAAATCTTTATTTGTCTTTTAAAGTTTTTGAAAATCAAAGAAAAATACGTCTTTGGGAAATTTGTTGTGATATTTATTTTTCATATCTATCTAGAGTTTTCTCACGTATTTTTTCCTTGATATTTCTTTTCCAAATACTTTATTTTCTCACATTTTTGAGCTATCATCTCAAATCTATCTTTAGGAACTTATTTTGTGAGAAAAATTGTTTGTCATTCTTTAAGATCACTAAGTATTGTTTGTGATCTTTGTGATCACCAAGTTGTAATCTTTCTTGGCTTTGTGCTAGGCTTTGTGTCATCCTCTTACGTAAAGGAGAAAGAGACTGGAGTTATATACTCTCGGTTTGTAATTTGTAATTTCTCAGTGAAGGTCCCTTTGTGGAAGGTCCTGTGTGGATATAATGGAAATCCCTCTGTGTGAAGGTGAGGACGTAAAGTAGTGACTCGAATCTCATAACATATCCTTATATTTACGCTTGGATCTTTTTTCTTAACTCTCATTTCTCTTATATCTTACATTGTTATACATTGTTCATATTCATATACATGCTAGATATTGTTTGTGTGCCCGCACTTGTGTTTAACCAACAGAGCTTTTAAAGCACCTCAACTCTTAATTTAGAGAAATCTCGAGTAGTAGTTCCAGAGCCCTTCACAGGGAATTTAGACTCACTCTTAGTTATAATTAGTTTTTAATTCCGCGTCATTTGTCTTAAATTAACACTACACCTATTCACCCTCTATAAGTGTACTTTCAAGATGTAGTGGCTAGTTATGAAAGAAGCTATTATAAGATCTCTTCGACTAACTCTATGAAGCTCGGGTATTCTCAGAATTGATCCATGATCGGGTTATCTTGCAGAAGTCGGTATTCAGGTTTCTAGACGGTTATTCTATATTCTTGGCTATATCTTTCTGAGTGATCGATACCTGGTATTCAGAATTCTTAACTATCAGTCTTCTTTAATTATGCTTAGTATTATCAGGATTTTTCTTTATCTTCGGTATTCTGACTTATTCTCGGAGAGATTAAGCATACAGCACATCAGATATTTTATTACAGACACTTCATCAAGTACAACTTAATGCCTCTCAAATAAAGAAGTGATACCGGGTCAGCATTATTTGGCATCGTTCAGAGATTTATACAGTAGGAAGTGCAGAAGATAACTATGTTCCAATCATTGGTCAGTCGACTTGGGAGCGTTACCCTTAGTTATTCATATCTTGATTGGTATAATTCCCTTCCATATCCTTTTTGTGTTCATTTTACCCTTATCGAAATTGCGAGGAGAATTTTTGTAAGGTGGATGGAATGCAACACCCCGTTCTGGAATATGTACTTAGTTACGTATTCAAATTTTTTGATCATATTTTTTGATTTACTTCCTATATTTGTTTTTTTATGAATTATTTATATGACCATTAGCCTTGGATCAGGATTCGCGGATTCGTAGACTCGGAGTCAGCGCTAATCTGAACCGGGAACCAAATCCTATAGTATTGCTCGATTTGGTCATTTCGGTATTCAGATTTAACCGATTTCAGTTTCAAACATTATTTTCAATATTTTAGATTTTTCATGATTTTCTGTAATTTTTTTGGATTAAATTGTAAATCTTCAAAACTGGTGTCGACCAGTACCGCTGATCGATTCCCAGATTTTTAATTTATAAATAGAGTTAAATTTCTAGAAACTGCTTTCACATTATCTCTTAAAATCATATTTTTCTCTAAATGCATTATTGGAGATTTTTCTAAATTTATCGAAATTACATCAGATTTGGTATTGACCAGTATCTCCGGAAGATTCCAGGATTTTTAATTAAAAAATGAGATTTTATTTTTAAAAAATGATTTCATATTATCCCTCAGGATGATGTTTTCTATCTCTGAAATTTTTTGAGGATTTTGCTGTATTTATCAAAATCCGACCGACCCGGTGTAAACTAGTATCGATGGTTGATTTTAGAATTTTTATTTTGAAAAGGGGATTGAATTTCTAAAATCTGATTTTGTCATGAGTCTTGAAATTAAATTTATTATTTTTGAGAATTTTTGGGAATCTTTTCGAGTTACTTCATTTTTCGGGCTTTTCTGAAGTTTTCGGTGTTTTCTCAGATATCGGAATTTTATCAAGATATTTTCTTTTCTCTTTTTCTCATTTTCTCTCTCCACCCTAGACGCGCGACTTATTCAGACGTGGGTCTGATTTCTGATGCAGAGATTGCCTTTTCTCTCTCCGTATTTAATTCCTTTCAAACCATCACCATCTGTCTGTCAAATCCCACTTCTTTTTCCTTGCAACGTGACGCTCGCGTTTTTCTCAGACGCAGAGCTTAACTCCGCGCCTGGATCTGTTTAACCTAAACGCGAGTCATTTGAATGAGACGCGGGTCTCATTTATGTGCAATGGCAAATTTGTAATAATCATAACTTCTATATACCCCCCCCCCCCGTAATTATCTTTCTTTCAGTCTTTCTTCCTTTCTTCTTCTTCCAGCAAGCAAGCCACAGCCGCACCCACCTCCTTAACTGCCCCTCCTTGGTCAACTATCACCACCACCATCTCCACCACCCCTTCCTCCTCCATCTCCTCCTCCATTCTAACAACAACAACAACTATAACACCTACTCCAACCACCAACATCACCTCCTTCTTCTTCACAAAAACAACCCATTACCACCAAACTTTACCACCATTTCCACCACCACCTACACCACCTCAGCCACCACCAACCATGCCATCTTTCTCTCCTCGGAGGGCTCTTTCCAACGAGCTTATTCATCGCTATCTGAAACACCGTTTCAAAACTCCAAATATCCTATTTACTCTACACTTGCACCCCTTCCTTTGCAACATCTTCTTCTTCTTCATTGGGGCCCAGGCCGTCGGCCATCTGAGCGTCGCCGACCAGGCCGCCGGCTAGCCAGAGATGGCCGACCATCCTCCCCCCTTCCCTTCTTTCTTTCTTACTTTCCTTTCTTTCTTTTCTTCCTTCCTTTATTTCGTTCTTTCCTTTTCTCTTCTCTCATTCTCACCCTTGCGTCTCTCTCTCTCTCTCTCTCTATTTCTTACCCTTGCTTCTTATGCTCTCTCTGATCTCTCTTTCCCTGTACACTCTCTCTCCCTGTATACTCTCTCTCATCTGTCCATCTCTCTAGACTTTTCTCTCTATCTTTCTCCTTCTCTCTCTATCTCTCTCATTATCTTCCTCTTTAATGCGGTTCTCGCATTATTGTATCAATGTGACATGAAGGTTCATGAGAACATCCGCGTTCTTCTTTTGTTATGGCTTAAATGCGGGTCTCAAACTCCGCATTTATGGCATTTGTGTAACACGACTCCCGCGTCTGCGACCCCCGCGTCTTCATTCTCTCTCCTTCTGGTTCCTTCTCTCTCCTCCTCTACATAATGTAATATTTATTATATATGAAAGCTTATCATGTTGTTATTTGGAGTTCCGAGATTTGCGGCGCATTCAGATATTTTAAGCGAGTGTCCTCGCCTCATTTTGAGTTTTTCAGCTTCATCGGGTTGACTTGTATTACATGTTATATTTGTATCTATATTCGTATTTCTACATTGGGTTGTGGCCTTATATTTGCATTTGTATATGACCGAGTGCCCAGTTTTGTACATGTAGATGCCTGTAGCGAATGCTTATAACAGTGTAGACAATATTCCTTAGGTGTGTTGTTTAGAACTAACACATTCTGCAGGTACCCTTGCCTTCAAGCTTAACCTCCGGGTTCAACCTCTCTGAGATTTTAAAAGTCCTTTAGAATTTATATATGCTACGCCTGGTAGGTGGACCTAGCGTCAGCATTAAACTGCTAATTCCGTTCGAGCGCTACCCTGTGAGCACGGTTGTACCATGAGCGGTAGTATGGCATTAATACGCATGTTGTGACACGTGTGTTTAGCTATGCAGCGAGTGGTAACCACGCCGAGCGTGATAACATCTAGTGTTGTACATTAGCTTCGCTCCAGCTCGTTTAGCTTCACTTGAATGTTCGCTTGCTCGCTTATTCGTTTGCCTACTCGATTAATTCTTCTATTAATGGTTGTGAAAGGCTTGAAATCTTGCTTATATTGTTTTTCTATATCACTTGACATGCTTTCACTTGACGTGCTATAATCCACCATGCTGTCTCTTGTTACCTGACATGTTACTACTGGTCACCTGCCCCTTGTTATGATATCACTTATCACCTGTTACCTGCCTGATCACTTGTCATTGTCATATTAACACCTGACACTTGTCATGTTTAACTCTTGACTCATAATTATCACATTACGTGAATGTAGTACCTGATCTCTTATTAAGTACTCCTGTTATGTGATTGAAAAACTGAGATTGCAAAGAAAGAGTTAAAGTTTATGAATTCTCAGTCTCAATTCTATCCGCTGCAGCAAGGGCCAAAGCGGGTCGATCTACAGGGAAGGATGCGATGCAAGCTTTTCGGACGATTTCTCTGTATCCTTAGAACAAAACAAAAGAGAGATTAGATTTGGAATATATGATTGGAGATATGTGGTTTTACTGATCTTCTACCACAACCCATAGTGTAAGTCTTGAATATTGAATATCATCTTGAAATACATAAAATCTATCCTAGGTTTATTAGAAAAGATTCAAGTAAGAAAAAATGATATTAGAATTTAACTAGTTTGCACTACTAAAAATCCAACAAGTGTTCATCCTAACTTCTAAGTACAGCATAAGAAAAGTCTCACCTTAAGGTTATGCTGTCAAAGTACTTAAGCATGAAGTTGTGAAGAATAGTTTAGAGGTGTAACCTAGATTAGAAAAACTAACTATCAATTTAATCTTCAAGCAATCTGTCTTAAACTTAGGGTTTCTAAAAATTATTATCAATCCATTCAATTCCTAAACTGCTCTAGGGTTGTTTAAGAAATCAGCAAACCACACTTTAGAATTAGTTAATCATCTTTTTTTTATATATTTTTAATTTTTTTATTTTGTTTAATATGAAGAATTGTGAGAGAAAGAAGAACAAAACAAATAGAAAGATCACAGAGTAAAACAAAATTAAATGACAAGAATTTAAATGACAAAAAAGGTAACCTTTATTTGAAATCGCGTCCAAATACAATGCTCCTTCTTCTCCAAAGTATGCTAAAAACGAAATGAAGATTACAGAAATTTGAAAAGAGAAAAACTAAAGAAATCCTAATTTCCCGTCTCTGGATGCGCCTCTCTGTTGCTCTACAGGGGTATTTATAGGAGCTGGAAGAAGTAGAGTCCCGTTAAAACTCTCGTGCAAAAGCAGGTATCCCCTCTCATCCGCGTTTCCGCGGCCACAGCCTTGTCCCTGGCCACGTGCTTTCGCATGTGGCCTCCTCTGGTCCGTCCATCTAGGTACATCCGTTTAGATCTGGCATCTCGACTCTTTATTTTGAAAATTCGGGATAACTTGGGAAGCAAGTTACCCTAAATCCAAATCTCTTCAAAGCGAATTTTATCTTTGCACTCTCCTTTTTTTATCTTTATCCTCATCCTGCAAGCATTTAGGGTTGAGTAGAAGTCTATCCTTTCCCTCTTCTTTTAGTATTTGCAACTTTGGCACTTGGTAATTGCAACTTTGACATTTGGTAATTGCAACTTTTGCATTGGGCTTGGACATGGGCTTTTGGGTTTCATTTAGGTTTTTATTCTTTATTTGAATAAATACTCAAGGCCTGCACACATTAAATAATAAAACTTTAGTAATAGTGCATAATTAAAAGAATAAATAGGAAACATGGTAGTAAATGTAGTGATAAATATGCAATTTTTACTACCTATCACACCCCCACATTTATCTTTTTGCTCGTCCTCGAGTAAAAATCAAAAAGAATAAGAAAAGAAAAACTAGTCTAGCTAACTCACTTTCGTAGGAATCACGGTTGCACTTAGCATGTGCAACAAGCCGTTAAACCTCTAGGTTACCCTAGAGGACGAGTGTTGTCTCGTGAGGGTTTTCAGCAAATTACACTCACAAAATCCATAAAAAGGAAAATATTTGAAATATGTTTGAAGAGACCAAGTAGTCTATAAGTTTTAGGATTATCATTTTTATTCATTCTTAAACTTAGTCTTTATATAGTAAATTGTTATCCATTTTAGGTAAGGATCAAAATTGAATTTTTGTATAGTCTTTTTCGTTACCAAAAGTCATATGCATCCTTGTGAATCTTTACTAGGAATTCCTTAATTTGGACTCTCATGCCTCTTTATTATTATTATGATTATTTTTTTCTTTTTTTTAATATGTATAACTCATCTAATTTTCTTTCGTGTAAGTATCAAGGCTTCTTGAGGCCCTCATACCTAACTAATTGACTATTAGATGTGCTAATACATATATAATATTTCTTAGTTTTCTTAGGCTTTCTAATCCACCCATGTAGCGAACTTAAAGTCGGTGACTCCCAAACTAGTTGGTTTTAGGGCACCGGGTGAGAAAACACCCACGGACTCAAATTCGAGTGAACTAGGCCACAAAACTAAGGACTTTATTTTATAAAATCACCTTTAGGCTTGAATACTTATGCTTCTTGAGGCACATGTATCCAACTTAATTAGTGAATTTCTTTGTTTTTTTTATATTTTTTTTACGAGGCACACGAGTCTTTGTCTTAGAATCCTAGATATGCATTAGGTATGCACATTTCATTAAGGTAAAAATCAAGACTAATTAATTATTCAATTTCTCCTCCTATACCTAAAAATTCAACAATTTATTTATTTTGACCAAGTTTTTAGAAATCCTAATCATGATTTTCCTAATTCTTAAGACTAACTTAGATTTCTGTCAAAAGATAAGTCAAAATATTGTCCTTTTTATAAAAAAAATTTTAATTTTTAAAATTTTTTTTGTTATGTTAGAACAAATAAAGAGAAAAAGAATTAAAAAATTTATATATATATATATATATATATTAATTTTTAATTTTTCATTTTTCATTTTTTTTAATTTTTACATTTTACCCTTCCCCCACACTTGTCTCATGCATTGTCCCCAATGTATGAATGAAATCATGGATGCATGAATTGGCAGAGAGATAGAGTTACCGATACATTGGGTCAAAAAGACCCATGACTGCTTTTACTTCCGGAACTGATTCCAAAAAGATTTTAAGACGTTGACCATTTACCTTGAATGTACTGCCATTTTTTGGGTCGTAGATCTCTATGGCTCCGTGTGGAAACACAGTCTTAACAATGAAGGGCCCTGTCCATCTTGATTTTAACTTGCCAGGAAAGAGATGAAGTCTAGAGTTATAGAGTAACACTTTTTGTCCTTGGACAAAAGTTTTTCTCGTGATGAACTTATCGTGAAAAACCTTAACCCTATCCTTCACAATTTTCGCATTGTCATATGCTTCGTTCCTCAATTCTTCTAGTTCAGAAATTTGCAATTTCCGAAGCTCACCGGCCTTTTCTAGATCGAAATTCAGCTGCTTAATTGCCCATAAGGCCCGGTGCTCTAACTCAACAGGAAGGTGGCAAGCCTTTCCAAAGACTAGTCTGTAGGGAGACATTCCTAGAATCATTTTAAAGGCAGTCCTATATGCCCATAGGGCATCCACCAATTTGGTGGACCAGTCCTTCCTATTCTGATTCACAGTTTTCTCCAAGATAAGTTTGACTTGCCTATTGGAAACTTCTACCTGTCCACTGGTTTGAGGATGGTATGGCGTAGATAACTTGTGAGTTATGGCATATTTTCGCATAAGAGCTTCAAAAGTTCTATTGCAAAAATGTGTACCATTGTCACTAATTATGGCACGAGGGGTTCCAAAGCGCGAGAAGATGTTTTCTTTCAAGAATTTGACAACAACTTTGTTGTCATTTGTCTTGCAAGGGACGGCTTCAACCCATTTCGATACGTAATCTACGGCCAATAAGATGTATTGGTGCCCAAACGAATTAGGGAAGGGTCCCATAAAGTCAATGCCCCAAACATCGAAAAGTTCTACTTCTAGAATTGGATTTAGGGGCATCATATTTTGTTTAGAAATCCTTCCTATCATTTGACATCTTGTGCACGTTTTGCAAAATTCAAATGCGTCTTTAAACAAAGTTGGCCAATAAAAGCCACTTTGTAGGATCTTTTCGGCAGTTTTGCGGGGACCAAAGTGTCCACCGCAAGCAAATTCATGACAAAAGGCTAGAACGCTTCTAGTTTCCTCATCGGGGACACATCTCCTAATAATTTGGTCGCTACAATATTTGAAAAGGTAAGGATCTTCCCATATGTAATACCGGACTTGAGACAAGAATCGGTATCTATCCTATTTTGATCAATTAGGTGGTGTTTGGTTTGTGACTAAGTAATTTACTATGTCGGCAAACCATGGTTCCTTAGAGATAGCTAGAAGTTGTTCATCAGGAAAATTGTCATTGATGGGCAGTTCGTCAGAAGGTGCGTTTGGCACACGAGAGAGATGGTCTGCGACAACATTTTCAACACTTTTTTTATCTCGAATTTCGAGATCAAATTCTTGAAGGAGGAGGATCCAACGAATGAGTCGGGCCTTCGCATCCTTTTTTAGCATTAGGTATCGAAGTGCAGAATGGTCGGTGAAAATCATGGTCTTGGTCCCAAGTAGGTATGGGCGGAATTTCTCCAAAGCGAACACTACTGCCAAGAATTCTTTCTCGGTTGTAGTATAGTTCATTTGGGCGTCATTGAGTGTCCTACTTGAATAATAGATCACGTGTTGCTTGTTATCCTTGCGCTGTCCTAAAACAGCGCCTATCGCAAAATCGGAGGCATCGCACATGATCTCAAAAGGGTTGGACCAGTCCGGAGGTGAGATGATAGGTGCAGAGATGAGTTCCAATTTCAACTTCTCCCACGCGCTATTACACATATCGTCAAAGATGAAGGGCACGTCTTTAGCTAGGAGGTTTGTAAGGGGTCTAGCAATTTTGCTAAAATCCTTAATGAACCTACGGTAAAACCCAGCGTGTCCTAAGAAAGAACGAATGTCCTTCACGCATCGTGGAATTGGAAGTTTGGCTATGATCTCCACCTTAGCCTTGTCTACTTTGATCCCTTCCCTAGATATCTCATGACCTAGGACAATCCCATGTTGCACCATGAAGTGGCACTTTTCCCAATTGAGGGTCAAGTTCTTTTCGGTGCATCTATTCAGCACTAGCTCCAAGTGATGGAGACATTGGTCAAATGAATTCCCATAAATGGAGAAGTCGTCCATGAAAATATCTAAGAAGCGCTCGACCATATCAGAAAAAAGGCTTAACATACAACGTTGGAATGTGGCGGGGGCATTACATAGGCCGAAAGGCATTCGACGATAGGCAAATGTCCCAAATGGGCACGTGAACGTTGTCTTTTCTTGGTCCTCTGGGGCTATTGGGATTTGGTTATACCCTGAGTAACCGTCCAAGAAACAGTAATACTCATGACCGGCTAATCGTTCCAGCATTTGGTCGATAAATGGGAGGGGAAAATGATCTTTCCTAGTGGCGGCGTTCAACTTGCGATAGTCTATGCATACTCGAACTTTGGTGGGCAATCGTGTTTGCACTAACTCATGCTTGTCGTTTTCTACCACAGTAAAGCTAGACTTCTTAGGGACCACATGCATTGGGCTAACCCATTCGCTATCGGAAATGGGATAAACGATCCCATTATCTAACAGTTTCACTATTTCAGCTTGTACAGCCTCTTGAATTAGTGGGTTTAGCCTACGCTGTGGATCCCTCTTCGGTTTAACCCCTTCCTTTAGATGGATTCGATGCTGGACTATCGTAGGGCTCAGTCCCTTGATATCTGCCATAGTCCAACCAATGGCTTCCCTATGTCTCCTAAGGGTTGCCAGTAGGTCTTCCTCTTGCCTATTAGTCAAATTGGAGGCAACTATGACTGGTAACGTCTCTTGTTCACCTAGGTAGGCGTACTTAAGATGTTTAGGCAAGGTCTTTAACTCCAATGAAGGAGGTGGCTCGATGGGTGGAGGTGTTAAGCTTGAATTTTCCATCACTATAGAACTTGGATTTGCTGCCCATTCAATCTCATCAAGGTTGAGATCACTTGATTCTAACTCTTCCTCTTCCTTTGACTCTAGTATGATCTCCTCATTGTGCTCACTCGTCATGTTTTCAATGAAGTTAACCTCAAAGGGTTGGTCGGTCATGTCATAGGGATGCTTACCTAAGTTGAAAACATTGACTTCCTTGGTCATATCCCCAAAAGTCAATCTCATGGATCCGTTTCTACAATTTATGATTGCATTCGCGGTTGCTAGGAACGGGCATCCTAAGATGACGGGAGTTTGGGACCTAGGATTAGACACAGGTTGTGTCTCTAAAACAATGAAATCGACTGGGTAAATGAATTCTCCCACCCATATGAGGACATCATTGATCTCTCCCTTAGGAACTTTGATTGAGCGATCAGCCAATTAGATTGTAACTTGGGTTGGGTTGAGTTCTCCTAATCCAAGTTGTTGATATACGGAGAAAGGAAGCAAATTAATGCTAGCTCCTAAATCGAGGAGTGCTCGATTGATTTCAGCTCGACCTATTGTGCAAGAAATGGTAGGGCAACCAGGGTCCTTGTACTTGACTGGGATCTGGTTGGACAATAGCTCACTAATGTTAGTGGCTAGAAAAATCTTCTTAGGCACGTTTGTCTTTCTTTTCTTGGTGCACATGTCCTTAAGGAATTTGGCATAACTAGGGACCTGTTGGATTGCATCAAGAAGTGGTATATTGAGCCTAATCTGATTGAATACCTCGAGTAGTTTCTCCATATGTGCATTATTATTACTCCTAAGCCTATTCGGAAATGGGACTATAGGTTGGTGCACTTGGCCTGCTGATTTCTCAACTTCAGTTTCTTTGGAGTTTTGCGGAGATGGAGTGGAACTAGATGGAATGGACAACTGAGATGGGTCCTGCGGCATGGATACGTGATTATCAACTTGTTTCCCTGATCTTAGTGTATGAACCAAGTTACAGTAGTTTTGGTCTTGAGCCTCATTGGCTTGCCTAGGATTCCTAGGGTTTGGCAATGGTTGACTTGGTAGAGTTCCCCTTTGTCTTTCTTGTTGATTCAGTTGGATCTCTATCCTAGTCAAGACTTGAGCCAGCGTGTCATGGCTTTTAACTAGAGTGTCCACCTTTCTTTCCATGTTGGAGAGTCTTATTTCCATTTGTGAATATTGGAAAGAGTGTGGAGGATTTTGACTAGGGAAATTTTGTTGATAGGGTGGATTTTGGAAATTGTTGGAGAATTTGGGCCTAGTTTGATCATTGTTGCTTGGGCCCCATGAAAAATTGGGATAATTTCTCCAACCGGGATTGTAGGTGGGCGAATATGGATTGTTGGCGGGCCTTGTGAAGGCCGCACTCATATGTTCGGACAAGGTTTGATGCGCGATAAAGACGGGACATTCCTCGAACATATGGTTCATGTCTTGACAATAAGTACAGCCCGCCGAAGATGTTGGGCTGACCTGGTTCACAGAGACTGGTTCTTTAGTTTCAAGAGATTCTAGTCTTCGCATCACAGCAGCTAACTTAGCATTGGTAGCTATGTTGGCCTCAATGGAATGGATACCTTCTTTAGAAGAAGTAGGGTCATTAGTCCTAAATTTTTCCGGAGTTGGTTCCCATTGGATGGTATTATCAGCTAATTCTTCATATAATAACCATCCTTCATTTTCGTTCTTTTTCAAAAATCCTCCTTGGCACATGGATTCTAATAGTGTTTTAGTTTGATATTCTAATCCATCATATAGAACTTGGCAAAGTCGCCATTTCTCTATCCCATGGTGAGGGCATTGGGCAAGGAGGTCCTTAAAACGTTCGAAATATTTCCAAAAAGGTTCATTGGCTGTTTGCTTAAATTGTAAGATGCTCTTCCTAATTAGTGCAGTCTTGTGGACGGGGTAAAATTTCTTTAAGAAGGCCTTAACGAAATTATCCCACGAAGATATTGAACCGGCCTCTAGACTGTAGAGCCATTTCTTTGCTAAGTCTTTCAAAGCGAATGGGACAAACCGTAGTTTGATGGCATCTTCTCCTAGGCTGGGTATCTTCATCATGAGACATACTTCTTCAAATTTCCTTATGAAAAAGTATGCATCCTCATATTCAAGTCCATGAAATTTGGGAAGAGTGTTGATGTATTGTGGCTTGAGCTCAAATTGGTCAACACCTTCATTGGATAACTGAATGCAAGAAGGAAGAGAGGTCCTAATAGGATAGAACCTATCTTGTAGTGACGGTGGTTGTGCCATGTGTGGGTCGGGCTTTTGCTCGGGTGGTGAACTGGTTCTAGTTAGTCTAGATGTAAGTGGGTCTCTCGACCAAGCGGACATGCACAATTAGCAAACAAGTTCACCCAATCAATCAATAAAAAAAAAGAAAAACAGTCAAAATTCCTATTCTAGGGTAAGCCTTGACCTAGACGACTCCTAACTTTAGAATGTCCTTAGGAGGTATATTGCCGACCTTAACCAAAAGTTAATCGGCCAGGTAGGTGGCAAGACCGGTGGGAGGTTTTCCGTCAAAGACGTTCCTTAATTAAATAACCACCGATCTTCGGGCTTTCGGCCCTTAATCCCCTTCCTAGACACCGATTTGGTAAGAGTTAATTTCGAACAACTTCCTCCTTTGGCCAATCTCCTAGTGAGTCCGAGTTAACCTAGGGCCAACGTCTAGTCAATTTTTACTTAAGGTTAGGGTTGTGAGTGTGACGGAGATGATTTGTGGGTCAAGGAAGGGTGATGAAATCCCCACCTTATCTTGTTAATGGGTTTTGCCCTTAAAAATTTTTTTGTGTACGTGTAAAGCAGTAGATAAGTAATCACTCAAAAAGCAGTAAATCAGCCAAGAGTGTTTTCTAATCTATATGCAATGCAAACGTACTTTGTCGCCAGCACTCTTCAACAAAATTAAAAAAAATTGAATAGACACGTGCCTACGATGCAAGAGTCTAATTTTTTTTATTTTTTCAACAAGTAAGTTACTGTTAATTAATTAGCAGTATGCAGGGTGATCACAGAGAATATTTAACAGATCAGTAAATTAAACTTGCAAATTGCAGCAACCTGTAGAAACAGAGTGAGTAGTGAACTACTCAGGCCGCGATAACGCGGCTATTGCCGCGTTTGCGCGGCTCTGTAGTAGGCTCTGTTGCTCTGCCTTCGAGGGCAGAGGCACAGAGTTGCTATATGTCCTTTGCTGCTATTAGTTTTCCTATTCTCCGAACCTGCAAACAGAAAGAATAAAAGAATTAGTTTAAAGAAAATCGTGCCGTTCCTTCCCGGCAACGGCGCCAAAATTTTGATTGAAAAACTGAGATTGCAAAGAAAGAGTTAAAGTTTATGAATTCTCAGTCTCAATTCTATCCGCTGTAGCAAGGGCCAAAGCGGGTCGATCCACAGGGAAGGATGCGATGCAAGCTTTTCGGATGATTTCTCTGTATCCTTAGAACAAAACAAAAGAGAGATTAGATTTGGAATATATGATTGGAGATATGTGGTTTTACTGATCTTCTACCACAACCCATAGTGTAAGTCTTGAATATTGAATATCATCTTGAAATACATAAAATCTATCCTAGGTTTATTAGAAAAGATTCAAGCAAGAAAAAATGATATTAGAATCTAACTAGTTTGCACTACTAAAAATCCAACAAGTATTCATCCTAACTTCTAAGTACAGCATAAGAAAAGTCTCACCTTAAGGTTATGCTGTCAAAGTACTTAAGCATGAAGTTGTGAAGAATAGTTTAGAGGTGTAACTTAGATTAGAAAAACTAACTATCAATTTAATTTTCAAGCAATCTGTCTTAAACCTAGGGTTTCTAAAAATTATTATCAATCCATTCAATTCCTAAACTGCTCTAGGGTTGTTTAAGAAATCAGCAAACCACACTTTAGAATTAGTTAATCATCTTTTTTTTATATTTTTAATTTTTTTATTTTGTTTAATATGAAGAATTGTGAGAGAAAGAAGAACAAAACAAATAGAAAGATCACAGAGTAAAACAAAATTAAATGACAAGAATTTAAATGGCAAAAAAGGTAACCTTTATTTGAAATCGCGTCCAAATACAATGCTCCTTCTTCTCCAAAGTATACTAAAAACGAAATGAAGATTACAGAAATTTGAAAAGAGAAAAACTAAAGAAATCCTAATTTTCCATCTCTGGATGTGCCTCTCTGTTGCTCTGCAGGGGTATTTATAGGAGCTGGAAGAAGTAGAGTCCCGGTAAAACTCTCGTGCAAAAGCAGGTATCCCCTCTCATCCGCGTTTCCGCGGCCACAGCCTTGTCCCTGGCCACGTGCTTTCGCGCGTGGCCTCCTCTGGTCTGTCTATCTGGGTACATCCGTTTAGATCTGGCATCTCGACTCTTTATTTTGAAAATTCGGGATAACTTGGGAAGCAAGTTACCCTAAATCCAAATCTCTTTAAAACGAATTTTATCTTTGCACTCTTCTTGTTTTATTTTTATCCTCATCCTGCAAGCATTTAGGGTTGAGTAGAAGTCTATCCCTTCCCTCTTCTTTTAGTATTTGCAACTTTGGCACTTGGTAATTGCAACTTTGGCATTTGGTAATTGCAACTTTTGCATTGGGCTTGGACATGGGCTTTTGGGCTTCATTTAGGTTTTTATTCTTTATTTGAATAAATACTCAAGGCCTACACACATTAAATAACAAAACTTTAGTAATAGTGCATAACTAAAAGAATAAATAGGAAACATGATAGTAAATGTAGTGATAAATATGCAATTTTTACTGCCTATCATTATGTAAATATTCCCGTTATGCAAGTATTCCCGTTATGTATGTATTCTTGTTATGTTCCTGCTCATTCCCGTAATCTAATAATTATGTTTAATAAGCTATAGAAAGATCAACTTACACTGGGAATAGGGGGAAGTGATGGATGCCGGTATGATACCTTACTTATAGTAGTGGATAACTAAACTGACGATTCGTGTTAGGGTACTTTTAGGCACCCAGAAGATGCGTGTTAGGGTGATTTTAGGCATCCATTGGTTGTGTTCTGGACAGACGGGAACCACTATAAATATGAGTTATCAGTTCTTCATCAACTTCGAATAACCAACCTCGACTTACATATATATGGATGTATGTGTGTTGAGATGTACACCAGGACACATGCCTAGATATATGGGTCGGACGAGTAATAATAATAAGATGCCAGGATAATAACTCGTTGTCTTACTTTGCAACTAGGTTATACCGCTGGTTTTGCCGTATTTGCTTCCATCAGATTTTATTTCAGATTTCCTGTTTTATTAATCATTATTGTATTTCATGTTTACCACCTATATGCTACTTCATTGATCTCTTGCTCTTGTCATATTGTACAAAGCCTGTCTCATGCCTGACATTACACTTGACCTGCTGTACTTAACATCCTAACTTGTTTATTCTTGATTTATACAAATACTTGGTTACTGTAAAATTTCCTGTTGATTTATACTGATCTATTTAGTTGTTATTATAGACAGCTTAATTTGTGCGTGTTCAGCCGATGGAGACATGAGGTATATGGTATATAAATAAGGGTTTTCTTGTTTGGTTTATCCCCTCGAGGTATCAATCTCATTAATCTGTCAACTGAGCCTGTAAAACTGCTTTTATCATCTTTATCATCTCATTGTTTGATGCCTCTTTCAGGTTCCTGTATGCATGCACTCACGACACGGTTTTCAATACATGCTCTTTTCATTTAGATTTATCGATACATGTGTCCTTATCCCTACATGCCACCTGGCATTCGCCGCACCACTCATTTGGGAGTCTGACTCCCCTGGATCCTCATGTCCAGGTCTTAGAGGTTAGAGCTTGTGAATTCTCCCTGTTGCAAATCAGAGATGCACAGCAAAGCGAGGAGTATCGGCTGACCGTCTGAGGCTCTATCCTTTCAGGCCCCTTACTCGGCTCTTGAGTTTTCCCTTTGTGACTCATGAGCACTTTTTGTGCAGCTCATAGTTATATACCTCTTTGTATTCTCGCATTTGCGCTATATCGGTGATGTAATATTATTGTAATATTGTGTCACATCCTATGATAACTTTGTAATTATACTCATATGTTGGAATGTATAATGTACCATGTATTTTCAAACTCTGACTCTTGTCTGTACTGATGCTTAGCGTATATATGTGAGAGTATTTTCGACCTACATATATGCGTCGTAATAACGTCTCCGTATCCGTGGGATCGGGGCGTTACATTATGGGCTTGACTCAATTCTTTCAAATAAAGTTGGCTTTTGACCTTTCCACTTGGCTAGTACTTCAAAGAGAGCATTGTATGCATCTCTGATCTTTTCACGTCCCATAAGGGATGACTTTACTGGTGCACGCAATGATGTCAGAGCATTCATTGCTGACCAAGCGTCACTGTTCTATGTTAGTATTGGTATTTGACGGTACATGTAACGCCCCGATCCCGCAGGTACGGGGACGTTATGGCGACGTACATACGCAGGGCGGAAAACCCTCACGTACGTATGCTAAGCCTCAGTACAGGAAATCACCTCCGTATTTATAAGAGTTCTAGCAGCAAATAAGTACAAGAATACCTGCAGAAAGATGTTAGTGATCATATCAGATAGGAAAACAGGGATAAATAAGATAACAGAAACAAATCACAAAGATACCTATGAATGGTCTCGATGATGAGTCTCCTATGTGAACCCAATGGACTATCGGACAATACGATAACTCGGATCTCCAACCTGGGCACGCAAATCCAGGGTCGTCAGAAAGCGACCTAGTGAGTGGTAAAATGAAGGAGGCAGTAATATGTACTATAGTAATACAAGAATGATAATAATATATAATACATGTTTATGTACTAGTGATACCATATAATAGAACTTTAATAATATGTAGAAATATAACAATGACATATTTTAATACCATCACCTCCTAGCATATTATCATCGGGTCATGTCTATAATAGTAGTATCCAGTTTGATATAATAAATATGTTGTCTAGTGGTGACGTGATAGAAATGAACATGCAGATGGGCATATGCAATATAACCATCATACGGTGTGGTGCATAGACAGTAGTGATGTTTGCAAGGTATACAGAAAACAAAATATATGCAATGCAGAGTATACATATACATGAATAGTATGCCACCACAGAAAGTGTAACATGTACCAGGTAGAGTAACAAATAATACAGATAACATGATAGCGGATAAATGATCAGGAATAGGAACAAGTACAACTACAATAAGGATACAGGTATCAGGTAAGTCATGATATTTAGACAATAGTAGCAATCAGTACCACCTGGTATTTTAATCAATCTCTTCCAGTGTCCCATACTACTGGCAGTTCATACTGGAGCCCGCACTCCAGTCGAACCCATCCGGACATGGCCTACGGGTACCATTATCCAAACGAGAGAGTGACCAAATAACAAGTGTTCCCGATATCACTATTGTGCATACTGTTTTATTATGTTAATTGGAAACCTATGGTCGAGGAGCTCTTATCGGGTGGGTGTATCCCGTGCATACCCGGGACAACGGCCTTACCAGATCCCTGGCTGCTGAGACCAGGGCCAGCCCGCTAGGGCTGTAACATGTAACGGGAATCTCAATGAGCTAAAACATAACGGGAAACGGGAGCTCATGAGTAACATATGGTAGCCAGCACTACCCCGTCCCCTGCAGTGGGACAAACAATATGGATCCATGACATCCACCCGATATGATCTAATCAACCGTCAAGTCTCCCCCATCCCCAAGTTATCTTTATGATCTGATATTTAAAGTATACAGTGTAACAAGAACAATTACAGTGCATGATACACGTAACATGAGAACAGGACCTGAGCTCTGTTGATAGCATATAACAATATAATGGGAAACGGAACAATAGATGTGGGATTCCACATATTGCATATCAATAGCTCTCATGTCCAGTAACGGGAATATCAATAACAAGAATATCAATAGATGTAACAGGAATACATGAGTATGACATGCATTATGAACGGTGATCCATATGACAAGAATAGAGAAACCATGTATGCATGTGTAACAGGGATGCCGAGAATCCATGTAACGATGATAACAATATATATAGATATATATATATATGTGCATTACATGAATACGAAATAATAGTGTGACGTATCATAGTAACTGTGCAACGGTGATACTAGCACATGAACTATCAGTGTCGCGTATACATGGCAGAGTGACAATATGCATGTAGCAGTAATGAAATGACAACGTCTAGTGAATCGGTGTATCTATGTACCGGTGGGACATAGTGTTGCGTGTAAGAGGATCTGTGTAACGGTGTTACATGTACATGAGATAACAGTGTCCCTTGTGATAGGATATCCAAGTCATAGTGTGAATACTAATGTTAGCATTTGGGGTAATAGCATCTACTCGAGTGTCAACTACTGCTAATAAAAATAACGATTCCTATATTCTGAATACGGTAGGTGCCACCAAATTATGAAACAGAATAATCTATTTTAATTATCAATTTAGAGACTAAGTTTACTTAGGAACATTATTAACTTCGGAAATCTCATTAATTAGCCAATCATCCAGATCAGGTATCATCTATCTATCAGTATGTTTTACTTACAGGGACTACAGGGATTTCCCAACAATGACATTTAGCGTTTAATAATTATAATGATTTACCGATAATCACGTTTTATTAATTAGGCAACCAACCAAGATACTAAACATGATAAAATATAATTTATAAAAGGAAAACACTCACAAACTGGCCATGGGAAGGTAGCTCTCTTTCCACGATCGCAACGGATCCAGAATCGTCCAAATCGGAGTCCGGATGCTCCCGATAGCGCCCGAAGACTAGATCATAACAAAAAGGGTTAAATATGTAATAAAAATATCTTAAATGCAAATAATAAAAAGTAACAGGGGATTTTCTGCAATTTTACCTTTAATAGGTTTCGGATGCGGGTTTGGGTCGCTCGCGGGTCGGGTTTGGATCCACTACCCAAATCCATTACTTAAATGAAATGGGTACTGGGTTAATTGGTTTCAAGTTATCCCAATAGGGTTAACGGGTTTGGGTTCTACCCAAACCCAACAAAGGGAACAACACAAGCAGCGACAACAGCTACTGCTGCCGCTGCGCTCTGCCGCGGCTAGGCCGGCCAGCGGGTGCTGGCCGGCGGCGATCCCGGCCGCCGACGGTGCGGCCGTATGTCAGGCCGGGAGAGAGAGGATGAGGAGAGAGAGAGAGAGAAAAAGAAAGAGAGAGAGAAGAAAAACATGAAGAAGAAGAAGAAGAAGAAGGGGAAGAAGAAAAGGAGGGGTGGCGGTGGCGCCGGCCGGGCTGGGGCACGGCCTGGGGGTCGCGGCCGGCGGCGGCGGCCGGTGGCCTGGCCGCTGGCGACGATTCGGGCCTCTCCCCTGGGGGCTACACAGAGAGAGGGAGAGAGTGTGGGGGAAAGAGAGAGAAGAGAGAGAGGAGAGAGAGAGAAATTAGAGAGAAAGAGTTAGGGAAGAGAGAGAGGAAATTGTTTTGAAAGAGAGAGGGAGAGGGAGGTAGTATGTAAACGAGAGAGAGAGAGAGAGTCGGTTGGGTTAGGCGGTGGGAAGTTTGGAGAAGGGTGGAGAAAAAGAAAGAAGAAAAGAAATAGAAAAGAATTAGAAAAAGTAATTTAAATATTATTTTAATAGGGTCAAATTTTGACTAGCTCCGAACGATGCCCAAAAATTACAGAAAATAGAAAATATTATCCTAAGACGTAATGTGAAAACGGTTTGAAGAAATTCAATCCGGTTTGTAAGTTAAAAAATCCTGGAGTGTAGCGCCGATACTGAGCGACACCGGTTTGGCCCGATTTTTGATAAATTCAGAAAAATCCCCAAAAATACCCTAGCGTAGATCATATGATTCTAAGACACATGGTGAAAGCTAATTCTTAACATACAACTCTGTTTGTGAATTAAAAATTCGGAGATCCGATTATCGGTGTCGGTCGACACCGACTACGGAGATTTTCTAACATAATCCAGAAAAATTTCAGAAAATTCTGAAAAATCTAAAATATTAGAAAATGATATTTGAAACTGAAATCAACTCAATCTGACTACCAGAAAGGTCAAATCAATATTATACGTCGTATCGCGTACTGATACTGTGATACGTACATCAGGGAGCAGGGGGTTACAGTACAGAATCGGAGGCAAATGCAGATAAATAAGCCAATTCTAAATTTTCATTGATAAACTATTCGCCTTCAACATTAGTTGTGGTATCGAAATTGAATTTATCAATGCTCATTACAAGGAGATTTATTTTTCAAAAATACTTGTCTTCTTCTGGCTCCATATTTGCTTCGTTACTAGAGTCGGGTTCTTCCGGGTGTGGATTCTCATCAACTTCAAGAGAATTATGATAGAGGAGGGAATCAGTAAAATAATTTTCGACTCCCTTGCACGGATGCCTTTCGGCAATCAACGTTCTCACATTTTCATCTTCATCAACGTATTTCATTACTTGATAAAGAGTGGATGGGACGATGGAGTTGCGGTGAATTCAAGGTCGTCCCAACAGCAAATTGTACGAGATGGCGACATCAATAACATAACACGTCACCTCAGATCTCAGGTTCCCACTTTGACATCTGAGCTTGATTTTCTCCGTCGGGCGTGTACCATGGCGTTGAAGTCATAAATGGTTGTCTGATTAGCACTTAATCGGTGGGTGGGGATCCCCAAATGACATGACCCTGCGGGGCATAATACTCAATGCGGATGCTGGATCAACTTGAATATGACTCACTTCAAATGGAATATATACCTTATATAATACAGGGGGTCTATCATGTCTCCCTTTAAATTGCATGTCTTCTGGGGTGAAGGTTGTTGGTCCAGAGGCCCATCACTCTAGTTTTGATGATGATTAACTCATGTGGTTATAGTTTACTAATGATCTTGTACTTAATTAGTTTCAGATATTTGATCAAGATATTAGTAGGTGTTTGGCTTCAACAAAGGAGTTTTGGGGCTAACACGTGTTGATTCAAGAGCTCGAGCGTCAAGATCGCATCTAGCACTCGGTTGGAGTCAAGCTCGTTTGGATCACGTTTGGATCGAGTTGGCTTAGAGACGAGAAAATCTCGGTTTGTGTTTAGTTTAAGATTGTTTAGATCTTGTGTAAGGGTAGATAGTGTTGATATGCTTAAGTTCACTCACACACACAAAAGTTTAAAGTTTGATTTTCGGTTTAACTGATTTTGAATTTCATATCAAAAACATAGATATATATCTTATATACATATTAGATTCTATCCACATACAATATGCTTCAAATCTGTTTCAATATCGTGTTTTTTGTATCCATTTGAGTTTTGAAGAAAACGGTTTTTCATTTCAAAAATCTAAATTTTAGAAAATACGGATTTTGTGTTTAAGCCAAATTTCATATCACAAAAATAGTTCAAAATGTTTGTAATATGTTTTGATTTTCAATCAAACATGTTTGTATATCAAAGTATGTTAATGAACTTAATTTTGTGGAATTTATGTGATTTTATGGGATTTAATTGAAATTAAAAGACAAGTTTTCAATACCCTAAATCCCCAGCAAGATCAGCTGGTGGTCGACCGAGCCGGTCGACCGGACCAGTGGACAGTCAACCGAAGCGGTCGACCAATGTGCACAACGGACGTGCACATGGCAAGCCATGAAGGCCGGTCGACCGCGTAGATGACCGACTGACAGCACCCCACTCTCGGTGCTGGCCGGTCGACCGGGCGGTCGACCGATGGCTGTGGCCAGTCGACCGGAAGGGCAATTTTGCCCTTTCCTGCTGTTAACAGGCAGATTTCTTGAGGGGTTATAAATAGCCCCCTCTTGAGTTGTTTTGAACAAGTTTTTAGAGAGGAATTTTTTTAACCTTTACAAGTGTTTAACAACAAGTTTTTAAAAGAGTTTTTGTGCCAAAAAGATTTATCTTTATTTGTTTTTAAGGGATGAAAAAATCAAAGAAAAATAGAGTATTTGGGATATTGGGTTTGATCTTCATTTCTATCTTTATCTAGTATTTTTCCCAGTATTTTTCTTTGTGTTTTGATTTCCAAACACCTTGATTTTTCACACTTGAGCTATCATATCTATCCTATCTATAGGATCTTTATTTTGTGAGGAAAATTGGTTTACGGTTTATTGAGACCACCAAGTGTTGTAAATCTCTTTGCTTTGAGTTTGTGGATATCCCTCTTGTGTAGAGGTGATTGAGGAGGAGCTTTGGATTTGTTGGTATCCCTCTAAGTGTAGAGGTGATTGTTAGAGTTTTGGCTTAGTGCCTTATCTCTCTAGTGTGAGGTGATTGTTGTTTGGCTTTGTGCCTTGTCCCTCTAGTGAGAGGTGATTGTGTTGGCTTTATGCCTATCCCTCTATTGAGAGGTTAATCTTGTGTGGCTTAGTGCCTTACCTCTTGTGTAGAAGTTGTTGCAGTTTGGAAGAGGAGTTGTGTACTCCAAATTTGTATTACCCAAATCCTCAGTGGAGGTTTCCCTGTGTGGGTAGTGAAAGTATACCGAGAGGGGGGTGAATAGGTGTACGGCTAATCTGTTGAACAAAATGCGGAAATTAAGAACTAAATTGCAATACACTTAGTGTAACCAACGAGTGTAGCCGAATTTCCGGTGAAGGGCTCTAGACTAACTCCTCTTGATTCCTCTGAATAAGAGTTGAGGTGCTATATGAAGCTCTCGTGGTTAAACACAATGAGGCACACACAAACAATACAAGCATGTATATGATATGGTAATATGAATAGATGCAAGGCACAATAGTAATAGAGAGAGTTAGAGAAAGTGGATCAATCGCAAACACACGGATATGTTTCGAGGTTCGAGCACATAGCTCTACGTCCTCGCCTTGACACAGAAGGATTTCCACTAACTTGTCCACACAGGACTCTCACACAGGGAACCTCCACTGAGGATTTGGGGCAATTACAATATGGAGTACACAACTCCTCTCTCAACCAAAACAACCTCTATACTTAGAGGCTAGGCTCAAAGCCACCACAAATCGATCACCTCGCAACTTGAGGGATGGGCACAAAGCCACACAACCAATCAACCTCTCACTAGAGGGATAGGGCACAAAGCCACCACTCCACAAATCAACCTCTACACAAGAGGGATAACACAAAGTAGGAGGATTTACAACTTATGATCAAAAGACCACAAACAAATTCTTTTCCCACAAAAACAAAGATCCTATAGAGAGGATAGAATGATAAGCTCAAGTGTGAGAAAAACCAAAGGAATGGAAAATAAATACTCAAAGAAAATCCTTAGGAAAGACTAGAAATAAGAATGAAGAAGTTGAACCAAAAACACTTTTCCCAAAATCACTTTTCTTTGATTTTCCAAACCCTAGAAAAACACCAAATCAAATGTAAACTTTAGAGCCCAAAACTTCTTTTTAATTGCTGCAAAAACACTAGTAAGATTAGAAAATAAGCTCTCCAAAATCTAGTTGAAAACAGTGAAGAGAAAATTCACTTATATAGCCATTTGAAAAACTAGCCGTTGGCAGCTAATTATGGTTAGAATTGACCATCCGATCGACCGATTGGTCGACCGGCCAACGGTCAAAATTTGACCGTTGCAACCTCCGGTCGACCGCCCGGTCGACCGTCCTTACCCGAGAGTAAGGATACTTCAGTCGGTCGACCGCACGGTCGATCGGCCAAACCAAATGGCCTTGTGCACGTTTTGTGCACATACGGTCGACCGTTCCAGTCGACCGGCTCCTGATTTGGTCGACCGGTCGGTCGACCGCCAGAGCCTCGTAGACTGAAAAACAGGATTTAAAAACTGAGTTTTTATTATCCTATTAAATCCCATAAAATCTCTAAAAATCCACAAAAATAAGTTCTTGTATGATCTTTGAAATACAAACTTGTTTTGAGTAAAAATCAAACCAAGTTACAAACATTTTGAACTCTTTTTGTGTTATGGAAATTTTGCCGAAAATCAAATTCCGTATTTTTCAAAACTTAGATTTTTGAAATGAAAAATCGTTTTGTCCAAAACTCATCTAAATATAAAAACATGATACTTAAACAACTTGAAGCATGTTGTATATGGATATAATCCAATATACATGAAAGATATATATATCAATGTTTTTTGACTTAAAATCTAAAAATTTGTTTTATTAAAATACCAAAACTTCAAACTCATGAAATAGACTATCAAACTAAGTTTGTTTAAATAGTTGAAGCATACATGTATATAGAACAAATCTAATATATATTAAACCATGTAAACTTGTTGATTCTATCTATTCATGAAAACCAAGATCAGTTAAACCAAAACCGAAAACCAAAACATGAAACTTAAACAAGTGTGTGTGTTGTGACTTGAGCATATCACACTATCTAATTTTTAACAAATGGATCTAAACTATAAACTAAGCAATATACCGAAGTCTTCTTGTAGAGCTCCGTCTCCAAGTCGACTCGATCCAAACGTGATCCACCGAGCTTGACTCCAACGAGTGCTAGATATGAACTTTGACGCTCGGACTCTTGAATCACCATGTCAAAAGCTCCAAAACACCTTTGTTGAAGCTAATCACCTACTTATATCTTGGTTAAGTATCTGAAACTAAACATCAAAAGATTATTAGTAAACATAACTACATGAGTTAATCATTATCAAAACTAGAGTGGAAGGCCTCTGGGCCAACAATCTCCCCCTTTTGATGATGACAAAACTCATGGAGTTATATATGCATGGATTAAAGTTAAGCTTCAAAGAAGCTCCCCCTTAACTCATGCATAGTAATAAACAACAAATATATGCAATGAATACTAAACATGAATATGCATCAACATGCATAAAACCAATGAAATGAACATGCTCTTGATACCAAACATGAAATAAACATGCTCTTGATACCAAACTTTTAAAATAAATTCCTTTTTCTTTTTAAAATAAACATGTTCTTAAATAATTACTTTTGATACCAATAAAAATTTCAATAAAAAACTTAAGCTCTTGATACCAATCAATAAAATAAAATTCTTGATACCAATTGGAAAGATAATCACTAAAGGTTTTTGATACCAACAATAAAAAAATATCAATATAAAACAACCTTAAAAATAAACAAATAAACAATAAACATGCATATTAAACAATAAACATGCATATAAACTCAAATACTTCTCCCCCTTTTTGTCAATCATCAACAAAGGGGTCAAAGAAAACAATAAAATAATGTTTTCCTCCTTTTTGTCTTAAACAAAAAAAATCAATGAGGGGTGAAATCAAATCAAAACTTTATGATACCAATTGCAAGAAAAGATATATCAATTTCATTCATCATGATATCAATAAAATAAATAAAATATACCAATTGAAGGTACATAAAACAAATTATTTTAATATATACCAATTGTAAGTAAATTAATCATTTTAAAGATTTAATCAAAAATTTTGATACCAATTGTAAGTAAACTTATAGGTAATCTTGATACCAATATGTAAAGAATAGCACCAATTGAAAGTAATTTTTTTATTAAAAGCATATGATACTAAAAATAATCAATATCATGTTTTTAATCATATTTCAACATAAAGTGTGAGAGTAAAATATCAATTAAAAGATGAAATATAAATTTTCTCCTCTTTTATGAAATACCAAATAAAATGATGCATAAGCTTGTATAAGATACCAATTGAAATATAATCAATTGAAATATAATAGTCATTTGAAATCAAGTTTAGCATAACCAAAATTTGTGCTCAAGGATATAGAGATATAGTAAGCACAAATAAATCATATATATATATATATATATATATATATATGAAAAATTGAATACCAATCGAAATTGATACTATTTGAAGTGTAATCATACATATATAGAAACAAATATGAGTATACGAAACAAATTGTCAATAGTGATATCAATTTAAAAGATCTAATGATACCAATTGAAACACAATAAGATCAAGTGTATAACTCATATTACCTTCCACCCATTTCATGCACATGTTTAAAAGGATTTTCAATAAGAAGCATACAAGGCATGGTCGTCCAACCAACCGCCCTTGAATGGAAAGGGTTTTCAAAAATAGGTTTGAAAATAGTTTAGCATAATTGAAAACTCTTCCAAAATAAAGAATACGAACTAATTATAAGAAAAATTTGTAAACTAGTACGAATTCCTTCAAGTAAGGAATAAAACAAAAATAAATTTCATGAAAAACATGTAAATCACATGATCACTAAACACTCAAAATCTATAAAGCCCATATCATACTCATGAAAATAAAATCATGAGAAAATACTAAATAAAGTGAGTGTACAAGAGTTATGTGAAACACATTATCATGAAAATAGTCAATTTAGCTCAATATGAAATTCTTTAAAAACATGAAAATCATCAAAACTAAAATTCTTCAAAGGTATATGTATGTCATGTACAAACTAAAGTATACATACATATCCAAAATATAACGAGTCCACAAAAGTATATGCATGAAGGCAAGTAGCTCAAGGATGTATATGTATAGCTAATAGTTTAGACACAATAGACATATACAAGAAGCTAAACATATAAACATGAAAAACATGTAGAAAATGAGAATACAAGTTAAATGCATGAATCATCAAAACTAGGCTATACTAGTACATCTAATGAGTACAAATGAGCTTTCAAGTACAAACATATAATGATCTATTTGTGGCTCACTAGTTGTACAAGTATATATCCAAGTCTTAATGAAAACAAACATATAAACATATATTCAAATCATGAAGTATCAAAACAAAAAACTCATAAACATACATATGATCATTATGTACATGCATATGCATAGATCTAGGACATACACATTAGTTAAAACAAATGTGAGAACACAGAGATATAAATCCATATTAAACATGGGTGTCTCAAATAACTAAACATGTATATCACTAATCTAAATATCATGGCATATAACATACTAATCATGAAACATTAAAACATGCTAAAAATCAATGATATGAAAAGCATGTAAACAATAAATGAGGAGTAAGAGATTGTTATCAAAACCATGAGGGCAACTCTCCATGTTGCCAAAATAAGGTGGTCCTCCCACCAAATACTCCTTGAAAGTGATGCATCCACTATGTCATCTTTAGGCTCAGAACGCATCCACCTCAAGGCACCATCGCTCTCACGTCATGCGAGAGCCCACACCTACATCAAATAACATAGGGGTGATCTTTGGTACCCACACTCTTTTGGGTCCATGGGGGTTAGCCCCTTTTCTAACCCAAATAAATTTAGTTGCAAATTTACAGCATGTATCTTATCAAAACAAAATTTAGCAAGGTGGCCCTTACGTCCACAATGTGTACACGTGTATACATGAGCATACATAGTATTGTGTACATGAACGTGCGAAGCATGTATATGTCGTGTATGGTGTGCATGCACAGAAGGAACTCGTTTCTTTTGAAACAAAGATTCCAAACGTTTGTGGTTCATGGCACATTGGCTCAAAGTGGAACCCAAACAATCCATATTCTTCTTTAACAAATTTATATCATTTTTAATTATAGAAGAAGAGGGGCATGCAATAGGTGAGTTAGAAAGTGAAGCTACACTAGCATGACAAACATGAGAATCAATATCAATTTTCAAATTTTTATTTTTCTTTAGGCAAACTGCTAAATCTTTTGAAATCAAATTAATTTTGTTTTTCAAAGAATCATTTTCTTTTAAAACAAATACGAGTTTTGAAGATAGACTTTCATTTTTCTTCAAAACATTTTCACAATCATTTTTATTTTTCAAGATCTTGTTTTCATTTAGGGCAAGATCAAGTTTAGATTTCAATGAATCATTTTCATTAGAAATCTCCACTTTCTCTTGTAAAATCAAATCTAATTTTGAACACAAATCTTTATTTTCTTCTTTTAGTTCAAAACTCTTCTTTTCAAAAGATTATATTTTTCTAGTAATTTTTCACAAACAATTGATACTTCTTCATTTAAAGCATTTGGATCAATCATTACTAGAAGAACAAGCATCATCCTCATCTAATTGAGTTTTTGAGTTTACCTCAAGGGAGTCATTCCCTTGGACCATGTAGCATTGGTGCTCGGATTCTCCACTAGATTCATCCTCCACAATGTTGGGCATTTGTAGCTCGGAGGAGATCAACGTGTTCCACACTGCAAAGGCGGAATCACAGTTAGAAACTAAGCACAAATATTCTTTGTTAAGCGTGCTTCTAAGTACCTCAAGGGCTTGTGCATTGACCTCTATATACTTGCTATTATCAAGATAGGATTTCTTGGTAGCGGCAAGGAAAACATGCAAGCCTTGGGTTTTTAGGTACATGGACATCCTAAATTTTCACATGTCAATGTTGGAGACATCAAACATGGGAGGTGACAAGCAATCTATGAGTGTGAGTAAACAATAAAAGTGTGAAAATGCAAGTGTAGATTAGCAAAACCAAGATCACACTCCTAGGTGGTTAAACTAAATATCAGGAGCGTAGGCTCTGATACCAATTGAAAGTACACCTAGAGGGGGGGTGAATAGGTGTACGGCTAATCTGTTGAACAAAATGCGAAAATAAGAACTAAATTGCAATACACTTAGTGTAACCCATGAGTGTAGCCGAATTCCCTGTGAAGGGCTCTGGACTAACTCCTCTTGATTCCTCTGAATAAGAGTTGAGATGCTATATGAAGCTCTCGTGGTTAAACACAAGTGAGGCACACACAAACAACACAAGCATATATATGATATGGCAATATGAATAGATGCAAGGCACAATAGTAATAGAGAGAGTTAGAGAAAGTGGATCAATCGCAAACACACGGATATGTTTCGAGGTTCGAGCACACAGCTCTACGTCCACGCCTTCACACAGAAGAATTTTCACTAACTTGTCCACACAGGACTCCCACATAGGGAACCTCCACTGAGGATTTGGGGCAATTATAATATGGAGTACACAACTCCTCTCTTAACCAAAACAACCTCTATACTTAGAGGCTAGGCTCAAAGCCACCACAAATCGATCACCTCACAACTTGAGGGATGGGCACAAAGTCACACAACCAATCAACCTCTCACTAGAGGGATAGGGTACACCGCCACCACTCCACAAATCAATCTCTACACAAGAGGTATAACACAAAGTAGGAGGGTTTACAACTTAGTGATCAAAAGACCACAAACAAATTCTTTCCGACAAAAATAAAGATCCTATAGAGAGGATAGAATGATAAGCTCAAGTGTGAGAAAAACCAAAGGAATGAAAAATAAATACTCAAAGAAAATCCTTGGAAGAAACTAGAAATAAGAATGAAGAAGTTGAATTAAAAACACTTTTTCCAAAATCACTTTTCTTTGATTTTTCAAACCATAGAAAAACACTAAATCAAATGTAAACTTTAGAGCCCAAAACTCTTTTTAATTGCTGCAAAAATACTAGTAAGATTAGAAAATAAGCTCTCTAAAATCTTGTTGAAAACAGTGAAGAGAAAACCCATTTATATAGCCATTTGAAAAACTAGCCGTTGGTAGCTAATTATGGTCGGAATTGACCATCTGGTCGACCGACCGGTCGACTGGCCAACGGTCGAAATTTGACCGTTGCCAACCTCCGATCGACCGCCTGGTCGACCGTCCTTACCCGAGAGTAAGGATACTTCAGTCGGTCGACCGCACGGTCGACCGGCCAAACCAAATAGCCTTGTGCACGTTTTGCGCACATACGGTCGACCGTTCCGGTCGACCGGCTCCTGGACCGGTCGACCGCCAGAGCCTGGCAGAATGAAAAACAGGATTTAAAAATTGGGTTTTTATTATCCTATTAAATCCCATAAAATCTCTAAAAATCCACAAAAATAAGTTCTTGTATGATCTTTGAAATACAAACTTGTTTGAGTAAAAATCAAACCAAGTTACAAACATTTTGAACTCTTTTTGTATTATGGAAATTTTGCCGAAAACCAAATTCTGTATTTTCCAAAACTTGGATTTTTGAAATGAAAAATCGTTTTGTCCAAAACTCATCCAAATACAAAAACATGATACTTAAACAACTTGAAGCATGTTGTATATCGATATAATCTAATATACATGAAAGTTATATATATATATATATCAATGTTTTTGACTTAAAATCCAAAAATATGTTTTGTTAAAATACCAAAACTCCAAACTCATGAAATAGACTATCAAACTAAGTTTGTTTAAATAGTTGAAGCATACATGTATATAGAACAAATCTAATATACATTAAACCATGTAAACTTGTTGATTCTATCTATTCATGAAAACCAAGATCGGTTAAACCAAAACCGAAAACAAAAACTTTAAACTTAAACAAGTGTGTGTGTTGTGAACTTGAGCATATCACACTATCTAACCTTTAACAAATGGATCTAAACTATAAACTAAGCAATGTACCGAAGTCTTCTTGTAGAGCTCTGTCTCCAAGTCGACTCGATCCAAACGTGATCCCCCGAGCTTGACTCCAACGTGTGCAAGATATGAACTTTGACGCTCGGGCTCTTGAATCACTTTGACCTCTCCCAAGCTACAAACGATGAAATACGTGGAGAAGGAATCTAGTGAGGATGAATCCGAACAAGCTTGCTACATGGCCTAAGAGAATGACTCCCTTGAGGTAAACTCGGATACTCAACTAGATGATAGTACTAGTTCTTCCGGTGATGACTATATGGATATCGATATTTTAAATGAAGAACTATCTATTATGTGTGAAAACTTGCTAGAAAAATATATACTTTTGGAAAAGAAAACTTTTAAAATAAAAGAAGAAAATAAAATTTTATCTTCTAAACTTGATTTGATTTTGCAAGAGAGAGATGAGATTTCTAATGAAGGGGACTCACTGAAAACCCTACTTGACCTTGCTCTAAATGAAAACAAAATTTTAAAAAATAAAAATGATTGTGACATTATTTTGAAGAAAAATGATGTTTTATCTTCAAAACTTGATTTTGTTTTTAAAGAAAATGATTCCTTAAAAACTAAAATTGCTTCAATTTCAAAAGAGTTAGAATTGGTTTCAGAGGAAAATATCTCTTTGAAAAATAATTTAAATTCACATGCTTGTCATGCTTCACCATCTAGTATACCTATTACATGCTCCACTTCTTCTTTTAACATTGAAAATGATATAAATATGTTAAAGAAAAATGTTGATTGTGTGGGCTCTACTTTGAGCCATTATGCCATGAACCACACACGTTTGCAATCTATGTTTCGTAAGAAACAAGTTTTTTATATATATGCACACCATACACGGCATACACATGCTTCTCATGCCCACACACATGACACTATGTATGCTCATGTGTACACTTGTACACATTGTGGACGAAAGGGTCACCTTGCAAAATTTTATTATGATAGACTAAAAACTTCAAATTTTACAAATAAATTATTTGGGTTAGGAAAAGTGCTAACTCCCATGGACCCAATAAGGTATGGGTACCAAAATCTACCCCTATTTTATTTGATGTAGGTGTGGGCTCTCGCTTGACGTGAGAGTATTGGTGCCTTGATGGTGGATGCGTTCCGAGCTAAATGGTGATAATTTTGGATGCATCACTCTCAAGGGAGTTTGATGGGAGGACCACCATGGTTTGGAGATCTAGAGAATAGCTCTAATGGTTTTGGTAACTTCTCTAACTCCCATTTACTTTACATGCTTTCATTGATTGATTTTTTAGCATGTTTTAGTTTTTTTATGATTATTATGTTAAATGTCATGATAATTAGACTTGTGATATATATATATATATATATAATATATATATATTATATATATATATATATATATATAATATATATATATAATATATATATTATATATATATATAGTATTTGAGATACACCTATGTTTATATGGACCATTACTTTCGTGTTCTCACTATTGTTTAACTACTATGAATATGCTAGTTCTAAGACGTGCATTTACATAATGATCATATTGGTCTTTGTTTATGATTTTGCACTTCATGGTTTTGATTACATGTTTAGATGTAATTTTCATTAAAACTTATGTATATATTTGTACAACTAATGAGCCACATTAGAATTTTATATGTTTTTGCTTAATTGCTCACATGTACCCATTAGATGTACTAGTATAGCCTAGTTTTGATGATTCGTGCATTTTGACTTGTATTCCCTATTTTTCATACATTTTTCATGATAATGTGTTTAGATTCATGTATATGTTAATTTTATTTAAAACTTTAGATATACATGTATACCCTTAAGTCACTTGCTTTTCATGCAAATTCTGTTATGGACTCGTTTGTGTTTGGAATATGTATGTATACCTTTAGTTTTAACTAAACATACATATACCTTGAAGTTTATTTAGTTTTGATGACTTTCATGTTCTGGTAAGGAATTTCTTATGAGCTTTATTGCCTATTTCCATGATTATTTTTTTCATATAATCCTTATACACTCACATTACTTGATGTTTTTCCATGACTTTATTTTCATGAGTCTTATATGTGCTTTATAGACTTTGAGTGTTAATTGTTGAGTGATTTTCATATTTTCATGGATGTATTCTTCTTTTATTCCTTATTTGAAGGACTTCGTACTAGTTTACAAAATTATCATAAAACTTGTTGTGTATTCTTCAATTGGTAGAGTTTTTCAAATATACTAAATTATTTTCAAATCCTATTTTTGAAAACCTCTACCTTCAAAGGGCGGTTGGATGGGCGACCATGCCTTGTACACTCAAAATTGAAAATCTATTTAAACATGTGCATGAATAGGGTGGCAGGTATGAGTTATACACTTAATTCTCATTATACTTTCAATTGGAATCAAATTGATATTGTTATGTTTGTACACTCATATTTGTGTTTTCTATATATGTATGCTTCAAACTTCAAATAGTATCAACTTCGATTGGTATTTACACTTTCATACATATATATATATGATTTGATTGTGCTTACAATATCTTTACATCTTAAAGCACAAATTATGTTTATGCTAAACTTGATTTAGTTCTTAATGTCAATTATTTTTCAATTGGTATCTTATACAAGTTTATGCATTATTTTTATTAGTATTTCATAAAGGGGGAGAAATATTCGTGTTTTTTCTTTCAATCGATTTTATTTTCAATTGGTATCTTACTCCCATTCTTTATGATAAAAAATGCTTTGTTTTGGTCTATACTAACATTTTCAATATTGGTATTAAGAATCTTAAATTAGTATTATTCTCTATTTAGTATCTCTATTGCAAAATAATTTTAGTGTTTATCCAAAAAGTTAGTTTGTTTTTTCAATTGGTATCATTTTTCATTTTAAATTGGTATCTATATTGATATGAGTTGTGTTTACCTAAAAATTTAGTTTTTACTTTCAATTGATATCAAGATTTGCAATATATTTTTCAACTGGTATCAAAAACATACAATATTTCATTTTCTATTGGTATCAAAAATTTACAAGATATTTTCAATTGGTATATTTTAGTATCTTCAAATTTTTGTTTATTTTCAATTGGTATCAAAAATTGATATCATAATGTTTCGATATATAACCTTATTATTTGATTTGTTTTCGCCTCTTTGTTGATGAATTGACAAAAAATGAGAGAAGAATTTTGAGAGTTTATATATGCATGTTAATTTTCTTTTTTAATGCATATATGTTTTGTTTATGCAAAAGGGGAGAAGTATTTGGAGAGTTTATTTATATTTATTTCCTCATTTATGCATATATGTGTTGCTTGGTTTATGCATTTTATTGAATATCTTTATGTTTATTGCTATGTATGAGTTAAGAGGGAGCTTCTATGAAGCTTAACTTTAATCCACGCATATATAAACTCCATGAGTTTTGTCATCATCAAAAAGGGAGAGATTGTTGGACTAGAGGCCTATCACTCTAGTTTTGATGATAATTAACTCATGTAGTTATAATTTACTAATGATCTTATACTTAATTCGTTTCAGATATTTGATCAAGATATTAGTAGGTGTTTGGCTTCAACAAAGGAGTTTTGAAGCTAACACGTGTTGATTCAAGAGCTTGAGCGTCAAGATCGCATCTAGCATTCGGTTGGAGTCAAGCTCGTTTGGCTCATGTTTGGATCGAGTCAGCTTGGAGATAAGAAGACCTCGGTTTGTGTTTAGTTTAAAATTGTTTAGATCTTGTGTAAAGGTAGATAGTGTTGATATGCTCTGTTGGCCCAGAGGCCTTCCACTCTAGTTTTGATGATGATTAACTCATGTAGTTATGTGTACTAATAATCTTGTGATTTTAGTTTCAGATCATTAATCAAGTTATTAGTAGGTGATTAGCTTCAACAAGATGATTTGGAAGCTTTCACATATTGATTCAAGAGCCCGAGCGTCAAAGATCATATATAGCACTTGCTCGGTGGATCAAGGAGTTTTGGATCGAGTCGGCTTGGAGACGGCGCTCTACAAGAAGACATCGGTACCATAGTTTAGTTTTGTGTTTAGATCCAAATTGTAAAGATTAGAATAGTATGATATGCTCAAGTTCACAACACACACGTTTCATGTTTTGAATATTGGTTTTCGATTTTTCCATTTTTGGTTTAACCGATCTTGGTTTTATGAATAGATAGATCAAAACAAGTTTACATGGTTTAATGTATATTAGATTTGTTCTATATACATGCATGCTTAACTTCTTAGACAAACTTAGTTTTGACTTACTTATTCATGTGTTTTATGTTTTGGTATTTTTAACAAAACATATTTTGGAATTAAAGTCAAAAACATGGATGTATATATATGTTTCATGTATATAGGATTATATCCATATACATCATGCCTAAATGTTGTTTAATACCATGTTTTTATATTTGGATGAGTTTTGGACAAAGTGTATTTTCTATTCAAAAATCCAAGTTTTAGAAAATACAGTTTTTGATTTTTGGTAAAAATGATAAGACACAAAAATGTTTCAAAATGTTTGTTATTTGTGATGAATTTTTATCACAAGTTTATATTTCAAAATAAAATGATAAAACTATTTTTGTGTAATTTTAGAGATTTTATGAGAATTTTTAAAATTAAAAATTACTTGTTTTTTCTGACCAGAACTGCTGCTGCCAGGCTAGGGCGGTCGACCGTAGCGGTCGACCAACGTGCACGGATACGTGCACGCTGGCTGCCCCATAAGCCGGTCGACCGCACGGTCGACCGACTGAGAGCAGGTTGCTCTCTGTTTGTGCACGGTCGACCGAGCGGTCGACCGGCCAAAGAGCCGTTACTCTCTGGTTCTGGGGACGGTCGACCGCCCGGTCGACCGGTAGCTGCCAGCGGTCAAATATGACCGTGGACGGTCGACCGACTGGTCGACCGGTGGTTCAATTTTGGCGGTTTCTGCTGCCAACGGCTATAATTTTCTGGGGGCTATAAATACCCCATGAAAGAGTTAGGTTTTCTCAAAGATTTTTGGTACAAATTTTTATTGACTCTCTAGTATTTTCACAGCAATCAAAAGAAGTTTTTGTGCTTTAAATTGAACAATCTATTTGGTATTTTTGCTAGGGTTTGGAAAATCAAGAAAGGGTTTTTGGGAAAAGATTTTGATTCAATTTCTTCATCTTGGTTTCTAGTTTTTCCCAAAGATTTTCTTGAGTTTTTGATTTCATTCCTTTGGTTTTCTCCACACTTGAGCTTAATTGAATGTTTCATGTTTCATGTTTTAAGGAATATTTCAATTGAGCTTAATTAATATTTTCATGTTGATATGTGTCACATAACACTTGTTCACTCACTTTATTAGTTTTCTCATGATTTTATTTTCATGAGTATGATACATGTTTTATGAAATTTGAGTGTTTAGTGCCATGTGATTTACATGTGTTTCATGAAAAATATTTATGTTTTATTCCTTGCTTGAAGGATTTCGTACTAGTTAACAAGATTTCCCATTTAACTAGTTCGTATTCTTCTTCTGGTAGAGATTTTCAAACGTACTCTATTTTCAAACCTATTCTTGAAAACTCCTACCTTCTAAGGGTGGTTGGATGGGAGATCATGCTCATGTATGCCTTATAGTGAAAATCATTTTAAACTTGAACATGATTGGGAAGATAGGATATGAGATATACACTTGATATTATTGTTATTTCAATTGGTATCATTGGATTCTTTCAATTGGTATCAATATTGACATTTTTGTATACTCATATATTTTTTGTATATGTATGTTTGCACTTCAAAGAGTATCAATTTCAATTGGTATCTAATTTTTTATACATATATATATATATGTTTTTATTAGTGCTTATTATATTCATATATCTTAGAGCACAAATTTTGATCATGATAAAGCTTGTTTTATAATGACTATCTTGTTTCAATTGACTAGTTTTTAATTGGTATCCATATACAAGCTTTGCATGTTTTATTTGGTAATTCATAAAGAGGGAGAAAACTTGTATTCATCTTTCAATTGGTATTTGATTTTCACTCCCATACTTTATGATTGAAAATTTCAATTTGGTATCATATTTCAAAATGAAAAATATTTACAATTGGTATCAAAATCCTTATTTAGAAATTCAAAATTTGTTATGTTTAATTTCAATTGGTATCAAGATTGTTTTCTTATAATTGGTATCAATGTTTTTATGTTTCCTTTAAATTGGTATCAAGATGCTCTACTTTGACAAATTTTTTTTGATATCTTAATTGAATGTCACCCCTTAGTTACATCATTTGTGTTTAGACAAAAAGGGGAGAACATTGTTTTATTGCTTTTAACCTCTTTATTGTTTCTTTGTTTCGAACAAAAAGGGGGAGAAGAATGTTTTTGTTTTTACTTGGACCCCTTTATTGATGATTGACAAAAAGGGGGAGAAGTATTTGAGTTTATATGCATGTTTTGTTTTATTTATTAGTTTGTCGTTTAATTGTTTAATTAGAGTTTAATTGTTTAATTAGTATCAAGAGCATTATTTAAGAACATGTTTTATTGGTATCAAGAGTTTATTGGTATCAAGAGTTTATTGTTATCAAGAGCACGTTTTATGCATGATGCATTTCATATGTTTGGTATCTAGAGCATGTTTTGTTTTTGAACATTTCATTGGGTATCTAGAGCCTTTTATTGTTTTTGCATTGTCATTCATTGCATATTTATGTTTATTTGTTTTATGCATGAGTTAAGGGGGAGCTTCTTTGAAGCTTAACTTTAATCCATGCATATATAACTCCATGAGTTTTGTCATCATCAAAAGGGGGAGATTGTTGGCCAAGAGGCCTTCCACTCTAGTTTTGATGATGATTAACTCATGTAGTTATGTGTACTAATAATCTTGTGATTTTAGTTTCAGATCATTAATCAAGTTATTAGTAGGTGATTAGCTTCAACAAGATGATTTGGAAGCTTTCACATGTTGATTCAAGAGCCCGAGCGTCAAAGATCATATATAGCACTTGCTCGGTGGATCAAGGAGTTTTGGATCGAGTCGGCTTGGAGACGGCGCTCTACAAGAAGACATCGGTACCATAGTTTAGTTTTGTGTTTAGATCCAAATTATAAAGATTAGAATAGTATGATATGCTCAAGTTCACAACACACACATTTCATGTTTTGAATATTGATTTTCGGTTTTTCCGTTTTTAGTTTAACCGATCTTGGTTTTATGAATAGATAGATCAAAACAAGTTTACATGGTTTAATGTATATTAGATTTGTTCTATATACATGCATGCTTAACTTCTTAGACAAACTTAGTTTTGACTTACTTATTCATGTGTTTTATGTTTTGGTTTTTAACAAAACATATTTTGGAATTAAAGTCAAAAACATGGATGTATATATGTTTCATGTATATAGGATTATATCCATATACATCATGCCTAAATGTTGTTTAATACCATGTTTTTGTATTTGAATGAGTTTTGGACAAAGTGTATTTTCTATTCAAAAATCCAAGTTTTAGAAAATACAGTTTTTGATTTTTGGTAAAAATAATAAGACACAAAATGTTTCAAAATGTTTGTTATTTGTGATGAATTTTTTATCACAAGTTTATATTTCAAAATAAAATGATAAAACTATTTTTGTGTAATTTTAGAGATTTTATGGGAATTTTTAGAATTAAAATTACTTGTTTTTCTGACCAGAACTGTTGCTGCCAGGCTAGGCCGGTCGACCGGACGGTCGACCGGACCAAGTAGCCGGTCGACCGTAGCGGTCGACCGACGTGCATGGATACATGCACGCTGGCTGCCCCATAAGCTGGTCGACCGCACGGTCGATCGACTGAGAGCAGGTTGCTCTCTGTTTGTGCACGGTCGACCGAGCGGTCGACCGGCCAGAGAGCCGTCGCTCTCTGGTTCTGGGGACGGTCGACCGCCCGGTTGACCGGTAGCTGCCAGCGGTCAAATATGACCGTTGGACGGTCGACCGACCGGTCGACCGGTGGTTCAATTTTGGCAGTTTCTGCTGCCAACGGCTATAATTTTCTGGGGGCCATAAATACCCCATTGGAAAGAGGTTTCTCAAAGATTTTTGGTGCAAATTTTCCTGACTCTCTAGTGTTTTCACAGCAATCAAAAGAAGTTTTTGGGCTTTAAATTGAACAATCTATTTGGTGTTTTTGCTAGGGTTTGAAAAATCAAGAAAGGGTTTTTGGGAAAAGATTTTGATTCAATTTCTTCATCTTGGTTTGTAGTTTTTCCCAAAGATTTTCTTTGAGTTTTTGATTTTCATTCCTTTGGTTTTCTCCACACTTGAGCTACATCTACTATCTTATTCTATAGGATCTTTGTGTGGGAAAAGAGATTGTTTGTGGTTGTTTGTTAGACCACCAAGTTGTAAACCCAATCTTTGCTTGGCTTTGTGCCTTTGGGCTGTATCCCTCAAGTTGTGAGGTGATCCTTATGTAGCTTTGTGCTAATCCCTCAAGTTATGAGGTGATTGTTTGTTGGCTTGGTGCTTTGCCTCAAGGAGGAGGTTGTGTTTGTAAGGAGAGGAGTTGGGTACTCCTTGTAATTGTTATTGCCCCAAATCCTCGGTGGAGGTTCCCTTTGTGGGAGTCCTTTGTGGACAAGCTAGTGGAGTTGAAATCCTTCTGTGTGAAGGCGGGGATGTAGAGCTGGGTGCTCGAACCTCGAAACATATCTTGTTGTTTGCGCTTGATCCCTTGGCTCTTACTCTCTCTCTCTCTATATTGTGCCTTGCATAAATTCATATTGTTCATTCATAATTATTTGCTTGGCTTGTTTGAGTGTGCATTTCTTGTTAATTGCAATTAGTTTTTAAATTCCGCATTAAGTCAACTAGATTAGCATCATCACCTATTCACCCCCCCTCTAGGTGATTTTCATGCTCAAGTTCACACACACACAAGTTTAAAGTTTAGTTTTCGGTTTAACCGGTCTTGGATTTCATATCAAAAACATAGATATATATATTATATGCATATTGGATTCTATCCATATACAATATGCTTCAAATTTGTTTCAATATCATGTTTTTGTATCCATTTGAGTTTCGGAGAAAACGGTTTTTCATTTCAAAAATTCAAGTTTTGAAAAATACGGATTTTGTGTTTATGCCAAATTCATATCACAAAAATAGTTCAAAATGTTTGTAATATGTTTTGATTTTTAATCAGATATGTTTGTATATCAAAGTATGTTAATGAACTTAATTTTGTGGAATTTATGTGATTTTATGGGATTTAATTGAAATTAAAAAGACAAGTTTTTAATACCCTAGACCCCCAGCCAGTTCAGCTGGCGGTCGACCGAGCCGGTTGACCAGACCAGTAGACGGTCGATCGAAACGGTTGACCGATGTGCACAAGGAACGTGCACATGGCCAGCCATGAAGGCGGTCGACCGCGCGGTCGACCGACTGAGATCACCCCACTCTCGGGTGCTGGCCGGTCGACCGGGCGGTCGACCGATGGCGTTGGCCGACCGATCGGGCGGTTGGCTGGGGCACAACTGTCATAAATATGACTGTTGCACCGGTCGACCGGGCGGTCGACCGGAAGGGCAATTTTGCCCTTTCCTGCTGTTAACGGGCAGATTTCTTGAGGGGTTATAAATAGCCCCCCTCTTGAGTTGTTTTGAACAAGTTTTTAGAGAGGAATTTTTTTAACCTTTACAAGTGTTTAACAACAAGTTTTTAAAAGAGTTTTTGTGCCAAAAAGATTTATCTTTATTTGTTTTCAAGGGTTGAAAAAATCAAAGAAAAATAGAGTATTTGGGATATTGGGTTTGATCTTCATTTCTATCTTTATCTAGCATTTTCTCAAGTATTTTTCTTTGTGTTTTGATTTTCAAACACCTTGATTTCTCACACTTGAGCTATCATATCTATCCTATTTATAGGATCTTTATTTTGTGAGGAAAATTGGTTTGTGGTTTATTGAGACCACCAAGTGTTGTAAATCTCTTTGCTTTAACTTTGTGATTATCCCTCTTGTGTAGAGGTGATTGAGGAGGAGCTTTGGGTTTGTTGGTATCCCTCTAAGTGTAGAGGTGATTGTTGGAGTTTTGCTTAGTGTCTTATCCCTCTAGTGTGAGGTGATTGTTGCTTGGCTTTATGCCTTGTCCCTCTAGTGAGAGGTGATTGTGTTGGATTTGTGTCTATCCCTCTATTGAGAGGTTGATCTTGTGTGGCTTAGTGCCTTGCCTCTTGTGTAGAGGTTGTTATAGTTTGGGAGAGGAGTTATGTACTCCAAGATTGTATTACCCAAATCCTCAGTGGAGGTTCCCTGTATGGAAAGTCCTGTGTGGACGCATAGTGAAAATCCTTCTGTGTGAAGGCGGAGACGTAGAGCAGTGGCTCGAACCTCGAAACATATCTCGGTGTTTGTGTTTGATCCACTATCTCTAGACTCTCTCTTTTATACCTTGCATTATTTCATATTGCTCATATCTTACTTATATGCTTGGTATTGTTTGTGTGCCCATACTAGTGTTGAATCAAGAGAGCTTCATATAACACCTCAACTCTTATATAGAGGAATTTAGAGGAGATAGTCTAGAGTCCTTCACCGGGAATTCGGCTACACTCTTTGGTTACACTAAGTGTGTTACAATTAGTTTTTAATTCCGCATCATTTATCATTAGATTAGCCTTTCACCTATTCACCCCCTCTAGGTGTATTTTCAAAGGTGATGCAGGAAAACTGCTTCGAGGTGTGGTGGCAATGGTTGCCTTCTTCTTCTTCTCCGCATATAGCAGAAATCTGGGTCATGAAAACTTCCGCATCTGCTAATACTTCACTTAAGACATCCCTTATAGACTTGGAAAGCCTTAGGAGTTCATACAGAGTGATTCAAGCAGGAATGTTTCTAGTTGGGCCATGACATCAAAACAGAAGGGAGTTGAAGGTCTCACACCGCCTTTCTGAAGAGCTTTGACATACCGAAGCTTTTTCTGTTTTTCCACAGATAGATTTGTGGACTGCTCGATGTCTCCTTAACTAGCTGTGGGGGAGTTTATCATCGGCTCGCCGTACTGTTTCAAGTATTGCTTGCTACACCGAGTCTTCGATGCGGCAGGTGCACCTATGTCAGCAGCAAAGGCGGACTTCTCATCTCCTGAACTAGTAAGGGAGGTGGCATTTTTTTCAGTCTCTCTTGTAGAGATACCCACCACATTGCTGGAGAATACTTTGGCCTTGCCTTTGAATTTCTTATTTGTGACAGTCATCCATTGCTGGCTTTCAACAATATCAGGATAGAACCACATTGTCTCTCCTCGAGGAGTGGGAACATGAACAATACCTTTCTCCTTTTGGCTATGAGGATCCGTATTGATCACTCTTAGTTCCCCTTTCAGGATAGGAACTACTCTGGTTGGTGCTAATTGTAGGTTCACCTAGAGGGGGGGTGAATAGGTGATGGCTAATCTAAAGGTCACTTAATGAAAAATAATGCGGAAGTAAAAACTATTATGACCTAAACTAAACTCTTTAAACTAAACACCACGTATAACACAAGAGTGTAGCCGAATTCCCCGTGAAGGGCTCTGGACTAACTCCTCTAGATTCCCCTAGATAAGGGTTGAGGTGCCGCGTTGACTCTCTTGGTTGAATACAAGTGTTAGCAAACAAACCCAAGCAAGTATAACAATTAGACACACAATATATCAAGCATATAAATGTAAAGACAATAGAAGCATGCAAGATATAAACAAGAGACAAAGAGAGAGAGTGAGCAATCGCAAACACAAGGGATTTGTTTCGAGGTTCGAGCACCCTTGCTCTACATCCCCGCCTTCGACACACGAAGGATTTCCACTATAATCGATCCCACCGGATCACTCGGTGCCGCAACACCTACAACGAGTTCCCACTAGAACTCCTTGGACTCTCTCTAGTCCGTACACACCGCAAGCCCCACAAGCTCGCTGAAGCCGCACCTCAAACAACAAGTTCGCACCCGAACTCGAAACACCGCGGACACACACGTCCGCCTCCTCAAAGTACAAAGTAGAACTTTGGTGATCACAACTCTTGATCACCTAAAATCCTCTCACAAAAACACTCCTATAGAATGAATAGCTCAATGGGTTGCTCAAGTGTTTGTGAGAAAAATAAGGATGAGAGTGGTGGAGGAAAACTCAAAGAATCTCTTTTAACACTCTTGATAAAAACTCTCCTTTTGATTGGAAATATTTGCTCTTAATCAAGTGGAGGAAAACCTCTAAATAGTTTAGGAAAAACTGGTGAAAACCCCTTGAAAATCTTGTTCAAAAACAATGCCCAAACCCCCAAATTTATAGGGCTAGAAAAATTAGCCGTTGGGGTCTGTCAGGCCTGTCGGACGACCGCCCGGTCGTCCGGCCAACGGTCATATTTCAGACTGTTGTGCCATCGGTCGACCGGCCGGCCGACCGAGGCCAGGATACAGAGAGCAAGTCTCTCTGTCCGGTCGGCCGCCCGGCCGCCCGGGGCCTTTCCAGAGAGCAGAGCTCTCTGGACGGTCAACCGGGTCGATCGGCCGGCCCTCCTGCCAGAACTGGCGTGCACGTCTGTGCACGTCGGTCGACCGTCCGGTCGACCGGCTTAAGCCAGAACAAAAAACTTAGGGATTTAAAACTTGGTCTTTTTGGCTAAAATAAAATCCCATAAAATACTGAAAAATCTACAAAAATAGTTTTACCAATATACTTTGATAAACAAACATGCTTGCACAAAATCAAGGCATGTTACAAATGATTTGGACTATTTTTGTAATATGAAAAAATTGGCTTAAATGAAAAACAGTATTTTTCCAAAACTTGTTTTTCCAAAACTTTACCAAATACAAAAACAAGATATTCTAAACACTATTAAAGCATAGTGTGTATGGATATGATCCACTACACAAACAAGGTGAAATATCTATGCTTTTGATATTAAGCTCTAAACTTGGTTTTGGATAAAATATGTAAACTTGAAAACCAAAAACCAAAATAGTATTTTTCCAAAATGAAAATTCTTTTCTAAAACAAAACTAAATCAAGAGTATGTGTGCATGGTATACTTGAGCAATCCACCAACTATTCTATCCTTTACATTTTATCTAAAACAAATCTTACTAAAACAAACCTAGACTCAAGTCTTCATCTTCTTGAAGTCTTCACTTGAAGCCTTCTCATCTTCTTGACTTGGTCCAAACACAATCCAATGGCTCTTGGATCAAACCGTGCTAGCTCCAAAACTTGACTTTAAATCCTTTGTTGAAGCTATGCACCTACTAAGATCTTGATCATAAATCTGTCACTAATTAAACACAAGATCATTAGTACTATAACTACATGAGTTAATCATCATCAAAACTAGAGTGATGGGCCTTCGGGCCAACACTAATGGAAGATTTCGGCTGAATTGAATAGGTGATATAGCTATCATGTTGGCAGTCACATTCTTTTCTTCTGGATAGACCTTAAACACCTCCGCATCAATCAGAGCCTGAAGAACATCTTTGAAGATGTAGCAATTCTTGGTAGAATGTCCTAACATACTGTGATATAAATAGTAATTGGGATCATCAGACTTTCCTACCTCCTCAGGACGTATGATCTCTGGCAATTTGAGTTTATTACTCTTTAAGAGTAACTTAAACAAAAAGACCACGTGCTCATCCTTGAAGAAGTACAGTTTATTGGCACGTGCTTGGATGGAGCCACCTGACTAACTGGGTCTTCGAAGGTGACTTGACTTCTATCGCCAGAGTATCCCTCCTCCTGGGTTGAGAAGACAACTTTGGGGCTCACCGCGTTAATTTGTCGGGTCTTAATTTGTTGTCTTGTTCTTTGGCTCTGATCCGGGCGATAATTTATTTCACTTGTTCACCTTGTAGCACCAACTGCTTCCAAGTGTGACATTCTGCTTCCCCCATTTGAGCGAATAGGAAAGTTTGCAAATTATGATGGCACGTCTCAACTAGTGTTGACTGGGTCATACCGCTGGGACAATGGAGTTCCATGCTCTGAAATTTGCGACATAAGTTTTGATGGACTCTCATTTCTTTTGCTTGGGTACAAGGAGAGTTGGCACTGAAATTTTTGTATCATCTTCAAGAAAATGAGCCAGAAACAACTTCTCGAGGTCCGCCCATGTCTTGATCGAGCCGGCAGGAAGTTTCATGAACCACTCAAAGGCAATCTCTTTAAGAGTGCCAATGAATAATTAGCCATAATAGCATCGTTCGATACTACATTCCCAGTTTGGGAATTAAAGTAGTATATGTGTTGTTTTGGCGACCCCTTATCGTCGAAAGTATGGAGAGTCGGTGCCTTGAACTTGGGAGGGTAGGGAGCCGTATCCCATTCTACAGGGTAGGATCAGACTATCCCCACATCTTGAAGACTGCCTCAGTTTGCAAGAGCCTCAAGACATTGCTCCAATTTACTCATCCTCTTGGAATGACTGCTTTTGTTTTTTGAGTTATCCTTTTCTTCAGACAAAGATTTGGGTGGATCAGAGTTGGAATACTCTTCACTCTCAGTGTTTACAGAAGATGAGCTCTCTCCCTCCTTCCATTTGCCCCTGGACTTCTTGGAAGGACTTTTACCTTTTGATTTCTTTTTCTCCTTAAGCAGTTGTAACAACATCTGCTTAAGGGCTTCAATAGATTCTTGTTGAGCTCGAATCAAATCGAGTTGTTCCCTTTGGACTCAGGCCTGCTCTTCGAATTGCCTGGCCACTTCCTCGGGAGTTTCGTTGTCTTCGAACTAGAATTTGAAGATTGGAAGTCAATGATGGCGGAGTGCTCATCATTGACCTCAATTCCCCTGGCCAACAAACTGTAGTCGACTGAGGCAGTTTTTTTCGTGCGGGTCCGAGTGTGTTGGTAGACCCCTTCAAGTTCAACAAGAATATCCTTTAAACCCGGAGATTGATCAAAATCTGACTCTTCTGAACTGACAACTACCTGCTTCCCTTTGGACTGACTTGGTGTGGAACTTGGCCCCACCATGTTTGTAGTCCTTCTGGGTACTCAACGTCGGAGAAGGATTTCTTCTTCCAGGATTGTCATCCTTTGGCTGAGTTTGAAGCCACTGACAACCGATTGAAAACCGAAGATTTGGTTATCTGAAAGTCACAATAGCAACCAGAGAGTACTGCTGAGATGAGTCGCTCGCAATGACATTGAGAAATGATTTGGTGAACACTCCTCTTGGTTGTCAGGTAGGCCCTTAGGTCCGTCTCGGGGACGTCTGAGGAACTAGCCTCCCACCCCTGGGGGTAACGGCTTTTTGGCTCTTTATGTCTTGAAGACATGCCATTCTGAATGCGGATCTCGTATTTCTTTATTGAAACGCAGACCTCGCGTGGTGTTGAAACACGGATCTCCAGCATTGGCTGAGCTTGCCTCAGAACGCGATTTTCATATTTTGAATTAGAAACGCGGGAGTCGCATTTTGAAATAAGCAGAACACGGGTCTCGCGTTTTGGATCAGAAATGCGGGTCTCGAGTTAGACGGGACCTCGTATTTTTGAAGAGGACGGGACTCGTGTTCTGATACAAAAACGCGGTCCTCGCTTCATTTGAGAGAAATGCAGATATAAACCTCGTGTTCTAATTCTGTAGAACAGATTGTCTCTGCAGAATTTTTGATCTGTTGTCGACGAGCATGACGTCTTCGTCAACGTTCAGCATTCCGATTAAGTGAGTCTTAAGGGTTGTTGGGAACCCTTGGTAATTTGGAACTGCAGAGTTTGGAGAAGAGAAGGATGGCAGAATTGCTCTTCACCATCACTTTGATCATGTGTCGGATTAACCTTGCGGGTCCCCTGAGGGACATTGACGTGGGCTACATGGGCTGCACGAGCATCGCTTGCACTGTGAGCTGTGGTGCCAGCCACTTTGAGAGTAATCTCTGAAGAAATTCGAGAGCGAGTCTCAGAAGAAACTTTGCGGTAGCGTTGTATTGCCTTAGGACTGGCAGAGTCTGAGAAAAGGAATTCTTCAAACTTTTATTGGTCGAATTCAACGACAAAGGATTCCACCATCTTGCCAAGAAGCTGAACATCAGCTTGTGCCACGGCATTTTCGTCGGTAGAGAAAGAAGTCCCCAATGGAGTCGTCACCTTTTATTTGGTCGGAAAAATAGCGCGAAGTAAAATTTCTTTAAGTGGATGAAAAATTACAACGGAACGATTCTGATTACAAAAGTGGAGAGAATAACTAGTTCTCCCCTTTGTTTAAAATTGGGTTCTTCGTATGGTGATGAAGAGTGATTCTTGATGCTCTCGAAGATCAATCAGGAGGGGCTCTGTTTTTAACACACTTAGTGTCTAAAGTCTACCAATTTCTCCTTCTAAAAAAAGAAGAGGAAAGTAAGAAGTTTTTAGGTTGAGAATTCTCAGCTTTCAATCAAAAGTTTCTCTTTCTATCTGGGTTCCTCTCCAAAAGTTCTCCCCGCTCCTCAGGCTATTTATATGGAGTCATAGAGTTATTATTGTTCCCTAAAATTCCTCCATAATGGGGATTAACTCTCACATTACGTGGGGAGTTAATTGACCCAGTAATGGAGATCAGTTATAACAGAAACGCAGGCTCGCGCTAGACGAAGACTCGCGTTTGTATAGATGCAGGGTTTAAACCCGCGTCTCCATCAAAATACGGAGTTGCTCAGGCCCGCGTTCGAAGAGGAGCACAGAGTTGCTCAGAACTGCGCTTGAAATAGGACGCGGAGTTGCTCAGACCCGCATTTGAAGTGAGACACAGGGTTACTCAGACCCGCGTTTGAAGTGGAGAGCAGAGTTGTTCAGACCTGCGCTTAAAATAAGACGCGGTGTTGCTCAGACTTACGCTTGAAATAAGACGCGGAGTTCATCAGACCCGCGTCGGAAGTCCGCGTTTTTTCTTGGATGCGAGGTCCGCGTTTTAATTGAAACGCGACCTTCGCATTGGGAGGTTCGCGTCTGATGATTTTTCTTTAATGATTTTTAACAACCTACACTTGGCCATTGAATGTTTGAAGAACTTGACCAATCCTTATAGGAGTTGATTTTCTTGATGTAGAACAACTCTAAACCCTTCAATATTTAGAAACACGTCCTTCAATGAATAGAATTTGAGTTCTATTTGGAGCCCACTAGAAAAGAAACATGAACGTGCCTGAAAAAAAACTTGAACCCAATTTTGGGCGTTTGGTTGTCGACAAGCCCGAGTGGACTGTCGACAGGCCTGTCGACAGTCTTATGTTGATGTCCAAAATCTCAGTCATGCCTTCTTTGTTGAGTGTGGTTGACATGCGTGTCGATCACCCATTGTGTGCGATCGACAGGCCTGTCGACCGTTATACTGTTTTCTTGATCTGATATTTTTTTTCAAGTTCTTCATCTCTAATTTTGATTGAATTTTCTTTGACCATCATCTTTTCTTCAAAACAATGCAATTTCACAACAAGCACCTCTGACAATCTGATGATAATTTTGGCATTCTCAGCCGCACACAAGCATTTGGTGAGAAGATCGGAATCCCCTCGTCATCTCTTCCAAAGAAAGAACCAGTCCTCATACAGTCCAAAGTTTCATCATATTCTCGTCAATCACAAATCGAAGATATAATAACCTTTTGTTTTGCCCATGAAATCACTTCAACATCCCCGAGCAGTGATCACCCAGTCTTCTTGAAATGTAATCAACATCCAACTAATCAAGGAGAAACGCCACAACTTGAATGAAGCTTAAATTTCAAAAATTTTGCTCGGTTTTGATCCGTGACTCATTCACAAAAGTTACCCCTCCATCTATTTGACTTCATACGTGCGCTCGCCACAGAGAGAGAGAGAGAGAGAGAGAGAGCAATCCTTCCTCCTCCTCCTCTCTTCCCATGTAGCCTCCTCCTCCCTCCCCAGCCTGTCCTCTCCTCCAGCCGCTGTCTCCTCTTTCTGTCTTGCCGCAATCACCACCTCTTTTATTGTCGTCGCTCGATTTTCTACCATCAATAGCTGATTGCGAGTAAATAAAACATTACTACGGCTAGGCCCAGGTCTCATGGGCCATGTGGTCGTCGTTGGATTAATCAATAGATTAACCAACCCAAATACCCAGAGTCCACGCAAGTAAAATTAGTAGTTACTCCTACTTCTGACTTTTGTTAGGTTTTTAAAAAAAAAAAAAAAAAAGCAAGCCCGTACCAGGGGACACGACGCTCTTCTTCCTCCCTTTCCTTGCTTTTACGGCGTCTGTTTCTTTATTTCTTTGTTTTGTTTGTGTTTTAGGTGAGTCTCAGCGGTCTCAGATTGATTTCGCCCAAAATTTTCAGGGATTTTTTTTTTGGGAAGCTTTTTGGCTTGCGCTGCGCAGGAGACTACCAACAACTAGTACAAGGATCCATTCCAATTCCCCCAATTAAAATTTTTCGATTCGAGAGTAAAAGAATTACGTCCTGAGAATCCATCGATCATCGATGGGTCGGTTGTTTGTGATCCATCTTGATGGGAAGATCTACAGCTGCAAGCACTGCCATACCCATCTCGCTCTTTCCGAGGACATCCTCTCTAGGGTAATTTATTTTCTTCTTCTTATCTTTTCTTTTCTTTTCTTTCTTGCCTCTCCCCTTTCTTTTTTTTAATATATAAATAAATAAATGTATTCATACGGTGTTGCTGCTGTTGCTGATAGTAATTATTAAATCTGAGTTTAATTGCTTCGCGCCTGTTACTCATTTGATGGTGTGTTCTCCATCTCCGTGGGCTCTGCTGAAACTAATGCTTCAATTTATCGGGTTTCCTTCATTAATTTGTTGGCAGGATCACAATTCAAGATGTCTCTTCTATCTACTGTGATTTCTAATTCACACCCGTCTCTTTACATTACAATTAATTAACAATATGATATAGTATTAGTTGATTTCCTTGAAAGTAGATCTATTGTTATTTGAGGCCTACCATTTGGAACATAAATACTATAGTCGGAGAGGTTAACTTTATTTTTCTATTGCACCTGAGTTTGCGACTTCACGTTGCCGCTCTTCACTCAAATCTGTCATGGTTGCAAATTATTATAGATCTATCAAATTCCATGTAAAGGCTGTGTTGATGAAGATGCTGTTGTTCTTGATCTTCTTATTTCCTTTTGTTACAGCACTATCTTTTCTGTTCAATAATGCAAAGAAGGATCATCCTCTACTTGAATAATGGAGACTTCTGTCTTTCTTTTCATGGATTTCTTATTTTGCTAGCATACTAACCATATAAGGTACTTAACACGAAGAGCAAAATACATATTGTTGTAGTCTGCCCAAATGGCTCCCTGCATTCATTCTCCACCAGATTGTCAGATCTCCTTTAAAGAATCATCTTTAGTCACTGTAGTCATCAAATTATCTTAAAGACTTAGACCTGTTTTACAGAGTTGTATGTGAAAATACACCGGGGGGGGGGGGGGGGGGGGGGGGTTGGGGGTTGAATAGGTGCATGGCTAAGCTAAAGACAAATGATGCGGAATTAAAAACTGAATGCAACAGACTTAGTGTAACCAAAGAGTGTAGCCGAATTCTCGGTGACGGGCTTTGGACTATCTCTTCTAAATTCCTCTAAATAAGAGTTGAGGTGTTATATGAAGCTCTCTTGGTTCAACACTAGTGAGGCACACAAACAATACCAAGCATAATATGAGCAATATGAATCAATGCAAGATATAAAGGAGAGAGAGTTTAGAGATAGTGGATCAATCGCAAATACCAAGATATGTTTCGAGGTTCGAGCTACTGCTCTACGTCCCCGCCTTCACATAGAAAGATTTTCACTAATGCGTCTATACAGGATTTCCCACACAGGGAACCTCCACTGAGGATTTGGCAAATACAAATTAGGAGTACACAACTCCTCTCTCTAACAAAATAAACTCTACACAAGAGGTAAGGCACAACAACTATCACCTCACACAAGAGGGATAAGGCACTAAGCCAAACAACAATCACCTCTTCACTAAGAGGGACAAGGCACAAAGCCAAACCAACCACAATCACCTCTACACTTAGAGGGATAGCCACAAACCCAATTGCACAATCTCCTCTACACTTAGAGGGAAAGACACAAAGCCAAAGCAAAGGAAAGGTTACAACTCTTGGTGATCTCAAAGACCACAAACAACTCTAGGTGATCACTATAGACCACAAACCAATTTTCTCATCAAAAACAAGATCCTATAGATAGGATAGATATGATAGCTCAAGTGTGAGAAAACAAAGTGTTTGGAACAAAGAAAAATAATTAGAAAAATCTTCAAATAAATATTGAAATCGAGATCAAAACCAATTCCCAAAAGACTCTTTTCTTTGAAATATTCCAACTCTTGAAAACAAATAAAAGATAGATCTTTTAACAACAAAAACTCTTTTAAACTCTTGCTGAAAAACACTTAAAAGATAGGAAATTTTCTCTTCAAAAATCTTGGTGAAATCAGCTTAAGAGAAGGCATATATATAGCCTTTCAAAAATCTGTCCGTTGGCAGTCTGGAAAGGTCAAAAATGACCTTCTGGTCGACCGCCCGGTCGACCGGCCACAGCCATCGATCGATCGACCAGCACCCGAGAGTGAGGTGCTCTCAGTCGGTCGACCGCGCGATCAACCGGCCTTCATGGCTGGCCATGTGCACGTTCCTTGTGCACATCAGTCGACCGTTCCGGTCGACGGACCACTGGTCCGGTCGACCTGCGCGATCGACCGCCAGCTGATCTGGCTGGTTAATTTGGGATTTGAAACTAAGGTGTTTTAACTCCAATAAAATCCCATAAAATCACATAAATTTCACAAAAATAAGTTCTTGTAAGATCTTTGAATACCAAACATGTGTGACCAAAAATCAACACATATTACAAACTATTTGAACCATTTTTGTGATATTGAAATTTGACTTAAACACAAAAAACGGTATTTTTCAAAAACCACTTTGAAATGGAAAACCGTTTTATCCAAAACACATATGGATACAAAAACAAGATATTGAAACTAGTTTGAAGCATTTTGTGTATGGATAGAATCCAATAAAGATATAAGATATATATCTATGTTTTTGATATGAAATCCAAAAATCGGTTAAACCGAAAATCAAAACCAATAAACTTTAAACTTATGTGTGGACTTGAGCATATTAATACTATCTACCTTTACACAAGATCTAAACACAAATTAAATACAAACCGAAGTCTTCTTGTCTCCAAGCTGACTCGATCCAAACACGATCCAACGAGCTTGACTCCAACTGAGTGCTAGATGCAATCTTGATGTGCGAGCTTTTGAATCTACATTTGTTAGCCTCAAAACTCTTTTGTTGAAGCCAAACACCTACTAAGATCTTGATCAAATATCTGAAACTAATTAAGCACAAGATTATTAGTAAACTATAATCATCATCAAAACTAGAGTGAAGGGCCTCTGGGCCAATAGTATGTATGGTTTTAAATATTGCCTGATATTGATATGTAAAACCAATACCGATGAGGCTAATATGAGTGAAACTAAGGGTGTCAACCGGGTCGGATTTGATGTGGATCCAACCCAATGTAACCTGAAAAAATTGAATTTGGTTTCATAATTTGGAAATTCAAATGATTACTTTTTTTGTGGACCACGTTTGGCATCTCTCTCTAATCCGCCCTAGCCTGACCCATATTTACCCAATTTTACACATGTCCATATATCTATTTATCCATGTGTATGTGTATTCATCCATACATCCATTAATGTTAGTATGTGCTTGCATATCAAAGAGGAGAGAAAATTAAGATTTAAGAATAATAATCAAGATGACGTATATGTAGCAATGTTTAAAATAACGATAACGTAACTATAACGTTTTTTTTGTTATATTAACATAGGTTATAACGTAATGCATAACGTAGGTTACGCGATTTAATATTTATTTAATAAAAATAAATATATATACTATATTAAAAAATTTATAAATAGGAAAATAATTTTAAAATATCTAAAGAAAATATTGAAACATATATAACATATTTAGCAAGTCTCACAACAAATTTTAGCGAGCATCAAGAAACTGAGGTGTTCCGATGTCATGTGGTTCCTCGTCAATTGAAGAGAGATCAACGGCGAGCTCCTCATCAATTGGAGAGTCGTCAGTTGTTTGATTTTTTGGAGCGTTACGACGGCGAGTTCCTTATTAATTGAAGAGATCAAAAAGAGGAACTGAAGTGCTTTGATGCTCGCCGATGAGAGAAATGAAATTGAAGAGGAACTATAGAGAGGAGGAACCACACGAGAGAGTTGTTGTCGTCATCAACTACAGAGAAAGGAGGAACTAGGGTGCTTTGATGCTTCGCTCACCGTCGTCAATTTAGGGTTTCATGTCGATTTGGTCCTGAGAGAGAAATCGCTTCGCTGTTTTATATTTGCAACCCTTGTAAATAACGTGAGTTACGAATGTTACGTTATTTTCGTAACGTAACGTTCGTAACGCTCCAAAAAAACGCTCATTATTAGGAACTACATATTTTGCGAGTGTTATATAACGACTGGGTGTCGTTACATTCTGTAACGGGTTATAACGAGTTACATAATGGGTTTTTTAAAACATTGATATGTAGTTTCAAACTAGGATTTAATCTTGAGCTATCTTCTAGACTGGGAAACCCTTAGGTCTCATTTCATTGTTGATGTCTCGCACTTCAAGTCTCCTCCCACATTGTTCTTCTACTTTTTCTGATGCACTTTAGAATCTCCCATGTAATAACATTATCTCCCTCTATTTCCTCTCAAAATAGACTCAAATCTATCTGCACATCAGCAAAGAGTTTCAACATTTGTAATGTTGTGATGTTTGTAATATTATGATGTTGTTAATGATTTCATTTTGATGACAATAGTTAAACAAACAAATTAAATCTAAATCATATGCAATAATCCGCCAAACTGCTTGACCTGGCCCAGACAAACCGAAATACTCATGGGTAGGTCTGGGTAGTGTAGTTTTTTTAATCCATTGGTTTTTGGGTGGGTCAAGTCAGTGGATCTGTTGTTCAGGTTTGGCTACAAAATTTCTTAAAACCCGTTCGACCAGCCATTAACACTAGTAATTGATGCAATCCTATGTTGCCGATATAACCAAGATAGAACAACCGATCATTGTTGATATTGCTAATTTTGATGCCAAAAACCTACACCAATACCGATAGTCATACTCAAATTTCAAGCCTTGGATCTATGATTCTGCATAGTTGTATGTAGTTGTTTTCTCTAGGTTTGTTGAACATGAACATCCTCATGATTTGTTTGGCTCCCTTTTTCTTGACAAATTTCTTAATAGTCTGCTATATTTTTATTGCGGTAACTTTCAAAACTTGCCCCAACTATTTGGAGTCAGCTTTATGGATCCTCACCTGCCACTCATCAGTATAATGTCTAGATAACTTGCTAGTCTGTTCAAATCCTTTTCTTTTTCTTTTTGCAGGAAAGGATGGGGCCTCAAACTCGAAAGCCCCAGCCGTACATTTCATTGCTCTAGGCTTCTCAAATCCTTACAAATTTGTTTTGCTTAGGTATTCTCGTCTTGTTTCGCAATCCTTCAACACAAATTCAATTTGATTTCCTTACCAAGTGATTCCAGACATATGCACCTTTAGTGCAACCATACAACTTTTCTTGTGTTCTGTAATTTGGACTACGATGTGGCCACTTGGCCTTAGATTTTGGAATGGGCCTCATTTTTCACTTCCATAGGCTCAGATAGGTACCACATGCCATCAATCTATCTCGTTTCTAGTAACATGTTCTTGTTATGAATGCCTTTGGTTATGATTATAAAGAAATTTCATCATCCTCGTCCCATTCTTTGACCCTATATCATTTGAAAATAGCATGCATGTCATACTCCTAGAGAATGAGGAAGTATATTGCACTTGCAAAGGAAGCAAGAAAGCCAAAAATGCGAAGCTAGATAATAAAAGCACTCGCTCATAAACTCTGACACTAAATACTGAACTCCTATGATGCAGAAACACACGCTGGATACTATCATACCCATGTCTGGCATGTATCCACAGTGCATGATACTCTATGGATACATGCCGAACATGTATAGCACGTGTTTGAATTGGGACCAGCTTGAAAATAATTAGATTCAGGCCTGATGGTGTTTAGTTTTCATGGTTATAACTTTATATGAAATTGTATCTATGAAACTTGAGATTGCATCATGCCTTTTCATAACTCTTTACACACACACACACACACACACACACACACACACACACACACACACACAGAGAGAGTTGTGTTCTTCCAAAAGAATTTGAGACCGAATCCTTTCAACTCAAATACAACCCTCTGACATTCGAACACACGATCTACTCTGTGTGAAATTGATATATATTATTTCAAATATATATAAACCAAAAATCAAGTGTTTTGAATACTTTTTGGTCATCAATCAAGCGGCGCAAAATGGACGACCGAAAATAGTGAGTTGGTTAGATCTATGTCCTTAGACATATAAATTCTCGATTCGACCATTTCATTATGATCTAAATATTTAAAAACCCATACAAACAATTTTTGTTAGGTTTCAAATGTTCTACACTGTTAAATTAACCAACTCACTATTTAGGCCGTCCGTTTTTCCCCACTTGATGCATGGGCAAAAAGTATTCAAAACACTTGATTTTTGATTTATAGATACTTGAAATAAAATAGATCAATTTCAACGGAGTGGATCTTGTATTCGAATGTCAGAGGGTGAATTTGGGTGGGAAGGATTCGGACCCAAATCCTTTTGGAAGGACACAAGTCTATCTCTCTCTCTCTATATATATATACAGATATTATTGTATTGTCGATGTATTTACATCTTAGGTTTTTAAAAAAATTTATTTCTTATTCATACATCTGTCCCATTTGTTGTGTTCGTGTCCCATCTCTCAGGTATCTATCCAAAAATTTGAAGTACTTTAAAGGATCTTGAAGTACTTCAAAGAGAACTTCTGGCATTTGTTTGAACCAAAGTCTTTTAGAGTTTTTGAAATAATCTTAGACTTCTGATTTTTGTTCACGTATTGGAAATTTTAGAAATTCTGAAATAAAGGATTTTCCTAGAATTGCTACAACAAGTCTTCATGCGTGCTAGCCTATGATGCACTGACACGGGACACAGACACGACACGGATGCAAAACACGGCAAAATCTAAAAAATTAGGATACGGGGACACGACAAGCAATATTTTATTATTATTATATATATAAATAAATTTATAAAATATCAACCAATATGCTAAAATATCAATCAACATTCAACAAGTGTACAAGATATATCATAAGTTTATAACAAAATTACAATCGAAGATTATAAGTTCACAAATTATCAACCAAGTTAACCAACAAACTATTATCATAAATTCAAAACAAAATTACAGCCGGAGCCGTATCTCAAGAATCAAGATGAAGTTGAAGCTAGTCCAATGACTTCTTTATTATCTCCTTCTCCATCATCCACAAACAATATGTCCTCCATTGTGTTCAAGAGAAAGAGTAGTAAAATCTAGAATACCGACGCCCTGAAATGAGTCAAGGCCATCTCCGCAATATCTCACATCCTTGTTTCTTTTTCATCATATCCGTCTAAACTTCAAGAAAGCAAACAGAGATTGTTATGCACATACATTAGATCTTCCGCTCGTGTCGGGGTTACATTTTGTTCCTCTTTAAGGAGTGAATAAAAGGGTATGTACTCGCCTAGAAGCTTTAAAGTCAACGCCTGTATATTTGGAGTTGAGGAACCATAAAGAACCCATCACCAGTTCGGATCCACAAACCCTTTATCATGAAGAGATTCTAGATCGACAAAAGCACCCAAAGAGCTCGAAAATCTAGCATACTCTATACTTATTGCTCGTCGTTCATCGGGGTTAGGATAGTATCTCTTCAAACACTTGTCTCTTTCAGAAGAGATCTCTTCATCTTGATGGAAAGCTTGTTGAGTTATATTCTCATTAAGCCAAGCATTATGATAATACCTATTAACATAAAGAATAACCACATTTAGTATGTGAATTATAACATAAACTTAGATATTATCTTGGATTCAAAGAGTGTGTCAAATATTGAAGTGACGTGTTACTCTTGTTTCATTGATCCTCCAAGATTCGATGTACAACATAAAAAGGTGATTGTTCATTTTTCTTTTTTCTTTGTACCGATAAATAGCACTTTTAATCTTCTCGATCATTGTGTCCCACATGTCGTATACCAAATGAAGAGAGCGTGTCTGTGTCGGTGACGATTAACATGTCATAAATTGGATCGGTGAAGATAGTGAAATAGTTTATATCGTCCCACTACAAATCATCAAGCACTTTCTCTTGAACAAATTGTGCTTGTTCCACATCATCATCCTTATACATGTTCTGTCGATTACTAAGAATCAAATCTTAGAGGTTTCTTTTGATGACTTTAAACCTTTTCGATATGATAATCTAAGAAGCAAATCTAATTTCTACAACTGCAAGAAGCTTCATCTTGGAAGTCGTTGAACATAACAAACCTCATGCAATGCTTCATGATCAATGCATCATTCGAGACCTTGATAATCCAACTGCATTGTTCATAAGTTGCAACATTTGCCTCCGTGTTTTTAGCCGCACAAATATTCTTAAGTGCAAGATTAAAAGTGCGCACTACACAAGGGTCCAAAAGATCTGAGAATACTTGCTCTTTACAATAGCACCTGCAGTCTTGCATGTAGAAGCGTTATCGATTATGATTTGGATGACATTTTGAGCCCCAACCTCTCTGATGCAATCTTTAAACTTTTTTGCAATGTAATACTTGTTTTTCACTTCTCTCTCGATATTTACGGAGTTCAAAAACATCAGGCCATTTTCGGTGACCGTCGTGAAATTAATGATAGGTCATTTTTGCGCATCCGCCCATCCCTCACTACAAATGGAGACCCTCTTTTGGTTCCATGTGCCCCCTATTGGGCTCCATCAACCTATCTACGTGAGATTTCTCACATTGTAAGACAGTGGTCCTCGAAGAGTTGTTGTCTGGAGGGTTGTAGCCGGCGATTGGATTATTTGTGATAAATTTAAATGCCTTGGCATATCATGAATTTCTTGTCAAATTAAATGACAATCCACTGGTATATAATATCCTCTCAATAATGCAGTCTAATTCATCTTTTACTTCTTTATTGAATGCTTGATCCACGATGTTGACCCCCTTCTCTTCGGTTCACTTGGACCACTTGCATTTTAAGAGAGAGGCAATATTATGGTCTTAAGCATAGAAGGCTTTAATCATTTCCGCTTGCTTTATTTCTTTTGTCATGTCCCTTATGTTGTGGGATTTAACCGTTGCACACATCTTTATCCCTTATCCACTTATCCGCATGAGATGGATCTTGACTCTTGAGTATGATCTATTGAATATTGAAGGCAATAACTACACTTTCATAGACACTTTCCTTCATCCCTTTCAATTTTTTTCATTTTAGTTACATACTTTCAAAGAGGTGCATGATCATCCACTATTCCACTTGAGGAACTTTTCATTGAAGTCATATTGTTCTACTTTCTAAACACAACAACGCAACAATATTATGCTAAAGAAAAGTTACATTTCATACGCAATCCTATCATCAAGCATACGACAATTTATTGGGATAACTACACACATCAATTAAATTCACAATTCTACAATAATTAATTTCATAATAAATATAAATCACAATTCTACACAATTATTTTCACACATCAATTAAATTTAAAATCCTACACAATTACTTTCAAAATCCTGCACAATTACAATCCTACACAATCTTACACAGTTGCTCTCTGGCCTGGCTCTCTCTGTTGATCTAGAGAGAACAAAGATGGAGAGGGCAGATCGAGAGAGGGAGAGAGATTACCTCTTTGATCAGACCGACAAGAGGAGAGAGATCACCACCACGACGAGAGTAACACGAGTACGACATCAGAGCGAGATCATCATCGCGAGACGAGACCACCACTTGAGTGAGATTGAGCCACCATGGGATCAGATCAGATCACTAGTAGAGCGAGACGAGACCATGACTGCGCTCAATCCACCACCGCGATGAGACTATCACCTCCACGAGCTCAGACCACCACCATTACCGTGACGGGGCTTTTTCTCGCTGGATCTAAGTGAGAGATCGAGATTGATTTGGGGGAGGATTTAGGGTTTGGGGAGATTATATATGATATCGGGCCGGGTTCAACCTGACCCAATAAACCGAGAGAGCTGTGTTGCGGGCGTGTTAGGCAGTCGTTTGACCGTATCTGACGAGTCAAACGAGTTGACTCGTGTCTGACACGGTCAACTTTTCTGACACGTGTCGGGCACGTGTCTGTGTCCGACACGTACCCGACATGGACACGTTCCTGTTTTTGGTGTATCCATGCTTCACAGGTTCTAGCTACCACATAGGATCCATATAGGATTTATCGAAGTACTTAAAAAGTCCTTTCAACCATTTCAAAGTGAAACGAACAATGGAATAGCCCAAAGAAAAGTCACTTCGGGTTCAACCAGTGTTTTAAATATTGGATATAGGCTATATATTGGTCAGCAAAATTATATATCGGATATCGGATACCGGGGAACATATCGCGATATGGTACTAAATACTGGATGTCATTTCGGATGTCATAACAGATGAAGGATATACATGTGATTGCCTACATAAATTATATGAAACTACTTAAAGTATAAGGTCATAAACTCATAGGAGATAATTAACTTTTGTAGAAACTCCTCAAATGCATTTATAGAAGCTCCTCAAATATGTCGTGTGGCGTTATATCAGATATATTCATCTCGGATATCGGTCGATATATCGACCACGTGGCGATATATGGGGGCCCATATCGGTCTAAAACAATATCCGATAAATTCTGCACTTATCCTATCGTTTTAGATAAAATACCCGTATCTCGGGCGATATACTGATATATCGGCCGGGATTTAAAATAGTGGGTTCAACAAACAAACCCTAGCCTATTGGCCCAAAGGCTCATTACTCTAGTTTTGATGATAATTAAACTCATGTAGTTATTGTACTAGTGATCTTGTATTATTTTTTGTGCAGATTTCATTAAGATCATGTTTTAATATTTAGCTTCAATAAGAGACTCAAAGTCGAGTTTTAAAACTTACAAGTATTGATTTAAGAGCTCAAGCATAAAGATTATATCAAGTACTCAAGAAGGATCTTAACTCGAAAGAATCAAGTTTTGAAGGAGTCAAGATGAAGAAAATCATTTTGAGAAGACTCTAGCTTGTAAGGATGTTTAAATTCTTGTAAAATATAGATTAGTTTTGATTGCTACACACACACATCAAAGTTTGATATTGTTTTTCAAGATCGAAACCCAAAACTTTTGGTTTAACTTGTTTCAGTTTAACCGATTTATGTTTTAAAGTTTTAGTTTTTAGAAAAACATGTTTATATAGTTTATGTTTCAAAGTGAATTTAAAATCTAAAAAGAAGTTCAAATATTTGTGATATGTGGTGATTTTTTATCGCACATGTTGTGCCATATAGTATTTATAAGAACTGATTTTTGTAGATTTTATGAGATTTTATTTGAATTTTAAAATAAAAATATAAAGAGTTTTTGGGTTGTGACCAGTCGACCGCACAGTTGATCGGGTGTGCACAGAGCACTCAGCTCTGGGCTCAGTCGACCGCTAGCTTAGCCCTGTTTGGGCAAGAGCTTGGTCGGTCGACTGTCAGTTCTGAGCTCAGACTGAACTCAGATCCTTGTTCTGGCCGGTCGATCGGGCGATCGGTCGAGTGCAACGACTCTTTCTCAGAGCCACGGGTGGTCGACTGCTTTGCTGCCAAAGCAGCAGATTGCCTATAACGGCTAGTTTTTAAATTTTTTTATTTGTTTTATTTTCAAATGGCTAGTATTTACTTTATTTGTGTTTAAACATGTTTTAGTGACTGGAATTAGTCTCTAATGGTCTCATCCTATTTCCTATAAATAGGACTTATTATAGAGCTTTAAACAAGATTTTCAAGCCTATATTCAAGTTTAAGTTTTTGAAAAATCAAGAAAACAATTTTTTGAGAAAAATCAATTTTTGAGCTATAAACTTCTATATCTCTATAGAAGTTTCCCAATAGTTTTCTCAAGAGCTTCAATGTCAAATTCCTACATTCTCTCACACAAGTTTGAGCCATCATCTCTATCAATCCTATAGGATTCTTATTTTGTGAGAAATTTTTAGTTTGTGGTCATCAAGTGATTGTAATCTTCATTTGTTTTGTGCTCTCCTCTTGAGAAGAGGATTATTTGCTTTGTACTCTCTTCTTGGGTAGAGGATTGGAGGTTTAAGTTAAGGCTTCGGGTCTTGTGTAGATCCATTGTTGTTTTCTTAGTGGAGATAGTGGAAATCTTTCATTGCGGTGAAGGCGGGGACATAGAGCAAGTGACTTAAATCTCGAAACAAATCTTTCATGTTTGCGTTTGCTCATATCTCTCTCAAATCAACTTTACTCATTCTTGTTTATATCTTGGTTATAATTGCTCATTTCTATATGCTTGATTTGCTTATATGCTAGCACTTGTTTGATTCAAGAAAATAATTAAGCACCTCAACTCTATTATAGATGAATTTTGAGGAGAAGTTCTAGAGCCTTTCATCGAGAATTTGGCTTCACTTCTTGGTTATCATTTGTGTGTTAAGTTTTTATTAGTTAAAGTTGTTAATCTCCGCATTTGAGCATATCACCTATTCAACACCCCCCCCCCCCCCCCCCCCCGCGGGCCCCCTGCGGTTATTTTCATAGCCCTCTTAAGCCCTCATTTGTAACTAGACTTCTATAACCAACTAACTACTAACTAAATATAATCTCAACTATCCTAATCGTCACATCTGATAACAATAATTTATCTAAAAAATCTCAAGTATCTTAACGAACCCTCTGCTGATTGAAAAAGCACAAACAAATCTAGATTGTCTACAACCATCAGCTAGAAACAATCTTAAGTAATCAACTTTAACAACCAAGACTAATCTAACAACTTACCTTGAATCTTTCTTGTTGGTTTAGCTGGCTTTAGAGGATCCTCCGTAGCATGTACAATCAACAATAATCATTCTCAATTACAAACTCCTGAGAAAATGTGGAGTTTAGGCTTAATGCTAAACTGGTGTGTATGTAATTGCAAGTTGCTTGCTGTTCAGGCTACCACAGGATTATTCTTTCATTTGCATGCTTAGATTCTATTTTTTCACTAAGTTTTATGATACATCATCATAGTTCTATTATTCTACACCAATTTTCTTCAAAGATGGAGTCCAAATAGTGTTGCTTGTGTTTTTGATTCCATGATTAAGGGTTCCTATTATGAGCAATAACTCTCTGAGTAAAGCCAATATCTGCGGATAAAATGAATGACATCAATAATTTATGGATGACATCAATAATTGATTCCATGATTAAGGGTTCCAATCTTCCAACTGCTATTAGGTGATTATGGCCAGCACTTATGAGTGGTTATCTTGGCCAGAAATTTGGCACCAATTCCTAGAGGTTGGCCTTTGGTAGGGTGGGAGTGGATCGTAAAATTTTGTCACATCTTTCATGCCTCAGGTTCCATAGCCAAACCTGATTTATGTGGACAAAGGTTTAGATGATTATGACGACAACAATGATGGAGTACTTAAAAAGCAGTGGTATGTAGTTCGGGTAGCTCCTTTTTGAAATTTGCATAATTTAATTTAGGACCATTTTCATGATTTTATGGTTGTGCATTCAATCTTTCATCTTGCGTTTTGCACATTTCCTTCATTTTATTTGTTTGGCTCTAAAAGAATACCAAAATTCAACCATAAACATCAAGCATTGTCCTACTAATTGAGGTTGGCATGATCTTTCTCCATGCCGTTCCTATCTGTTGCAAAAATTATCAGTCGGAAAAGGGAAGTAATTGTTTCTTGTGACTCGAAAGAGTTAAATCATGAAAAATTCATTTGGCCTTAACAAATTTTCAGTTTGATGCAACTGTTGGAATCCGTCAAACCATTCAAAACGCGTGAGCTCAGCCAAATTTACGAACTTGAGGCATAGGTGTTTACCAAAGACATTCTTGTGTGTAGTTAGCCATACCCACAGTAATGCATTGCTTGATGTGTAGTTAAATCCAGGAACAAAAAATTATGATCATATATGACATCTGATTTGTTCTCTTTCATATCGTCAAAAGATCCATTATGATAGACTGTTAAAAAGTAAGTTTCTTCTCAGAACTTGTGAATCTCATGTTTTGACTGTGCAAACTTTAACCATACGAGCTTATTTAATCTTGTTTGTATTCTTTTATCCAGACTTTTCATTGCAGACATGGGAAGGCCTATCTCTTCAATAGGGTGTAAGTTTCTTGGCTTTCTTGTGTGCATGTTGAGTTTTAGACTACATTTACATTACTTTATCCTCTATCCACTAAGGAAGGGAAAAAAAAGAAGAGTGGAAAAAATTGAGAAAAAAAAGTATGTTGGATATTGATGTATATTTAGATGGACAATTTTAGAATTTGTTTTTGTTTCATTGATTTTTGTTTAAATGCATAAAAGGCAAGGCTTTAAATATTGCCCGATTCTGATATGTATCACTAATATCATATTGGGTTTCGGCCTACCCGAGATAATATAAAACTGATACACCAAAACAGATATCAACTAATGATACACCAAAACTGATATCAACTAATACCTGAGAAAAATTTCTACAGTTTTAGTTCTATCCCCAAAATTTTAAAAGAAAGAAGAAGATGAACTACAACTGGTCCTCTTTATCTTACGCCCCAACAACTCCTACCATCTAAATAATTCTTGCGCGCCAATTTGTGCAGTTGCTTTTTTAGTGTCTATTACCCTCTGTCTCTCAAGAATTTTGAGATTGCAATGAATTAGAGCTAAAATGCAAAACTTCTAATTTATAAACCAATTGCAGTGTCAATACTATTAATCTATTCAACTCATTCGTAGAGGTTTTGTTGGAAGAATCTTCAAAAGAAAAAGTATAGTTTTGTTGGACCTAATCTTCATAAATACACTTGAAGAGCTTGTGTCGGTTTATTTGAATATTTTGCTAAATCTCTAGCAATAAATTGGAGTACTGACTACACTTAAAAGAAATGAAATGACTAGAGTGCTATTTTGAGTTTTTGTAAGATGTGGTATGACAAGGAAAGTGGAATTATCTTCCAATACCTTCCAAATAAACAAACACAAAGTCAATTAAAAGGAGATATACCGCAACTCATGTAGAGCTCACGAGGATATTAATCTCAAACAAGTATATCAAATACTTAATTTGTGCCATAAATTTTATGCTTATTTTTACCCTCATCATCCAAAAATGCCTAGGTTTGCAATAAGAATATTTCTTTATCCATTTATTCAGTAAGTTGGATTGTGTTCTTCAAATATCCTATCTACATAGATTATTACTGCATGTCCTGTGTTATATAATATTTTGTCAATATTTGATCGAAATTCTCAATTATTAAAAACATATAGAGGGAGAGTTGGGTCGTTTGGGAAAGATATGGAGGGGAATCCTTCTTATTCAAATTTAATGTTAGGCCATTTAAATTGAAAATCTACTATGTTGGAGTTAATTTGCACTGTTGAGAGTGCTTAAAAACAAAAATTCAAGTGTTTTGAATACTTTTTGCTTATTCATCAAGTAGGCGTAAAATGAATGACTTAAATAGTGGTTGGTTAGTTTAACGGTGTAGAATATTTGAATGTGTGAGGGTTTTTAAATGTTTAGATGATGAACAAATGGTCAGATCGAGAATTTGTATGTCTAAAGTCATATATCTAAGTAATATGCTTCTTTCGGCCGTCTATTTTGCGCCTACTTGATGCATGAATAAGAAAACTACAAAGCACTTATTTTTTTATTTTTAATTACTTTAAATAATGTATATCAATTTCAACATAGTGGATCTTGTATTTGAATATCGTAGTATTGAATTTGAATGGGAAGGATTCATGCTCAAATCTTTCCGGAAGTAGCCAAGTTTCTCTTGTGAGTGTCTGTGTCAAAATATTGCTAATTATCTTAACATTTTTTTAGTAAATTTTACTTTTTAGAATTTCTTTAAGAAGCAGCTAATACAATCGTGAGAAAATGTTTGATGTTCCCGATATCATTGCTATCGATGCCACAAATCTTCGGCCGAGACATACCAGTTTTTAGATTTCCAACCTTGATAAAAAGTTTACATATTTGTGTTATATTTAATTTAATATATATGTTTTAGGTGAGGGGTTTGACTCTGGTTTTTCTTCTCTTCTTCTCTTTTTCACCTTTCTTCTTTGGGGTGGATCTTTCCCTCCGCTACTGAAGTTTGTACATTAACATCAGAACATGATGCCCTTCCACCGCATTGGCAAGGAGATAATGAGCTGAGAGCTCATATTAGTCCGCTTGATGTTTTTGGTGACTTCCACTTGAAATCATACACTGCCAGAGAATAACTAGTGTTACTTTATGGATCTGTGGTAGGTGTTTGTACAAAAGGCTACATCAGCCAGAGTCATAACTATCATATTGATGCAGGAGGCTGTCAATCTCTCAAACCATTTGTAAATAATGTTATTAGGTCTGTGTCTGGTAATATTTCTGATGCCTCCGATCTATTCTTGACAGAGTGAATGTGACAGTTGGATTGAATGAGGAGAGGATGATGATGACTGGGATGCACACGGTTGCCGACATATTCTGCGTTGGTTGTGGGTCAATTGTGGGATGGAAATATGTAAGTTTGATTTGAGTGCCTGTTCAAGCAATGTTGCTTGTAACTTCTGCCATTGACCTAATTCTTTATTACAGGAGGCTGCCCATGAAAAGTGCCAGAAGTACAAGGAAGGGAAATTTATTCTTGAGAGGTGCTTTATTAGTAGCTTTTCAATTTTTGCTAGTTTATTTTTCTTGTACCGGTATTCTTGCTGATGTTTGTTGAAAAAACCAGCAGCAAATATAATGTAGGAAAATAACATGGTGATTTACTTAGATGGGTTTTCCTCTTGGGCAGGTTTAAAGTTACGGGTCCTGATGGAAGCCATTACTTGTTCAGCCATGAAGTTCACGTGGGTGGAAGTGATGCTGATGATGCTTGATTTACTTGGGCATAACTGTAAATTCTTTTCCTTTGTCTAATCAGATATGGATTCAGAATATATTTGTTTGGTTTGACCCGAACTTGTCGACTGCGGTATATATGTATTATGTATCAATACCAAATAAATCATGTCTCTTGTCATTTGTCCACCCCACCCCCACCCCACAAAAAAAAAAAAAAAAAAAACAGACACCCCTGAACTCAGATCAAGGTCACCGTGTGTGTGTGTTTCCGACAGTTATGACTTCCAGCTGATATTAGGGAACCTGCACTTGGAATCTGAGTGTAATTTGATGAGAAGAGGTTGGAGCGCATGCTTATGATAGCTGTGGCGATGCTGGAGGTGTTCTATTCTCAGTCAGTCATGATACGACATGGTATATGCACAGTTCCATGGACCGTGAATGTTAGATTGTGGGATGGTCTGAGCATTGTGATGTGGATAGTCGTTGGGGATATGATCCTGATTTCAAACTAGAACATGCTGGCTTTGAAATCACAAGAATAAAACAAGTCAGTTGTTTGAAATTCGCCGATGCCATCAAATTCTATGCTCAAATTTGCCATCTTCACGAGAAACAAAAGGGAAAAAATAATATGAATTAAGAGATTTTCGTTCAGCATAATAAACAAAGTTACTTGCTTCCTAGTAACAGCTCCACAACATGAAACCCGACTTTACTTTTTTAAAAGAAATGGGAGAGTCTCTCCTTGCCTTTTTTCCAATATAGAAGTGATATTCTCACAAAATTGCATGTCTTGCTATTTTTCATTTCAAGCTAAATTATTGTTGTTTAGCGACTTTCACCTCAATGTATTGTAAGGAAGGCGTTGCGGGGGAATATTGCTACTTCACAAGCACATTCACACTTCATGTCTGCTAAGCTATGAGAGAGAGACCTGCCGTAAACTTGGTCTGCGAAAAACAAATCTTGTTACCTTGTAACAAGTTTGCGTGCGATGTGTGAGAATCAAACAAAGTGCACAAACAACCAATTAAAATTTAATTGCACCAAGCACTCTAAACCTTCCTAAAAAGTCCATCCAAGTCGGCTTTGGGTTTGTTAAGAGCTCCACTCACCCACATGTCACCGGTTTGAACAAACATATTCAACCAACGTGGCCGATGGTCATAAGACAGACATGAAGCCTCTAGAGCTTCATCATGTAGCGAAGCTCAATATCACCCTGTTCACCGACAACACAAGGATCCCTGATTGAGTTCAGGGCTCTGGTAACTGTTATCACGCTTGCGACAACCAGAAGAATAGCATATAATTTTTAATAATTATACTTTTGATGATGACAAAGAGACTACTATATATCATACAATAAAGAAGATTGACATTATGAAACATCAACAAAACAAGATGTGTACATGAATAGGACGTAGCCAATTAGTCAGTGATTATGTTAATAATCACTCTCTCTCTCTCTCTCTCTCTCTCTCTCTCTCTCTCTCTCTCTCTCTCTCTCTCTCTCGATTCTCAATCAAAACCAAAGACCTTCTTCGGAGAAAGTAAAGGAAGGGGAAAGGGGGAAAAAGAAATGAGAAGAAAATAAATAATCAGGACATCTATTAAAACCAGGACTTGTGCCTGTTAAAAGAACAAATGAATCGAAAAGCCTCCTTCAGAATGTTACAGGGCTATGGCTAGGAAGACCGGTATTTACACCCCAGAGCAGGGGTCAGTCATCTTCAGAATCTGCATTTGGACAAAATTGAGTGTTAACACAAAGAAGTCAATAAGAAGAAAGAATGTAGGTGCATAGCTTTAATAAACTTGTGGAGATCATCTTCTGTGATTGTGCCGCTTCATGATAGAGATTGGTCAAAACAAAGCCTAAAGGCCCTTAAAGCTTGCACTATGCCTCTTTCAGGGAGAATCACTGAGGCTGGCTTTTGACTTTTGCAACTTATATCTACAACTTTTTGTAGTTTTACAACCTAGTTGTATCTCCTCGAGAAAACAACCTAGTTGTATGATTAGAAAAAAGAAAGGAAGAATACGGTTAAAGAAATTCTGCATACTATTATTCTTTAGAATAAATTTGATGATGATAACATAAAGGATACATAATATTGTGGTATCTTTTAGGTTATTAAACTAGTTAAGTATCTTAATTATAATATAACTAACCAGTGTCAAACTATCAACAACAATGCACCAATAATAATGTAGGTAACAAGTATACAGAAGTATTTATAAAATTTCACTGTATAAATCATAAAATGGATATGTTAAAATATGCCTAAGGAATACTTTCTAGTGTGAACAAGTTGCAATCTCAAACCTGATCGAATATCCTCTCCCACTTTTCCTTTGTTACTCATCTGTCTCATGATCATTGCGCAGATAAGTTTCCACCAGTACATGTGGAACATAAGCAGAGAGAGGAGCATCGTATTGAAAATATAGTACAAAGTAGTGGGGAACGGGTTCAACATCTCCAAGGATTTGACCGACAGGTAACTGAAAATACAGCAGTCCCAACTGTAAGCAAAATGTTATCATGGACACAGAATAAATATAATCAACTTCTACCACTCTGCTGGCAGACCTTGAGGTCTTGATTATCCAGAAGGGAAACAATATTAGTCGTAATACAACCCATGAAATCGCAAAGAGCCCAAAGCACATGCTAGCTGCCATTTCCTTTTCTGAATACTTGAAGAGTTTGGCTGCTTCCAGAAATACATCACTCGTGTCATGCAATGCAAGAATAATTGTTCCAATCCGGAAAAACCTGAACACAAGAACACTTATTCATCTTTAGGAACTCTTGCCTAAAAGTAATAAATTGGTAAAAGTCCTATGAACAAGAGGCTTCTGCAAATTTTATTTGGAACTGCGCTGACAAAATTTCAGCAGCCATGTTTAAATTTTACTGAGGCAAGTGGAAGATATCCCTTGCAAAATGATATGCTGAGTCTTTGGTAGAAGGTCCCTCACATGTAATTCTATCTCCTGAGAATTTTCAGGGACATTCGCATCCTCTCTCTTAAAGTAGATGATGATTGAGAGATAATACAACAGATTAATAAAGTTCTGTATTGAATGATGAAACTGCACAAGTGACTTTTTGAATCACAACCCCAATGACCCTTTTGTAGAGCCAAATAGATAATCTTGCTTTACGCAAGCATGCGTAAAGCAGAAGAAAATTTTCATTCTCCTACTTAATTAATAAGTGAATTTTGGTTCAGAGCCAGTTAGTGACAACATAAAAAACAAGAACAACAACAGTCTTAAATCCTAATTTGATCCACAAAATAATGTATATCTAGTGACCCTTGAGAAATCCAAGATACAAAGTCCACCGGAGTAAAAAAAATAAATAAAAATAATATCAATATTCTGGAAATTAACAAAGATGAAACATCACTTACAGGTACCTGTGGCATTAAATGCCAAGGGGCTTCCTGTAGGAGATTATAACCCTCTAGGGGAGAAAGGAAAGCAATAGTGGGGCCCAAACACATGGATTCCAACCAATTTCATCCTAGGTGGCATGTGGGCGCTTAAAAAGAGAATTTATCTTTTCAAAATTTTGTTTGGTTGTCATGGGAAAGAGGGTAAATGAAATGGGTGTGGGCCTCCCAATTGTTTTTATAAAGTAAATCTATCCATCTCTACTTTCCATTTCTTTATCCTTAAAAACCACACCACCACCACCACCCCCTCCCCCTCCCCGGGTCCTCTCCAATTCCACCCAAAAGAAAGGAACTGGGATTTTCATTTTGTTGAGGTGGCAAAGCAAATTTGGTCTTCATATTTGCATGGACCCCATATCAATTCCCTACAACTAAATAACTTTTATGTAAAGACTATAATGTAATATCCCAAGTTAGAGTGAATAGTCTCACATGAAATATACAATCGTAACTCCTATTTTTTTTTTAAGGAAGAACCATAGAAATGTATTCAAGGCGTGACAAAATGGCATCATAACTAGCACATAGCTGGAAATATGTGAAACTAAGTTATCACATAGAGCTAAGTGCTACACAAAGAAAAGTGTCATGCTACATATGGATGTGATGGGAGCTACCTCTTGAATTTGTGGGAATCACCTCTAAAATTTCACATTGTCAGTGAAGTGTTAGTATGACGAGAACGTTATATCTTAAACGTGAAGAGTATGTAATATCTCAAATTAGAGTAAATAGTCTCACATGAAATATACACTGAAAAATATCTAGCATATAATTGTAACTAGTATTTGTAAGGAGAAAACATGCAAATATACTCGAAAGGTGACAGAATGACATCTGAACTAGCACCAGCTGGAAATGTGTGAAACTAAGTGTCATATAGAGCAAGTGTGAAGCAAAATGTCATGCCACACATGAATGTGGTGGGAGCCACCTCTTCAATTTGTAGGAGCCACATCCATAATCCCACATCACTAGTAAAGTGCTAGTATAATGAGAATGTCATATTCTAAATAGAGGGTATGTACTCCAAGTTAGAGTGAATAGTCCCATATGGGATATACACTGAAAAAGTCTCCATATAATAGTTTTTATAAACTTAAGAAGTTAGTATGGTAAAGACAAAATATCCTAAACATGGGGTATATAATATCCCAAGTGAGAGTAAATAATCTTAATCTCACATGGGATATACACTGTCTCTAATATATAATAGTTTTCATGAACTCAAAAATTAATTGTAACTAGCATTTTTTACGGAGAAAGCGTGGAAAATATACTCATGGAGTGACAAGTAATGAATTAGAAACTTCTCCACAATCAATTACAAGCAACCCTACCGGAAAGAGCCGTAAACAAATGAAAGAGAGAAAAGAAGCCAATTTCCCCGAGCTAACAGAGAGTGTTCAGTTCAACTAGTTCCTCATCCCCTACCTTTTTTTACTATGTCCCATGGATAAGCGGGATTTGTTCAAATAATAATAATAATAATAATAATAAAAGGCACCGAGTAACATTCTTGATAAGAGAAGATGAGTTCAAGTTTTTCTATGGAGCCAACAGAGGAAAGGTGTCCCTGCATGGATGGACAAAATATATGCATGAGTTAACAATGTTTGGTGGATAAGGAATTAGACATCTAAAACTTTTTTAGGAAGCCTCTAGAGGAAAGCAATTACAAACGTCTAGCAGAATAGTTACCAAACACTTCATATATAAGTGACATGCCCCAGTGCCAAACATCGAGCCCGTATTATGTCCAATGCTTATAAGAAACTATCACCGACACTTATAAGGCGCGGTACTTTTACTATTAGGACACTTCTCTATTACTTATATGGCACATGTCTCACATGCCTGGCAAATGTTACTTACTACTTTATATTATAATATGCTTGGAATTTTTGGAGAACTTTTGAGAATGAATATATATTTTTATATGTTTTGTAAGAACACTCACATAAATTAGTTTCCTTATAGAAGATAAAAGTTCTAAAAGCCACATTATAATAAGAGAATTTGGGAAAATGTTGCTTAAAGGATTCCAATATAAGGAGATTTTATCTATAATAACAATTGTTGAAGTAAAAAAATAAAGAAAACATGTGCTTGTGACCTTACACGCACAAACGCATCCGGACGTGCACATGCACACATGTTTTGCCATATTTTTTAAGAAAAGTATGTCTCTTTATTCAGGTTCACAGAAGATAGACAACAGTACAAGAAAATTCTTTAGGTGAAAAATCAAAATCTCAATATTGAGCTGAAAAAATATACGGAAGGCCATGCTCACACTGCAAGTCTAAAACAGCAGCCTAAACAATAGATTTCAATGATCAATTATATCCTAAGGTCAGGATATTTCTATTGAAGCTAAAATATCATTAGATCAAAATGTATGTGGTCCTAGCCATGAGCGGGTTCCCTCTAAACAATATTTACCTGAGATGTAAGAAGGAACTAAGAAGCACTTCCTTGTTCATCAACTTACAGAAACTGACTGAAACTGCATTGGAGCTTACATCTCAATGGAAGCTTCAATTTTGGCAAAATGTGTTGCTTGATATGGACGTACTATTTAAACAGAGAATTTTGAAAAATGACAAGGGTGTGGCATTAAACTGGTTGGAAGCACAACATGTCTCATTCATTTAAACTCTTGGAAAATATAGAAAGTCTGCAAGTATCAACAGGGTCCACCATAGAACTGTCAGATTCATTTGATCAAATGGGATCCAGTAGCAAGGATCAAGAATTTTTTTTTAGCAAGTCCATGTAGACGAACGTAGAAGAGCCAAAAATATCTTCGAAGATGAAACTCCAACACAAGGGGTAGCTTAGGCTCAATCCTCTGACCATGGGTGCTGGATGTGCACTCCAAATAGGATAGCAGTGGTCCCCTGCTGGCTGCAAAGTCATACAAGTAACCGCAGAAACCAATTTGCCAACTGCAGAGTCACGGAAGTCAACCAAGAAGCATATCCAGAGTGCACTCCTAGTAGCCTGAGCTTTATAGAAGTTAGTGAATGGAATTGATTTAAGTTGTGGTAGGCTGTGGCTTTGTTTTTTTTTTTTTTTCCTTCTCTTTTTGTCCTTTTTGTCCCATCATCATTGGTATAATGGTACCCTATCATTTTTGGCATCTCCAACTATGACCCTCACCCTCGCTGGGCCAATCACTGCCCTCATCACCAATTCATTCGTTGCCACCACTCCATCATCACAAATTTATCTGATTCAACTTGACTCGATCCCGAGTCAACACGGCTTGATTGAGAACCACTAGTGGAGTCATTGCAGCTTTCAGTGATTTCTCTGTCGACATGCATCTCACCTTCATTCATTGTGAATCATTCCTTCATGGAGATTGTGATTCCGAACACAACCCCAAATGTTGCAATTGAGATAGAGAATAGAAAACCTTGGCAGAAACCTATCTTGGGAGTACATTTTTTCCAATTAGAAGAGCCCAAGAAGAATAGAACTAGAACTAATAATTGACTCTCTAAATAAGTAAAAGACTGCAACATGTTTTTCAGGCTTTCCATAACCTAGGCAGACACGGGACAAGGATGGACTGTGATTATTCTATCCGTAGAACAAAATCTTGAGTTGACACACAGTTGTGTG